>KI915042.1:6548093-6665357 GCA_000473445.2 Anopheles farauti | reverse complement strand
GTGACTTGTGAATTGGGACTTTTTTGTTTTAATTAATTTTTTTATTTGATTTTGTTCTTATTTTTTCTTCTTTTGTCCGCAAAACAATAGTAAAAAGGATGAATTTTGAAATGCATAATGGTTTTTTTCATTAAAAAAATTTTAAGTCTAGAAAAACTAAGTTTTTCTCGAATGATCATTGGTGTACGCTCAATTTTGTGATTGACAGTACAAACAGCATCAGGTGCCACAACAGTACCGTATTTCTTCTTTAGGACCAGTTCGGAGCGAGTATACTATTCCTGGGTTATCGGCTGAAGCACACTCCTCGTAAGAATGCCACCTGAAAAATGAAATCCAAACAATCATTGCCGAACGAATCCGATAAATCATGCTGCTCGAAAGCTCCTACCAGTAATACCACTGTCACTGTCTACCACGATGCCCAGGTAAGTGGCCAGTCCTCCGATGACCAGCACCAGGACAAAAATGACTATAAGTAGAGCCTTTTCACGTGAGGTAAGCTCCCGCCGACACCGACATGACCAAGTCCAGTACTGCTCTCGTATAACGCTACATAAAAGAGTGATAATAAGAGGAAGAAAACAAACATAAAGAAAAAGTACTCATTCGCTGAATCATCGCCTACTGCCGCGGAGCAGTCCAACATCTGGATCTTCGAGTCGACCCTACACAGGTGGAAATACATGTTACAAACGTAGCAATCATAATAGCCCAGCTGGTCACAGATAAGAAGACTATAAAGCGTTATAGTGAAAAAACAAAATGAATTTGATAGCTTCATACTTCGCGCCGATTTCAAATTGATTGATGAAGGTGCTTCGTTGTGATTCATCGAGTTTTGGATCGAGAGTACAAAAAAAAAGTCCTCTATACGATTATTATTACTTACTATCTACAGATTATCACCGCTGCCAGCTGGATCATGTAAGTGATTGGTAACAGGAACCTAGTAGCTGCTTGGAAATACTTCAGTACAATCATCTATTGTTTCTATCCGGATTTGCGACCTCAAATCCTTTTTAATATCTGATTGCACGCCGCATTTCTGTTCATCGGACTGATCAAGCTTAGTAGAAAGGCCCTTGAAACGCCAAAATCCGCAAGTTCCCATTGATCGCGCAGTATCGGAACTGTTATCGGGTGCGTTTTTTGTTCAATTACCATCGCACGTTGTAAAAAATGGTGTAAACATTGGCCACATTTTATCCGACAAGTGCGTGTGGATTCACTGCCGCATTTGTGACACTCACTTTATGCTTATCAACCCCGCGTTATCACAACACGGTGGTGATGTAGCGCAATGTTTCACATGCTAGCAGCAACAACGATAACATCTGATTAGATTGAAAAAGGTTCCACAAAAAGGGCGCTAAAGGGATGCTCGTAGGGGGTGGTTCGTTGCAGTGGATCAATGCTACCGAGCGTTAAGCAACCTAAAATGACAAGTCTTGGCTAGATGAGCGAATTCTTCCACGAATCTCCTGATACACGAGCAATGTGAACTGACAAATGCTCTTTCTGATAATTTCTCTTCGATGCTGATGACTAATCGCGTGCGATGTGTCCCATACAGTATTCGTGGCAATCCTTACTTTTACTTCACACTCTCCCAACCGTTCTACTCACCTAGGTTGTGTGCCGGGCATATTTATCACAGTGGCCGCACCAGAATCGTTGACAAAGGCCGGATTGGTGATGCCACTGTCCACGCTCGATCCACGCCTTGCCGGCCGCTCCGGTAGCTCGTACTCTGTCTCCAGCTTGCTCTGTTCGATGAAGTACACTTTGCTGCTGCGCTCCGCCGGTTTCATCGTTTCATTGCCCGAGTCATCACGGTTAAGCGTGGCCGCCGCGCCGGCCAGCGTCGGATAGGTTCGGCTAGCGATGACCGGACTCTGGAACGGTGTGCTGTACGCAGACGGCGGACTGCCCAGGTTCAGTGGTAACTTCGATCGCACCGTCGCATACTGCGATAGCTCGCTAACGTTCGAGGGTGACGATGACAGGCCAACCTTGCCATCGTTCGAATTCTTTTTTCCCGTTCCGTTCGCTGCTGGTGCGGTTGATGTGCCATCTTCACCGTTTGCGGACGTCGGTTGGCCGCTTCCCTGGTTGCCGATGAACGAAAACGAGAGGCTGTTGCGAATAAATTGCATCACCTCGAACGCCTCCTTCGCTAAGACAGGCAGACAGGGGTGATCGCAGTGCGTTCCTTTCCGGCCGGTAAGTGTGACGATGCGTTACGTTTGCAGTGACCGGAGCTCTTATCCCGTCACGGGCACATTTTTGTACACGATTCACCCTGATACGATCACGACCAACGATGAGGTAGAGTGAAGTTTACTCCTGGTAAGAACGAAACGAACGAACGGTTTAATCGTGTGCTGTTAAAGTGACCGAGGCAAGCGCGTGTTGCGAATGTTTTGGGGATAGTTTATCGTAACCGTCGCTGCAGAAAAACGGCAACGCGACCTTTTCCGATAACGACGAGACAGCAAACACGACGGTTTCCTTATTCGGGTTTGCTGCCCTACCGAACCATGATAAGATATAGATAATCAACGCACCGATTGTCATTGCCATTGATCGAAGTAATATGGCAACTTTGCTTCCGATACTTTACTGTGTGTGCTCATTGCAATTCAGTCTGTTTCACTTAACGAGCACAACCGCTTGATGGTTAGCCTACGCTGTTGAATGTTGAGGATAGGACTCCTAGTGGTTGGTCAACAAGTGATGGAAAAAACACTAGTTACCAGCACCAGCGCACACATACTGGTAAAGTATGTCGAATGAAACATATTCTTATCTGAACCATCATCCATCTGTTTGGTGGGGCTTCCGAAACAAAGCATTAGCATATGACGAATAATATTTATCAATCAAACCTTTACTATCCCGTTTCTCACATTATCCTAATTCTCCAACACTTAGCACCCACAGTGCCTCCAGCCATAATTTCATGTACAAGTAACAAGTGAAATTAACTCCTAATCACTCGGTTCGCAACACTAATCTACTAAACACTTACAGACTTCTTCTTTAAGAAATCACACCAAGTCTTCAGGACAGAGCCGACTGGATGATCTATAAGAAAACCAAACCACATAATAAGTCTCGTAGAGATAATCGATTCGAGAGCAACCCCGCGCCCTTCTGCAATCAGTGCTACACGCCTAACAGACGGCATCGTTAACAAGGGATGTGTACACTAAATATAGGAAAAAATTAAACACAGTTGTTATCAACAACTCTCAACAACGACAACCTTCCGGTTTCAGCAGTGTATGCGTGTGTTTTGGTTCTATCTACTTGATGCACAGGCTATACGTAAAGCACCTAGAACTACCACTGGCGTAGCTGAGAGCAAAGGGTGATAAATGTTATGCTTTATAGCCGAATGTTTGCTCAGTCATAATGCGACACCGTATATTTGCTACTGCACTGCTCACTTAGATTTGACGTTTCGAAGTAGCAACTTACTTACACAAACTCTCCTGGCGTACTCTATTCCATAGAATTTGGTATTTTACTGTACTTGTGTTTCGAGGCACGGTCCGTACATCCGAATATCCGTCATACAAACTGTCTGTCCATGACGGAGATAGGTCATCGTTCTACCACCTTACGATGCTGTGCCAACACTAACCAACACCCAACTGGCCACAACTCGTGGAACGTCACCGGTAAGCGCAAGCGAGGAAGCCTCCTTATCTTAGAAAGCTCGAGCTTCTTTCGCTATTTTTTTTCAGTTCCAAACCTACAAACCAATATTTTGAGTATGTGACATGGTTATCCTACGATTATTACGCATTTAATACAACGACTTGGACAGTAGGGTTGGAATAAGGAGGAATCTACACTGAAAATCATCGTGAGAAGCAGAAATGTTTAATCGCGTTTCGGAAAATTGTGTTGTTGTTATCGAACCTTAAACGATTGTTTACTTTATAGCATCACCAATTTCGTTGCCTTATTTGGATTAGTCTATCGAGCTATAAATAATATACATGTGACTGCTTTAAATTGCTTTCTATTTCTATGTATTTGTATACACAGAAAATACAATTCTGAGAATGTTACCGGTGCTAATTTTATTTTTAATAGTCCACATCCTTTTACCAACGCCAGTGAATGACCTTTTTCTTACATTTTTAGGATTACAACGCAAGCATCATCTTGTTTATACGATTGACTCATTAGCAAAGAGAAAATCCTTTTAAAGCAATTCACTTACATCCCCTCTTTCATTCTGTTAACATTGCTAATATTGTACGATAGTTGCCCACCTGTGAGCTCTTCTCTTATCTTTACAGCGGACGTAGTTAAACTGCATGTGATGCGATGTACTGTGTACGTTACGATGCTAAACTGGACGCGTAAGATTGATGTACTGTGGTGTGGTATGCTATATAGGGGATAAGGCTAAGGGGGTTCCGCCCGACGGTTGTTTGAAGTGTAAAAGAATGTATTTACGCGCTCTTGAAATGCTACTGCAACACTTCAGAGCTACAACCAAGGGCACAGGATGTGCAAAGATACGTAGCATATGGCCAACCGACGATCTGCTAATGGGAGACCTATACATACATTTAATTGCGGAATTGTTCCCAAGATTTTCAAAGTATTTGTAATGGTGATTATTAACTTATTACGGGACAACTTACGACATTTCAACATTTCAAAGTCAACACGAATCATTTTCAAATACAAGTTAATCTATGCTAGAGAAAATCATAAAAAGATAATCAATTCTTGAATCGTATGAAAAGGAAATAGAGGTGGGAACAAAACTATGCAAGAACTATAAAAAACTATGTTAATTAAAAACATGATACTGATTAATATTAACTGATTTGATACAGGTCGTCTAGCAAAGAATCAGGATCGATAAAATCGTCATCCGATTTTTTTTCCATCACTGTGCTTTCTGTCGGCAGCTTGTAGAAGCTTGCCGCCTGTTCATCACTAACAGTGCTCATATCACTTTCATGCGCACTGATCAAACCCATTCGCTCACCAACGATCACCTGCTCCCAGAACTGCTTCTTGTTGTGCGACAGCAGTGTTTCCTTGAACTCGGTAATCCACTCGTTATACCGGTACGGGCCGAGCTTGATCGCCTCACTGCGATAAACCATCACCGCCGCATTAACCTTATTACCCGGTGGGCGCATCGACGTGAACAACAGCTCAAACACGGCGTTCTGCAGTTGGGTCGCAACGGTGGTAAATTTTTCGCCTCGTCGCAGAAGGAGTGCAAAATCTTCCGCCGGTGTCACCGTGCCTACGGATACTACCTTCCGGCGAGATACACAACCGGTGTCGTCATCCGCCTCAAATATACCGCTATCTATGGTTGTGCTGCTGGACTGAGAGTTCAAATCCGCACCGACACTAATCTTGGCTACTCGCTGCAGCCATTCGTTTCGTGATTTTGGCTGAATTTCCTTTAGCGTAAATAGTTTCTTTACTTCCTCCAAGATTGGTTTGGAGCGTTCGGCAAGCGTCTTCGGTACCTCGATCAGTTCCCGCAGTGTGTTGTCCACTAAAGGTAGCGATTGCTTTGGATGGAGGGCCCTATGGGCTACGGTTCGGTAGACGTGTTGTAGTGTCGGGTTGTAGGTATTCTGCAAACCAAACGCTTCGCGACATTCTCCGTTTGTATCTTCCAATGCGTCCATTAGATTCATGCTGTCGATCAGCTTGCTGACTGCATCGTACTGTTCATCCGTCGGTTTATGTTTCGATTTCAACAAAGCGGGAAATTTCAACGAAGATAACTCATCTGAATGGATCGAAAGGAATCGAAGGAATACAAATTAGAACATACCACTGTAGTAATACGGACAATTTCTATCCGTGAGAGTGAAACATACCTTTAAATATCAGCTCCAACATTACAAAACACGGAATTTCGTTCTTATAGGAAGGCAGCAACGCGTTCAGTCGTGGTCTAGTATCCTTTCGATACACCTTGGTAACGATCATAGCAACATCCAGCTCATGCATTGCTTTGACCAATGCGCAAAGTTTTTTGTGCGAAGCGCTACATCCCTTCTTAGCAACTACGACATATGTACCGTTGCCGCTCAGATGTTCTTCAAGGACGTTTTTCGATGGGGTAAAGCCTAGGCAAGTCAACCGTGACTCACCGGACCGGTACTCGATTTCGATTGTACTATCATACGGCACAGCCGTAGAACCGTACATATAACCCACAGTAACATCCTGCATAAACAAATCGATCTTCTTATCGTTCAGAAAGTGTTCCGTTTTCATTTCCACCCTGGTCGAGGAACCGTCAACGTTATCCACCTTAAACGATCCCAGGCCCTTTTGTTCGCTGATCTGCAAGTACGCTGAGATGGATAGCTTTACCTTTGTACCGATAAAAAGCGTATTGTTCCACGGCGTAGGACGCACAACTTTCGGGCCAATGAATGCCAATTTTCTCTCTGCCCAGTTAATGTTAGATAGTGTGCCTTCGTTCAAATGCTTCAACACAACCTTCACCAAGCGCTCGTTGTGACACCGTTCAGAGCTCTTTGTTGCCTGCTCATCGAACACACCGGAAGTTGAGAAGATGGGTCCTACGGAAGCCGCCGGATGCAGTACGTGATTTGTGATAACATGCAGCTCGGCGCCGATGGCATTTATTGCGTCGATCACTTTCTCAACATCACTCTCGTCGACATCGGCACGCACGAGCATTGGAGAGATCAGCACGATGCTTAATTCGGTAAATTTCTTCCCCAGCGCTCCGTTCCGCAAAAAATTGTTACCAACGATCAGCGCATCCAACCAATTGGCCTCCGAATCTGATCGCAAAATTTGATGCTCCAGTATGCGTAGCGTTTGCCAGTTTGCTGTCTTCAGCTCGAACGCTTCACATATGTTCTCGTACCCACCATGATCTATGTTAGGCTGATTGTTCGTTTCCTCCGTGCCAAACAAGACCACGCCGACTTGATCGTTTGGTGCGCCAAATATCTGGAAAGACGTGGCCAATCAGAGATGATGTATCGTTGTGAAGGGTTTAGATTTCGTAGTCTTTCATACTCACCATTCGTTGTACGAGAAGAGACGCACATGTTTTTGCTTTTGCAAAAAATATTTCCTTATCGATACCAGTCGCAATCGAAGAGTTTCGTCCTACGTCTAGGACAATCATGTGCGCTTTCTGAAAAAAAGCAGAGCAAATGATTTATTCCATGAATTGTTTTTGTACGTTCACGGGTTCTGGAGTTTTGCACACGAAACTGAGCTTACAATCATTTCCATATCCCTGTGGAAATCTGGTCTCTATTACTTACCCCTGAAGCACGAGCCATTATCATGCAGTTCAAAATAAAACGTTAAAAGCAGCAAAAACTAAAATTAGTTTCAGTAAACACACTGACTTAATGTTTATCCTTTACAATAACGGCTAACACACGGAACAGCAGATACCTTAGCGCAGCACTGAAATCGTCGGCAAACGATTCAACTGTTTCACAAATTTACACATTTTTACATGAATTCACAAGTGTTTGTCAACAGCTAATTGCAAAGTGACAGACGAAGCCGTCCGTTTACAGCAACCTGAGTTCAACGCTTGTGATACGTTTTTTGTACGGAAAAATTATAAATATTGATTGACAATCAAATATTTATTAAAATTTTATTCGATTCTTCAGCTGGTTTAATAGTAATATAGCCAAATCTTTTAACGGTCTTAGGTTCTTAAGTATTCCTCGAGCAGCACACAAATCTCTAATGCTTGTTATCGTTTTCATTTGGCGCCAAAACGGTCGGCAACTGCCAAATGTAAACAAAACGTTCTTTGCATATTCACGAAGCAAACGGCATCGACAAAATGTTGTTGTGGAAGTTTTTACCTAATTGGAAGCTAGCAGTGAATAATTTCTATCCTATTTCCATGGTAAATGTCTCGAGAAAAGACCAACCAAATGTGTTGATAATGGTGGCAAGTGCAGAACGGGTTGTGTCTCTATCCGTGTCGAATATCGATCGCTCACTTACTGAAGCTGACTTGCCTGAAATTTTTACCAGTTGTGATCAAGAACAGCACAAATCATTGCGTGGTTTGCAAACATCCGGTGCGAAGGTAATCTCGTGTACGTTGGATGGTCAACTGATGATTTACGATGATACTAAGGATAAATTTGTCGCTATTGAACCATACAATCATGGCTTGCTGCACGTTGAACGGGGTTCCAAAAGTGAAGAACTATTCGTCGTCAGGCAAACGAACAACGGACAGTTCGTGCTGGAAGTGATCGAAATATTTGATGGATTTACTACACATGGCGCTCGCAAGAGCTACGATCTCTTGGAAGAAAGCATCGACGGTCGAGCGCGATTCAGCGTCAAAAACTTCACCGTGAATGAACTGAATCAACGGTTTTGGAGCAACTTCCTCGGATTTATAAAGCTTACCATCGGTGATCACGTTATGCTGGTGGCAATCAATAACACTCTCTACTGGCTGACAGAACATCAGGACACAAGCGACAGCGATCTGATTGCCGTGCGTTGTTTTGCTTCCGTTATACTAGATTTCGACTTCTCCGAGACCAATCACTGCCTAGCTGTACTGCTGCAATCAGGGCATTTAACAGTGTTCAGTCTACCGGGCGATCCGGACGCTCTACTAGTGACCAGCGCGTCCGTCTATCTTCACGCTCCCATCGAAGTGTACGCATTTGACAGTGCAAATAATGTATTGTTGTACTCGAACGGTCTCAGCACGTTTCGTGTTCATTACCAATTTTCTGGGGAAACGAGACAAATCGCTACGGAAAAGGAGGAAGTCCCTGTGCGTGGTGTTGTAGCGATTACACTGCTCAAAAAGAAATCGCAAGCTCTGCTATTGACGGAAAACAACCAATTTTTCTCGCTAGATTGCTCATGCAGAAAACAAGTGCATACAGCTAGCACGTCCAAAAAGTTTACACTTCAAAAAGATATGCGTTCCGTTTCGAAGTGTCTCACGAAAAGGCTGACCGACGAGATACAGTTCGACAAGCGACTCGAAGAATCTTTGCAGGCGGAGCAATTGAAATTCGATATTCTTGCTCTGTATCGGAACCGATCCGTATTCAAAAGACTAGTGCGCATGGATATCGCTTACCATCGCGAGATGCCATCAAAGCATGCGCAAACACTTACGATAGGCAAGCAAACTGGTACCGTATGCCTTTTCGTAAGCGTAAAAATTGAAGTCAACCAAGGGTATTTTGACCGTATATCCGAACAGAAGTGTTGGATGGTTGGCATCGAGTATAACGATCACTTTTCCACCCATTCCGTGTCCGAAACATTTTCCCCAAGCGGCGTACTGCATGCGATTATTTTTCTCGGCAAGCGCGAACTGAAGGGTGGTTTACCAGACCTTCGTTCGTGGATTTTTACGACGGTACAGCATGGACAAGAAAATGTTCTACTATCGATCCCGATCCCTCCAGGCTCCAGTCCCCCGGGAGCAAATGCAGTGAGTCTTATTCAGCGATCAGCACCAGTGATGTTATCTTCCTGCCGGCTATCGGTGCAACAGGCAGCGTGCAATATCATAGCCCAAAATGATTCATACCGATTGGTGCAGACTTCATTCGAGCAGGCCACGCTCATGTACTGCATCAGAAACGAACACTCGAAAGCGAAAGTTTTAAGTTTTTCCACCGCGCTGGAAAATAACGCGCACGTGGATACATGGTCCGTACTGGATGAACCGATCAGCATAAGCTGGCACGGTGCAGAAAAGGCAGCCATCGTACTGAAAACATTCGATCCCGTCGCAATGGATCTGGCGAAACGATTTTTACTCGAACCGGAGGAGTATGCTGCTGAAATGGAACAGAGGAGAGACAAACTAAAGGTAAGTTAAATTTGTCTGAATGACAATATTTTTATCAGGCCGGAATCCAAAGTAAACTCCCTCTATTTTATTTGCTCCACAGGGCGCTCTATTGGAGCTGCAGGCAGTAGGCGATGCTTCGCTAATTGTACAACTTTATAAACGAGTACGGTGTGACGATGCCATCGAGGATGATGCACCACTATCCTTAACAGATCCTAGATAATTCCTTGCAGTGTTTTCGTTCAGCCAGCAGCATACATGGCTTTCCCGTGCCCAGCGACTGACAGCTGATGCGAAGCGTAGGCGTTTCGCAAAACAAAAACAAAACACTCACACACCTAACCCGTACCTGTCAAGTGCGGATACAAATGCGTTTGCGCTTGTATTCGTGCGCCTACTGCGTATTGTGCGAGAGAGTAAAGGCACATAGAAACTTCAGTTTTGGCTGCTGGTATGGAGAAATTTTGCGTGTCGCAACCGCAGAGAGTAAACCACCACCCAGTTGTTTTCCGCATCGAATGCCCACAAGAAGCGATGCTCGCGAAAGTGTGTGCATAGTTTTCCGAAACGAAAAACGCCTGCTCGCCCCAAAGGCAGACAACGCTGGCTCGTGAATTGCTGTAATTGTTTCAATTCGTGTGTGCGAACTCGCGTACACTTAGGGGGAACGGCGGCGACTCTTTCTTGTGTGGCAGAGTGAAGGAAGCAGTGAAGGAGCCGAGTCGTGGCCGACAGGGAAGATGATTTATTAAGTGATTGAATCTTTGATTAGTCTTGCTATACGTCTCTTGCCAATGAACGAGTATGCTGCGGTCAACGCGTAAAGCGTAGGAAGAAAGGGTGAAGCGAAAAAATAAAACAGGAACACAGCAAATACCCCGTCAGACCCGCGCTCTTTGATGGTTGTCGAGTGTGTTAATTAGAAGGAAGGGTGTGTTGATTGAATGCTCCATTGTGGCACTGCGTTCGCTCGTGCATACTCTCGGACACTACTGCACTCAGAGTAAAACTTGCTGGTTGTTTCTCCAGAACTAGTGTGTGTGTGTGTTTTTTGTGAAGAAAAACCCAAAAAAAAGTGTAAATCTTTGTCACCGTCTTACTACCGGGCGATGGTGTAATACGGGAGCTTGCAACGATAGCAAAAAAGGGTGCAATAAATTTAGAAAACGCGTCATAAAGTACCACAATGCCTCCACTGAACAGCTTTAGTGGTAATGGCAACTGCGGGGACATAATCTGCTCGCTCGCGTCACAATCACCACTTACCCCGACGGACCTGGCAGCTCAGGCAGCTGGTGCTGGTGGAAGCGGCAGTGGCAAACCACGGTTCAGCTGTCCGCACTACGCACAGAAGATGCTGCTGAACCTGAACGCACTCCGGCTCGATTCACGGTTCTGCGATGTGGAGATCAAAGTCGGTGGTGCCACTTCCGTCCACGCCCATCGGGCCGTGCTGAGTGCGAGTTCCGCATACTTCGAGGCCATGTTCCGGCCCGAGCTGGGGCTGAGCGAGGGCAAACAGAAGACGGTCACGCTGCACTCGATACGGGCCGACATACTCGAGCTGCTCGTCGAGTTCATCTACACCGGCCAGATCGAGATCGAGCAGGTAAGGCAGAGTAGCACCCTTGATTTACCCTTGCTAATGATGTTTCCCTTTTCCCTTTGCTTCGTTCGCAGAGCAACGTACAGGAGCTGCTTGCCGCGGCCGACATGCTGCAGGTGCCGGAAGTGGTGGACGGATGCTGTGAATATTTGTGCCGTGAGCTGCACTCCTCCAACGCGCTCGGCATACTGCGGTTCGCGGAGGCGCACAACTGCACCCAGCTGGCCGAGGTGGCCACCAACTTCGTGCACAGCAACTTCCCGAAGGTGGCGCTTGAGGACGAACTGCTCGACATTCCGCACACGCTGCTGGTGAAGGTGATCGCGTCCGAGGCGCTGCGTGTCGACAGCGAGTACCAGGTGTTTAATGCCGCACTGCGCTGGATACGCCACGACGTTGTGCCACGGCGACAGTACGTGTTCGAGATCCTTTCGCACGTCCGCATCGCACTCGTCCCGGTCGGATTGATCGATCAAGCAATCGGCGAGTGTCGGGACGTGTCGCTGAAGATTGCACTGCGCTCGGTACGGAAGGATCTGACCTCACGCCGCGGCCAGCTCGTCCCATTGCGCGTTTGTCCGCGGGTGTGCGCTAGAAAGAGCATCTACGTGATAGGTGGCTCGCGGCGGGAACAGTCGGCCGGCTGGACACCGACCGATTGGATCTTCGAGTCGGTCATCAAGTACGACATCTTTGGGCGCGAGTGGATCGAATCGGCACCGATGGAAATAGGGCGCATACTGCCGGGGGTGGCGGCACTCGGAGGCAAGATTTACGTGATTGGTGGTGAGCGCGGCAGTCAGATACTGGCGAATGGGGAGGTGTACGACACGCAGAACAACAACTGGGAACCGATGGCGCCGATGAATGTGCCCCGGTGCGAGTTTGGCCTGTGCACACTCGGTGGCACGCTCTACGCGATGGGTGGCTGGATCGGGGAAGACATCGGTGGTTCGATCGAGTGTTACGATCCGATGAAGAACGCCTGGCGCATGGTGGGCGATCTGCCGGAACCGAAGTTCAGTATGGGTGTCGTTAGCTTCGAAGGTAAGACTGGTTTTCTTTGCTTTTCATTACGAGGGAGATGGAGCTTCTTTTTAAGAGAGATCCTTACAAGGGAAATTTTGGTAAAAAGCAACTTTGATGCATTCGAACAGCTTATTAAAAATGACTAAATTGCTGTGTCATAATTTTAGCTAAGTTTTTTTGGATTTTTAATTATGCATTAAATAGCTTTATATTTTAAAGAAATTTTGTAACGTTTCAAACGTAATAAGTAGTATACTCGACATTGGATATGGTGAAAGTCAACATCAAATTAAATAATATATTGGTTTTAACTTTTTTTACCAAAATTAATATCAGAAACGTTAGACTATAAAAAAATGCAATTTGAAATACCATTAATACCATAACAAAGGAACAACAACGATATGTTTTCTGTTATATTCACCTGTTTGATAAAAATGGGAGTTTTGTTTATGTAAAACAATTGAACTATGTTGCCAAAGATTTGTACTAATACCCAGCTCTTGCTCCAAAATTCTTTCTTAAAATATTTATATCTTTTGATATAATAGTATGCCCATCAATTTATGTTAGATCGAACAATACTCAGATTTAGCAAGAGTTCCAGGGTATGGTAAAAAGACAAATCTTGTCTGTATGTTTTATATGTTATGTTAAATAGGCTTTCCAGAATAACTCTATTCTTACCAGAGTCAAATCCCCTTACTGAAAGATGATATTGTATACTGGCAGGTTTGATCTACATCGTCGGTGGATGCAATACTCACTCGAGATATCTAACAGATCTGATCAGGTAGGTCGTGTAGTGTTGCTACCGATTGTAGCAACTTCTAACAATTGTTTATATATGCAACTTTTCCCATCTTTTTCCCACCAATCAGCTACAATCCCGTCACGAACGAGTGGACTAAGCTCGCACGGATGCAAACGGCCCGCTGCCAGATGGGTGTGGCCATTCTCGATCGGCATCTGTACGTGGTCGGTGGGAACAGTAGCCAGCAGGAGGTGCTCCGCACCGTCGAGCGCTATAGCTTCGACGAGGACAAGTGGACGATGGTGTCGCCGATGACGGTGCGTCGTTCGAGTCCGGCCGTGGCCGCCGCTGATGGACTGCTGTACGTGGCCGGTGGCGATCAACCGTGCGAGATCAACTTCTACCGGGCGCAGATTACGATCGCTTCCTTCGAGTGCTACGATCCAATCACGGACCAGTGGAAGGTCTGTCCGGATTTACCGACCAGTCGTTCCGAGGCTGGTGCGGTCGTCGTGTAGGGTTAGGATTGCGGCTGCGAACTCGTACACTCACACGCACACTCACACTCACACGGTTATTATCCTTCCTAATTGTTTTATCCTGCTGGTTAATGCAACCTCCGACATAGCTGACCAAAGATGTGCTTATAAAGTACCGCCAATACGAAAATCGTTTCATTTACTGCTTTTGCAAATTTTTCATCTCCTGATGCTGTTGAGGATAACAATGAGATTTTTTTATATTATATTTACATACATACCAAATTAAATGCAATTTTGTTGACTTACAAGTATTAGTTCAAGTTCTCTCACACGCATTCACACACACACAATTTCGCACTACTTTCTGAATACCCCGATACTAATATGTATTTTCAGAATATCCCCCAATATTGTTTCTCCAATTTTTCATGGTTCTGAATAAAAAAAAGTTTAATAATCTGTCTTCATAAAACAAACTGCGGATGGGAACTTAAAATACGGAAAGAAATAACAAATTTTTAATTGAAAACAGGTAGTTAACAACAAATTCATGTTTTCTACTATTGTTATTCATGTATTGTTTGAATAAATATAGCCTTTATTATGCGTTAGTCTTGATCACTTTCACAAGCTTGTTGCTTTTCCTATACGTTTAGTGCACAATTTCCATTTGCCATTTGGAATTTGATTTCTTCTGCATTTGCTGGTTTCCCGGTTCCGTGTTACATGACTTTTGTTTGTTTGCTATTGTTCTCTATATTCTAATTTGAATTACACAAGCCCTAGCACAACTTTTTGCACGGTTGTTGTACATTGAATGGTACCGGAAAGAGAGGGCGGAAAAAGGAATCAACGAACATTTTATCGTCTCTTTCGAGCTTCGAGTGTTGTTATTTGTGCCACTCCCGTTCGCGTAGCGCTTACACAGATCGTGTTGTAGTAATATTTGTCACTTTTTTTGTTTCTTGGTTTCCCACGCCGCAGCAGCAGGCGGCGCCGGCTGTGTGAGTGTGCTTGTTTTTTCTTCTTTTTTTAAATAAAGGCTCCCATCAACCGCAAATACTGCGTGTTTTGGAACTGGGAAAAGGGATTACGTTAGATTGCTATCGTTTAGAAACTTTCAATCCTGTCCGAATTAGTCCGTTTGCTAATATTGCCTAATCGCTTCCACCATGCAAAATTTTAGTAGAGATAGTTTTATTTAGATGTCTGTATAAAATAAAGTGTTCTCTCTCTTTCTAACTCCCACAAGTAAATAATCTTACATCATGCAAACTATACACGAATCTCGACACAAACCAAGTCGGCGTGTGGATTTTGCCACGAATTTATGTAAGTGACGAAAGCAAGCATTTCGTAACTAAGAAGCTCTTATTATTCAAAGGCATTTCGGGAATAGATAGACTGGGGATGATACGATCGGTTCATTTTGGTCGGAGAACATATGAAGGTGTTCGTTAACGAGAAGGGTTCGACCGATGAATGTGTTCAAAACATAAACGTTGTAGTTTTAGTACCTCCTTCTGTACCATTTCTGTTTCGGCTTTTACTCGGGAGCATAAACATCACAATATCGTTAACAATGAATTAACTGAATTCATACTCGAACTCCGTAGGCTTATGAAAACGGTCAACGGTTTCAACATCCATTCAGTTTCACGATCCTGTACTCATACGACACCAACACGAATTGGAGGTGAAACAGGCGGAACGAGAAACAGCGGATAACCGCTTTCAAAGACGCTAACACAAGCAAGCTAGAGAAAAAGGTACATCTACAGAAAGCGTTTGCACTTCGTTTCTTCACAAACTATCATAAATAGATAATTATTAAAAAAGCGGGATGGAAATCAGCAATCCATTTAATATATTATACAAATCCGTACGCAACAGAGCACACGAACAGGTAGAATGGTACATAAGCTTCATCACACGTAACGCAGTATATGTACAACTGATGAAGGTGTTACAATTCACGTTAAAAAAAAAAACGGAACCGATTAAATTTACGATTAAAACTGCTTCGAACGGTTCTGTGGCCGTGAAACGGACTTGCAGTCCCTTTCCGATGCAAAACAAACACAAAACCAGAGAGTTAAATCACTTTGTCACAGTGACCAATATCGTGTTTCGTTTGTTAGTTACGATTCTCTTATAGCAAGTCTTGTAGTTCTTACACAAACACACACACACACACACACACACATCTCCGACCGGCGGTTTTCGGTGGTTTTTCTGCTTCCGACGACGCATTACTTGTTCGTGCGAAGTAGCTCGGTTTTTGTAACCAACGATGATACCGTCGACGGTTGCAGGTGTTGCGATGTTTGCGTACCGATCGTGATGGTGCTTGGTTGATACGAGTGTAGCTGCACGTTTCCACCAGTGGTACTGCAGCAGTTGCCTGTTAGCTGCAGCAGTGAACCACCGTCGCCGGAACCAAGCGAATTGAGCGATAGATTGCTGTCTCCATGCTGGTGCAGTTGACTTTGGTAGTGGTTACTATGGTGATGCGGGTGATGTTGGTTGTGGTTGTGGTTGCTACTGCTACTGTGATGGTGCAGGTTCGAGATGGTGTGACTGGTGTGCAGTGACGTCCGCCCCGTTCCGGATCCCGTCGTGCTGCCCGGTGCTCCGCCACCGGCCGTCCGTGACGAAGGTTTACGTATTTTCCACGCCTTTAGCTTCGCCTCCATGTTGTCTAACCGTCGCAACAGATCGGCAACGATGTTAAGCGTCGAAACTCGATCGCTGGGCGCCATCGGAGCATTCAATGAACCACCGGGCACGAGTGCCATCGCGGACGCAGTGTTCCCGTTCCGTTCGATTATAAGCTGACTGGTGGGTGAGAGTAGCGCAGTCTTCCCCCCTCCGCCACCGTCTGATGATTTGGTATCGTCCTGTTCCGTCGCCAGAAGGTCGTTTTTTAGTTTGCCCGCCGACAGTTTCACCATCGGGGATCCAGCGAGCGAGTGACGTTGCTTGCTCGCGTTTAGATTATTGTTAAGTGTCTCTAGTTTTGTGTCCTCCGGAGACGCCACTACCGCACCACCACCATCCAGCAGCGGAAGGCTGTTTACGTGCGGTGCTCCGACTGCTGTCGCAATAGTTGTTGTTGTTGTGGTTGTTGCAGCACAATCGTCCTGTTGTTTGCTGGTATCATCATTACTCTTTCCCTCACCAAGCTCACCATCCTCATCCGCTTCCTTTTCGTCAGGTTTCAGTGTGCGCACTTTCAGCTCCTGCTTCAAATCCCGCGCCTCGTCCATCAGCCGTTGCAGCTTGATCTGCATGCGCTCTTTCTCGTCCACCTCCAGTTCGAGTAGGGCGTTCTTTTCGTACGCCTGATTTAGCATCGACTCGAATTCGGCCACACTTTCGCTCGCTACCCGGTTCGCCCGCTCGAGGTCGTCATTTTTCTGCTCCAGCTCTCGAATGTACACCTGAAAATGGGCGAGGAAAGTTATGAAAAAAAGAACCACAACACAACAGGAGCAGCACAATCACGCACCTTTAGTTTTTCATTCTCTTTCGCTAGCTGACGGTAGTCGGCATCGATTTTGTTCGTTTCGTTCTCCGTATACTGCATCTTCCGCTTGTAGGATTCGTTCTCGCTGTGCAGCTGATTGACCAACTGGTTTAGGTCGCGGATTTTCTTCTCCTGCTGCTCGACCGTCATCTCTAGCTCGGCCTCCAGCTGCCGCGATTCGGCGGTGAAGTCATCGAACTCCCGCTGCGCATCGTCCCGTTCCTGCGACACTTTCAGACAACGCTCCTTCCAGTAGAGGCATTCTTCCTCCACGCTGGTGAAGAGTTTCTCCTCCATGGTGAGAGCGTTTTTTTTGTTTTTTGGTGTTTTTTATTTGCTACACCAAAAATGATGTTCTACGTTTTCGCCGAGCAGCGTTCAGTGCTCGTTTATCGTATCAACAAAATTACCTCTAACTTTTCGAGGAGGCGCCTATGTGACGCTGTTTGTTTTTTTTTTCTTCACACACAAGGTGTGTGGGCGAAACCGTTCGCCCTTCGGGGGGTCGGTGTTGCAGGGAAAAATCAATTGTGCAATTTTTTACCATCCATCGGATGTCAACGAGAACCAAAACACACTTTTCGACCACACGTACCGACAACCTTTCAGCACTGTACCACCATCGTACTTCACTTCTGCGTCACCAGGATGTATGGTGCCTTCATGTCTCGCAGGAAATTCTGCACTTGAGAGTTCTGTGTTGGTCGTTTGTTCTGTTTTTTTTACATCTGATCCACACGAACGAAAGACAAAACCAAGGAGTTGGAGGACAACTTTAATCGAAATGCCACCTAACACGCGATGCAACACGACGATACTGTAGTGCGTGCCCTTGCGTGGGATTGCACAAATGCACTGCTGCTGCTGTTGTGTTTTTCTGTGCCCTTCCCTCAACGTCGTAATTATGCCGAAGGATTCGCGAGCGCTTGGTTCAGTTCTGTTCGCGCAGGAGTCAGGTGCGTTTTCATTTTACGACACTATTTATTTCTGTACTTGTTTCTCTCTTCTGGTTTTTTTCTACTCGCAAAACACAATATGAAAACGTTTTTTTTCATTCGTTCTCTGACAGCGTCAGATGCACTGACGTTTGCGAATGACCCAAGCGACATTTTACCCAAAAAATTAGCTTGGGCCGTATTGGGCCGAGATGGTGTGTTGTGTCAAAACATTTGAAAGATTCGTAGATTAGGGTATCGTTAGATTTGGTATGTAGTAAGAACATTTATTTTATGAAGGAAAATTACAGGTTATAGTGTTGTTTTAAGCTAAAATAAGGTAGATGTGCCTAGCGAGGTAGTAAAATCAGTCTAGTAATCCCGATAAACAGCAGGCATAACTTGGGGCATTTCGCTAAGTAGATAGAGACAGAGAGAAGGTAGATTTCATATAAAATATGAAATAATTCATATAAAATATAATAGAACACGATCTTCAAAAATGCTCCTCTGGTCTAATAGCATAATTCTCATTTAATAAGTGCTAATATTTAATAAGTGTATAATTGAATAAGTGCTCCAAAATATTTTTCTCAGATTGTAGATCAATATTACTCTAAGAAATTGGGGTTATTCTATCAAACGATTATAGCCAATAATGAAATGAAAACTTGAAAATATCCCGGAATTTCGATCGTAGATATACTATCCTCACTACATCATTATGAATCATACGCACGAAATTTCTGCTTAGCAAACATTATCCGACCACGACTGAGTCAGTGGAGCAAAGGAAACATTCACGATGTGCTCACGGCAGTAAGTCGAAAATAAAGAGTAAAAAGGTGCAAAGCTTGAAGTTCTTCAGTTTTTTTCTTTTCCCAAAAGGCACATTTGTAGAACATCCGCAATCTAGCCCGAAGTGCACACAAACGTATTAATTCTACATGTTAGGTATTTCTCACCACACCATGTATATTTTAACACACTTACTTTACCAATAAGTATGGCTTTTCCATTACAGTTAGAAATAAACGGAAGATTTTTTATGTATACATCTGTTGTCCACATCTCACATAAACAGGTCAAATAAATTAACTTTCTTTTTCGTAGCGTAAACCAAAGCGTGCTGTACGCTGAAGCAAATCAAGACGATACGGTTGACTGAACATCTAATGAATTGTTTCGTTTTTCTTTATTACTTTATTAAATATTTTCCATTACTTTCTGAAAAAATGTATATATAAATATATAGTAAATGTATATTGTTATTCTGTTTATCGTCACTTTCTTTATCCTTTCCGCTCCTATCATATGTATTATGGGCATGTATGAAAGAGTGTTTGCGTGTGTGTGTTTGTGTAGGGAGAGGGGGAGTGTTTTCATCTTCTTGCACATTCGCTTCGTTTGTTTCTGTATGACCCATTATCATTTCACCAGTGCTTTCCAGTTTAAAGTGTTAATGTCTGTAATGCTATGTAATGTGTGTTGGCTCTGTTGGTTCTAAGTCGTCTAGTTTTTTCTGTTTTCTATAGTTTTTCTTCTATTTACGTTGTATATTGATTTAAATTTTTGGTTTAACTTTCACTCTGATCCAGCAGCAGTTGAATTCTCGCTCTCCAGCTTCCGCTCCATATCTACAGCTTCACACACATTCTATGCGCGCGGTAACGCGTTTCTTTAACAACGAAAAGTAAACACGGCTCGTGAAAGGAGGGAAGGCATTTTCACAAATAGTTCTAAGTGATTACCTTTCGATGACGGAATCGTACTATTTATACACACTAATGTTGCTTCGACAATTCGGTCTTATTTGAAACAAAATGGCAACCATTTTCCCCACCGCGCTATTCCGGTCTACGGTTCTCGGCGCATGTATCGTTCCAAACGGGAAATCTATTCTGGATGGTATGGTAATAAACACGTTCGAACGCTTTCACAATGTGGCTGAACGGTTCTTCTTGCCGTAATAATGCTAATCAGAGGGTGTCTCTTGACTCGTCTTCTGGATCTATCTTGATTGTGTGACTAGTTTACATATTTAGTGTTGCTGTGTATATGCGTCATATGTTTCCATTCTGGTCCTGCTGCGTTTCATTCACATCGCTCCTGTGTGTCTCCTGTGTGTTTGTTGGTGGTGTACGTGTTCATTCAATTCTCCTTTCCCTTTGCTCTTCTAAGAATCTTCTATCGGTGGTGGTTATTAATGTTTTGCAATATCTCCGATGCGCGCGGTCACCGGCGGCACTATGCGTCAAAGCATGGGAACACAATTTGATTGAATTTGCCTAATCCATGTTTCCTGCACGTGCCGTGATGACTCAAGCGACCGATATCAACGTTAAAGAATCACCTGCAGATGCATACATTACGAACAAACAAAACTTTACTACAAAAACCGTACACACATATATTTTCTCCTCCCTTCTGTTTTCTGCGCTCAACCGTCTAGCTGCCATGTTGTGGGTAGTGCGAGCGTTCGACCGAAACACCCTTATTGTTCATATGTAACAACAATACCGCGTAATTGGTGTCCGTATATGAGACCGGGTTGAGAGTGGCAATTTTAACAAAAAGAAAAAAAAATTATAACCGAAAGAATTTTCCATAGCAAAAACAAATTTAATCATTTTAAGCACGTTTACTAGGAAATTCTTGTTTTGATGCCAGCATAAAAGACCAATTATATCTGTGTACACTACAAAAATTTGAAAATTTAAAACCATAAATTACCTCAAAAGCATCTTTTATCTCGGGGAAACTATATATACGAAAAATTCCATTTGCATAACAAAATTGACTCGTTCAAACCCTGTACATATATCGTCTTCCTTAGCTTGCATCTGACAAAGCAAGCACCGATCGACTTCGTCATTGCCAACTCCAATGGAAGGTCCTCCAAAGGATCCTTTTCTACTGACGTGAACCTTGGCACCCTAACTTGCGCTGTTGCTTCAATTCATACTGACACACGTACACCTAGGCTCTTTTAAGAACTTTTAGCTATGTTATTGCATCTATGCCTCTGCCGTTCGCACAGAGTCGGATCGGATCTAGCTAATTGGTTGAATTTTTTTACGCGGATATTATACATTATATCATGATATTCGCACTTCTCCATTCTCTAATATGGCAGTGTGGTTGAATCTAACATGCATGCATTAGTTATTCGTTCGGGAACGTTCGGGAACGGATGAGTACGTTCTGCTTTGCCCTCTCGCATCCCATTTCGATAGGATATTGTGTTCGTCGACAGTTCACGTTTTACTATACCAGGGATGGAACGCGGTAGAGACCGAAAAAGATAGGAAAAACAAATTTACTATGCCCCGAAGGACACAACGAAAAGATGAAACGGGTTAAAAGCAGCATCACAGAATTTTACCACTTGCTTCTATCCAACACATAGTTACTACTATTCCTTTTCTGGCGCTCTTATCGACCTATCACAACAAACATTAGATGCAGGCTCAAGGAGGGATGGAAGGGGAGAATTTAGGGAGAATAAACACTAAAACAAACACGCGTCTCGCAACGAGCGGAACGTACGCGTGAATAAACCGTAGCAGCTACTCAAACACATGCACACGGGATTCTAACTTCTCGCTAACAACGTTGTAGCTAAATCGGCAACACATGAATCCGAAACCAACTTGTTGCACACTTCTTGTTAAACAAAAAGGGGAGGAAACAATCTAATGACAGGATCCAGTTTTTGTGGCATCACATTCCGGAACCGGGTCCCGGGTTACTATTTACACCAACACTCATCTTTGCTTTGGAGCTTATCGTCTTTTACAAGGAACACAACAAAGCGTCCTCCTTTTTCGTATTCGTCAAGCACATTTCTTGTTGCTACTTGTGTTTATCAGGAATGATAACAGAGTGCTTCCTTTTCCGTACTGTCAATTTCTTACCGTTACACGTGATTTTATTTTCGTTCTCCTTTCGTTGCACGAGTCCGTATCATCTTTCCTACTCTTTATGCAATTTACGCTTTTTTGAGTCAATCACAGATTAAGCATAAATCTAAACCGAACTATAAATCACATTATCTGTATCTGTGCAGATAATTTTAATTTCAATTTCCTCCAATTTTTAATATTCAAGTGTGGTTTGACAGTTCTCATTATCGTCATGGCCTACTCGTCTGCAAAGGAGATTTGTTTCCTCTAATGAAACATCCAGAGAATATTTCCAACTGGACAGTGATCGTTATCGTACCCATGGTGTCCAGCCCGGGAAGCTAGAACGCCAATGAGAGAAAACCGAGTTCTAACGCCGTTTAACGATGTGAGATTTGCGAGACGATCAAATTAAAAAAAGTTGAAATTTACGCACGATTGCAACGGGAAACGTGTAGATAAATTTAGATAAAATTTAATTCGAACGGATAAAATGACATATATGGTAAAAATTTTCATAATGAATAATCCGAACAATGAATTCAAATCATGCCGGGTTCATTAGCGCACTGATATTTACATATAATCGGAGAGATAAAATAAAATCGAAATCGAAAAAATTCAAATGAAATACCCGAAACAAAACAAATACATCCCGCTATTAATGCATACTCTTGCATCCTTCTGCTGTTGGCTACTATCATCACCGGATGCAAATACGCAAATCACGTTTGGATTGACGATCCTGTGCTTTTTCTTCCCACTAGTCCATTGGCATAAAAATCGGTTTTAGCGGTAAAACACTACTGCTGCTTATCGATACGTAAACTAAATTTAGGATTCTCCGGTACGATGGTAACCACTTTCAGTTCGTTCGGGGACTCGAGCAGATTCTTCGCGTGGGCAGCAGCCGTATCACAGTCCGTGCGGCGGGATATAAGCAGCCGGATGTCCGTATGCAGCGACAGTTTTCCAGATCGCGATGTTTGAAATCTGTGATTAGAGAAATGTAGTGGCATGAAAACAATGGATGCGTTTTTGTTAATAAGAGCACATTTCTTCTCAATAGCACAGAGTCGTAATAAAATATTTTAAAATGATAATTAATTGGAATGGTCCATGGATTACAACTTAAGGAGTGGATTTCAACAAACCAACTTCCTTCCTCGCGTGACTTGAAACGGTATTGAGGAGATACGTACCGCAAATGAATTGCATATCGCAGTAACTTCATCTGCTCAGCGTTGCTGAGCTGCTCGATGTTCTTGCCCAGCAGCTTGAGGCTGCTGTCGTCGCAGGCGAGTATGCGCTGCCGGATGAAGGTAGTCGACATGGCGGGCATATCGCGAAAGTCGTATGGTACGACAAACATCCGCACCACCGTACCGAGCGGGTTGAGCAACGTTGCCTGGACGGTGCCTGAGCGCGGTATCGAATATCCCTTCCTTGGAAGACGTAATTCACACTGCAAAAGAAGCAACGGTTTCTTCAGAATTAGAAAGGGACAACGGAGAAACAGCAGGGGAAGAGCAACGCTTCCCTGCAGCAAGCATCGGAAACCTACCACGTATGGTGTGGTTAAGTGTTGTCCAGGGAGCTCATAGAAATATGATGCAACCGGGATGGTGAGCTGCGTTGGACAGAAGCTGCCGGAAGCACCCAGCAGCACCTTAAAATCGGCCACCTGAAACTTTGGCTCGAGACGACGCTGCAGCAGCGACTCTTCCAGCGTACCGAGCATCGGTGCACGCCCAAACTTGAACAGATTGCGGTTCAGCACCTTGCTGAGCATCGGCAAGGTCGTGGCACTAGCACGACCGGGGTAGCGGATCGCCGTCGGCAGTAGTTGCTGCTGGTAACAGCAGCTGGACGACAATGGGCTCGACGAGTCCAGCAGGTAAGACGACGAAAGATCGTCATCAGACAGCTGTTCGTCCGAACCGATGGACGAGCGCTCCGAGAACGACGAACGTTCCGAGGGATACCGCGAACGATGTTGAAATTGACGCTGGGCGTTACGCAGAAACCGAGGCGAAAGTGCACCGCTAGTCGGAGCAGGTGGTGACGAGAACGGAAAGGCCGGTGCGGATTTCGATTTGATCGTACCCATCGAAGAGACCGGACTGACGGGCGCATCCTCGAAATCGTAGCGAAACAGACCGGTAGCAGCGACCTTCCGTCCACTTGCGCCACCAGCCGAACCACTACCGCCACCGGCGCCATCGATTGCAATGGGTGAGGTGGCCGGAAAGCTGGTGGACGTAGCTGGACTGCTGCCGCTCGTGAAACCCGAATCATCGCGCGCCAACGGTGACAAACAGAACACGTAGTTGAGGTTAATTTTCGGCGATGATTTATACAGCGTCAATTGCTTCTTCAGCCCGCTGGAAGGTTGTGTGGTTGTGCACCGGGCTTCTGACGACACGCGAGAAGCGTGCGAATTGCCACCGATGGCGGCACAGCTGAGAATCTGCTTCTTGTGGGGCGAAACGCTGCTAGCTGTGCTGACGGAGCAGTCCGTCTCAGAGCAGCTGATGTAAAGTGGCTCCTTGCACTGGCCACTCTCTTCCGTTTTACCGTTCGTCGATGCCGGTGTTGAGGTACGGTGTGGTCTTCGCTCCACTCCGCTACTACCACCACCAATACCACAACCGCAATCTTGCGCGAACTCAGGTGATTCGGCCTCATTGTCCCCACTGCTACAATCGTCCTCGGTGCTGTACTCGTCTGTGCTTCGCATACGTCCGTGGTTGCGGTTGATCAGCATGGAACGTTCCGGCTGATGACTACCGTGCGTTGTGATCGTGTCGATCACATCCTCAGAGAACGCACGCCGGTATGATTTCATCTGTTCGAACGTAAAAATACCATTTCCAACGGCACCGGTAGAGCTGCTCAACATCGAGCTATCACCCGGACTCAGATCGTCATTGGCAGCACTGTCCCGATCGTTTTCATTGCCACTATCGCACCTTCTACCTGCAGCAGCAGCACCACCACCATTTGTTGCCAGTGTTGAGGCCGCACTCGAAACACCCGGAATGGTCAAATGCCCAACGAGACTCTCGGAAAGCGTTCGCCGGCAACCGGGCGGTGTGGACCCGCAATCCATCACCGTACCGGCCGTGATGATAGATTTCTTGACCGCTTCCTTGCGGGCGGTGGCGGCTGCGGCGGCGGTGGCAGTGGCGGTTGAACCGAGTGCAGATGAGAGCAGAGTGGTAAGATCCAATTTAAAATTATGCTTCGTTTTTTGTCGCTTGCACAATCGACAGTCACCTAAATCTAGCTTTTTCGCATTGCTGTACGTATCACATTCGCTTGTTTCGCACGCTGCTGCTTCGTGGTGATGGTGCCGCTGCAATTCGTCACTACAACTGCTTCTGATGTTTTCCGCTACTTCACGCTCGACAAAGTTATTGTTTGCCGTGCTGTAGTTGTTGTTATTTAAAGCCATGTAGTTTCCACTGCGCTCGTACCCGCCATCTTGCTTCCTGCAAGCATCAGTCTGGCCTTTGCTAGAGTGAAGAGCCTCGACGTTGTTCGCCATTGAACGATCTCGTTTCAGTGCCTCGCTGTCGTCGTCTTCATCGCCCTCATATCCATCGCCACCGACGATGAAACATGGTCGGGGAGGAACGCAGGTGGTGGGAACGGTGTTGAGCATTCGTGGCTTTTGTACGCCAGTACTGCAGCTGCTCCTGTTGCTACTGCTGCTACCACTGCTGCCTACCTCCATTGGAACGTCGATCCCTGACTGGTGACCGACGTCAACAGCAAGTGACGCTGCTGCAGAGCCTTTATCACAGTTTTCATTGATAATATCGTAGGACTTATAGTAGTCGTTAAAATATTGCATATGTTTATCACGGTTTGTGCTGCTGCTGCTGCTGGCGGGGCTGATGTTTTGGCTAGCTTCTATACCTGGCTGCTGTACCTGATCGCAGCGCACCTCCTGATCACTGACTGCTGTTTGCATTTGCGAGCGATTCGTGCAATCGCTGCAGACCGTTGCAGACGAGCCGACGACAACGACCTTGGCATCTGTTTGCGTTGCTACAGAAACAACTGGAGGCACGGCGAGCGTACCAACGCCGTTCAATCGACCCGATACGGTCTGGGTGGATTTCGTGTTGGTAGCGATCGTATGGAACCGATCATCACAGATCATCATTGCCTGCTGACGATGGTCATTCAGCGAGTAAAGCGGTGGTTGTATCGAATTAATTGAGGATGTTAAAGCGGTGTTTCTGCTGTTGCTGCTGCTACTGTTGCAGCTATCATTGCTGCAACGAGGAGCAGCGGCCATCATGCTGTTTTGCGCGTTACTACACGCAAACGATCCTGATGGGATTTTGTTGGTACTGCTGCTGCTGCTGCTGCTGCTATTGCTACCTTTGGCAGAAAAATATGACGTACTTTCGGTGGAGGAGCAACCGTTTCTGCTATCACTGCTATTGCTGCTACCATTGCTGCTCCCTTCCGCCGTGCCGCCTGCTTTCTTTTTCTTCTCGCGCTTGAGCATCCGCTTCTTATACTTCAGCAGCTGCTTCTCACGATGACTAATGGCGGCTGACGTTAGCAGCAAGTTATCATCGCCCGCAATGTCGTCATCTTCACGTCTATCTTCACCAGCTTCACCTGCTCCAACACAACCGCCACCACCACCACCGTCCACCATCGAACGATCATCCTCGTCTTCCTCCTCCTCCTGTTCCAGCTCCACCCGAAAGGCGCACCGATGTTTGCCCTTCTCGTGGCACGGCAGCGGTATGCGATCGATCCGTTGCTTCTGGTGCAGGCAGGCACTCATTTTCGCTGCATCCAGTGCGGCATCGATACCCGGTATGCGGTCCAACCGGGGCAGGCTCTTCAGGCAGACCTGTATCGCGAAATTCTCGCCAACGCTCGCGTCCGGGAAGTTGTGCACGTTCGGTTGCTCGTTGAAGCACGCGGTACTGTCGTACCTCCGTATGCGGAACAGTATGTCGAGCTTGGCCCTCGGCAATGGAAATGACGTTCCACCGACCCTCGGGTAGATCTTCTTAATGCGCGGATGAGCAAAAATGTACGGCTCGAGCGAGTTCTTGATCAGATCGATCCAGGCGGAAATCTGCGAAAAGTACAGCTGGCTTCGGATGGCGGCACACAGTGACTGGAGCGTCATCGTCGCCGTCGGCGATTTGCTATAGGTGTTAGAAAGATGCATTAGATAGTTTCTGTATCGAGACGGATCAATAATTCACTGCACTGCGTCACTCACGTCATCACCAGCTTCAAGATCCATTGCTCCAGCAGAATGGTGTGGTTTTCCGGCCCAAGGTACACCTCGATACACACCGCTTCACCGTTCGTTAGGATGGATGACAGCTGCTTGAAGTACACTTGCCAGCGAAGGCACTGTAGGGGAAAGAAAATAGATTGAAGGATATATTTTCGAAATTTACTTATACACGAATTTAACTGAGAACAACTTACGTATTTGTTGCGATAGCTGCAGCAATGTTCCGGTCCTTCCGTTGCTTCCGGCTTTGTGAGTCCGATCTTCTTAAGGAATTGCTCACAGTGGGGCCCTTCCCGAGGGCGTGATGCCGATGACGGTTGCTGCTTGTTGGTAGCGGCGAGTGGTTTCCGTATCTGAACGGAACTTGCCGACGCAGACGATGAGGACGGTACAGCGGAGGTCGATGAAGGTGAGGAAAAGTTGATGAAGTTGTTGCCGATCGAGTGATGGTGGTGGTTCTTGATGGGTGACACGGTACCGAGTACGTTCATTTTCTCAAATCCACTGTAGATGACAACACCGGTGGACACGCTCAGCTCGTGCGACGCAAACCAGGAACCCGATGATGGCGGTGACGGTGACGATGGGGCCGTTGGCTCCAGCGTACCGTAGGTTCGGTTCGGTTCACCCGACACCGTCACCAGCTGCTGCACCATCATCCCATCCTTGCTGGTGCCCGGACAGGACGAACGGATCTGCTGGAGCTTCAGATTGATGCGTCGCGTTTCGTCGTTGGTGGTGGTGGCGGTGTGTGGCGTTGTGTGACAGCAGGCCATTGCTAGCGATTTCTTCGATTCGTTGATCGCCATCAGACTGCACTGCTGGAGCGAGGAGGCTCCACCACCGACGGCACCATCACTCGTGCGCTTACGACCACAAAACCCACCATCTTCATCATCGTCACCACCCGCCGCTCCGGAGCCTGCTAACGAACCGCCGCCTCCACCACCCGCACCCCCACCGCTCCCATGATCGGTGACGGGCGCTGTTGAGGTGGAGCAACCAGTTGCGGATGCGTTGACGGAGCTGTCATCAAGCGCGGATGATCGTCCTTCCAGCACCAGCGAGGCGATGCCGATCGAAACCGGAATGGCGGGATGTTTCGGTGATATGGAGCTACCGCTGTGCATCTGCAAATGGGGGGAAAATGACGAAGAAAAGATTAGCGATTGTTTCATAGGGGGTGTTAGTTCACCACTGGTTTAATACATCGGCATATTGGGTTCGACCGATTTGGCCAAATACCGATCACTGCTGGGAAGGTAATTGTTGTCTAACGAGTTCGCGATGGCCTTCGACGCGAAACTAGTGAACGGAACATAAACTCCATTCGCAGCCCCTCTTTTATGCGAAATTAAAAAAAAACACACACACAAAACATAAACGTCCCAACGATCATGCGACCAAAGTAATATCGAACACACCCACCAAACCTTCGCTGCTTCGTAAATGCTGCTGCTGGTGCTGCTGCTGTTGCAGGTGATTTGCTTTGGGTACATAAATTATGCAACCAAACAAAAACTGAACACTCCACCTTCTGTCGGTGTCTGTGTGTATCTCACTCACGTTCACTCGCAAACGCAAAAGTTACAAAGCGTTGGGGCCGATTTCTCAAGCTGCGTGTGTTTTTAGGTCGATTTCATTTAAATTCGATTGGAAATGGGGGGAGAGCGCACGCTGGTCGTGGTGGTGGTAGTGGTAACTCTTTGTCATTCCACGTGCCATGCCGGATCATTTGGGAGCTGCTTCATTCGCACTCAGACATCGGACTACACCTGGGTCGCCGCCGACGTTGAACGACGATTGCTGTTGCTGCTAGTGGCCGCTTGAAACCATTCGAAATGACCGTGAAATGATGAAGAGACACGGGACTCGTTTCTGTGCCAAGTACGCCAAAACCACAACACAGTCAGAACTATGCTGTGTGTGTGTGCGCGCGCGCGACTGTTGGCAACATTCCATTTGACCAGCGATTTTGACCATAAATAAAAAATCGAAAGACGTATTTAAATGTCACGTTCCTTCTCTATTTGGTGTTGCCGATGTAGGGGTAGGTACGGCAAAGTACACCAGGAAGCGACAAGCGAGGGCGTTTATTAATCCCAATTGTTTCTTTATTAAGGTATGCCTCCTATATGCTGCTGGTTACGGGCTCAGCTGTATAGAAAAAAAAACCGTTCAGAAAACTTATTTACTAGCAATATCATTAAAGTTAAAGATGGGACTGGCGATTGATTAGTTCTACTCCTTCGATGCTTTTGTTTAGTAAGGAATCTTGTTGGAACCCTTTTGCGTGTCGCTACCTTTATAAATACATTCGGGAGCGTAAGAAGGGTATTTTGTAATCTTGGAAAGAACCACAGGGCTCCATCACTAAATGAGATCTTTCTTTCCTTTGAAAACATTTCTAACATTGGATTTCCTTTCAGTTCTAAAAATACCGTCGATCACATTAAAAAATTACATTTCAAATACATTTAACGTAAAAACACGAACAAATTATTCAGTGCACAGCCAAGCAGTAGCGGTCAGAGACGCGATAGGTGGCCGCCTGCCAAGGGTAATGTAGGCAAGATAGAAATGGACTCATCGGTTCCTCCAATAGACTAACATAAAGCAGAAAAAAAGAAAAGCACAACAAACACATACACGCTCTGCTCCACATAGAGAGTGAAAGGAAGTTGAAAGCCAGCGTGCAGAGCAGAAAAAGCACGGGTGGGGAGAACCGTATCGCAACTCCCGTTTGCAACTCTCCTCCTCGAATGGGAGGAAAACATCTTCGGGGAGAGCTCAGGCAGGAAAATATCGAGTTCCACGCAATGTCCCACTTGCGTTCCCCGCGCTCCCTCTGTTCGCTTCACTCTCGCGGCCGTCTCGGTTGCAAAACAACATGAGAGCGAACAGTGTATAATCACTGTTGCTTTGTGGGAAGGGTGCACCACGCGTGTTGTCTTATGTACGCTCGGCCCGTTTTATGCTTAGAGTGCCGATGGGTTCTAAGTGGGAGTGTGCCTGTGTTCTTTAGGGGTCTCTCGGCACATAAAAAAGGGCAGTGAAAACTGGGTCACGACGTGCGCCTTTCGGAACCGCTAGAACCTCTCCGGTGAGCACATAAAAATAGTTCCCCGGGAAGTGAAAACTTCCCTCCATCCCAGCCACCACCCCCGGTACAGAAATGGAACACAATTCTGCTTTTCGTCATGCTTCAGCTCATTGTTTTTTTCCTGCTTTGCTGTAAAAAAAAATGAGGACGAGGGAAAGAGAATGAGCGACCTCATAAGGTAAACTGACTTCGTGATGGATGACTGGGTCTCCACGTGGAGCCTAGCAACGATTGCCAAATCGGGCAGAATCGTGAGTTCATCGTGTGAAACTCTCTGTCATGCTTGATTGATCCTTCCGGTGATACGAAACTGTGCCAAAAGAGCAATTCCTGAACATTATTTATACATTGTAAAAAACGTTTAGATTTAATATATTTAATACTATTCGTGGAACAATGCAATACAATTACAAATTGATAACTAAAAGTGTGAAGATATCGTTAGTCAAATAGAAACAAAACTACCTACACTATCTAAATCTAGACTATCAGCATTCGCTGCCCGTACGATAAACATGAGCCACTCCAATAACCATGAGATCCATGACTCCCATACACATAAACACTCCGTTTTTCCCTACGCCACGCACACGCAAAACATCAGAGCATTCAGTTTTCCCTTGTATGCTCGAGAAATCATATGTTTTTTTCTGCGCCTGTGTGCGTGAGCGCGGACGACCTCCCCACATGTTATGTGAAAAAGCCCACCACCACCCATCGACGGTTGCTCCCACCCTCCGTCAACGTTTAGGGGTAGCAGCGGTTGGTTGGCAGCCAACATTGAAATTATCGAGCTACTGGTGGGATGATGTGAGGGAGAAGTAGGAAGTGTGTATGTTTGCCCCACGGAGCAACAGAGAATTTAGAGTGAATCTAGCTGAATCGGAGAGCGAAGCAGGAGCGCATTGATGTGCGTCATGTCTAGGGGAACTCAAGGAAAACTGGAGCCCGCGTATCGTCTTCATTCCAAAAATCCGTTGAGGCGAGGTCACTCGAAAAGAGCCGTCCAGTTGTTGAAGAGAAGAGAAAACGCCATATGTATCGGAGGGGACGGTGTTGGTGGTTGAACTTCTCTTCGCCAGTGGTTAACCGTCGATTTCCTATATACTACAAGGCGATTTGTTTCTTTTCTTTGTCCGTGATTGCCTCCAGGCGCGGTACCACAACACGTGATTTTCGTTGTATTGACAATAGCTCCTACAGCGTCATCATCAACTTCGGAATCAGTTAGAGTGCATAGGGCTAAAAAGCAATTTTTTTTTCTGCTAAAGCATTCGTCACACCGATGACGCCAGCAAGTAGTCAAAAGGTGAAACTAATGTTACTATGATTACGACAATCGCTACGGCCTACGACGGACGACGACGTCAACGGGTGAGTTCGATTGATTGAAGCGGATGGAGCTACACCTTCTGGTGGGACGCTCAACACAGACAACACTACTCCCTTTCCCACCCAACCACACACTCATCACTCTCACTCGGGAGGGAATTATGTGACTGCAATGTAATGTTGAAAGCAACCGAACCACCACCTTTTCGGAACCTGGCTCACCTAGCAACCAAAGAGATGACTTCTTCGGACTCGCCAGCGACGGGGCCTCGAACGGAGCGAGTGTTGATGGAGGTACACTTTTTACTGCCACCGCTTCGGTTAACCTATTTCTTGACGCGACTTGACGCAGACCCCGTTGGGAGAGGAAAATGTTGGAGGAGAATCGCCCGTGGTGTCTGAAAAATCGAAAGGCATACACCCCGGGAGCGTGTCTCGCTGGGTAAGACGTCCACACAATGATGACCTACTGCAGATAGGTTGCTGATGAAATTCACTTTCCCAGAGCTGCATGGTTGCGGTATTATCAGGAGCAGTGATAGTAGAGATATCAATAAGATATCAATAAGGTATCAATCCGACAATATTATTTACTATCGTATGCAACTTTTTTTTTGACAAAAGCTTCACAAAAACCACATAAATTTTGTGTGCAAATGTTGTTTTTTTTTTTTGGCACAATCTGGATAAATCTGATTCTTAAAAAAATGCATCTTTTCATATTCGCAAATATAACTGAAATAAAAAATGAATAATTTTTTTAATGTTTAGTGAATCGTTAAAGATTAAACAATCATGATAAATTCATGATATTTTCAAGTTAAAAAATCTTCTAAAAATAAACAGGTCTGTCAGACAAATTCAAAAGTGTCATGAATGTTTCTAAACGAAACCAACAAGAAACATATATGAATTGGATTGACTTATTAATAATTATGAATACTGCAGTAAAAAATGCGGTACTAAAAATGAGCGATTACGGGGAGAAAACTAGAAACGTTGCTCCAACCCATTTTCCAGAACCGTACATTATCCGTTGACGTTGCGGGATGTCGATATAAATAAGTACGAAGTACGTTACCCACGCGAAGATCTAAAGAGGAGCCCCCTCCTACATGGGATGATGCTGTGACGCAGATGGATCTCCTTGAAGAAGAGACACCACCCGGCCGTCTCTAGCCATCAAGGGGGCCATTGCCGTCCACCAGATGATCCACAACCGACAAACACACATCAATAACTGACACACACAGTTCATTTAACTCGTTCCAAGGGTCCTTCGGTTGCAGAAAGAAAGTACGCGTGTATGAGGAGTTCTGCGCTGGCAACTTTTATGGCCCGTCGACATCACACCATGGCGTGAATGTCGGCAGTACCGGCAATTGCACTCTCCAAGGAGATGATCCAGATAGATCGCGAAGAGCGGCAGGAGTGATTGTCCTTCACAGCAATGGCTGACGATGTCTTTGACTGGCCACGGCATCGAATCAACACACGGTATCGAAGTCCACGTGTGCTATTTACGTTCGTGTGTTTGCGCTGCACACGCCACCGTCCGTTATTGCTGCGGTGAGGAGGAGGAACCAGAAGTTCAGCAAGTTCAACGTGCAGCAATCAGAATCATGAAACCACCACGACGACCCCGACGGCGGTATAATCCACAACCACTTCCATTCCATTCTCCGCTCAAGCGAAGTCCACCATTAGCCCACACAAATCCCACAAATCCCACAATCGTAGCCTAGCTTTTGCCCGATGCGCCTTATCGTGTGCGCTTTTCTGGGTACACACACACACACACCCAGCGACGCGATAACCTTTTCGGTGGTTGTCCTTTGGTTCCAAATTCGAACCCCCGTAGCGAACGTGAGCGATGATATACAGCCACGTCGTCGCGCACTACACACGGTCACTGACAACTGACTTCGTCCGTCAGGATTCGTCCGGTGCAGAAGAATGTCCAAGTTACGAGTGTTTCTTTCGCAAGCGATAGGCCGCCCCGCTGTACAATGATCGCTCCCAGCGGAGGACTGGAAAAAGCCGGAACCAAAATCCAGCACCATTATCGGTGATACATGCGAATCGTTTCTACTTGCGATGGGGAGGGAACCAAAGGTAAACCGCCGGACGAGAGGGAAACGGACCGGAGGGCAACGCGGTAAGCATGCGCACGCCGCGTTTGCGATTGCGCGAGAATGCCACGCTTGTATTATGTTAGGTTGTGTGTATATAAATAACGTCTGCCAGTATCACTTCAGCAAGACCGTCTATGCCATTAGCTCGTCGAGCACACGCTGCGTGTGTAAAAAGGCAAGGGTGCGAACTCCGAACGCAAGCTGCATCCATCGTGACCCACGGGCACGCGAATGCTTGTGTCTGGACAGGTCTCGTCGAGTCACCGATTGATAATGTGGGCAACGCAACAGCGCACTTGATTGGCGATCAGGCACCGGTGGCGTGCTCGAAAACGCGACACAATTATGCGAACCTGACCTTAATAGGGGTTGGTGCTTTTTCCAACTGAGCTTCGGATGGGTCAGAATTGCTATCATGTGTCAGGCATGAGGAAGATAGTAGCAAAGATTGTAACAAAAAGCGTAATGCACAACCTTTGGAACACTATAAGCAACCCCAGTAGACCTCCCCCAATCCACCTTATGTGGTTTTGGATATTTTCTGCCAAATCGCGTTTGACAGAATATATCCAGACCGCAAATCAAAATTCGACATGCTCAGTTCTGATTTTTTCCGACTGGTTATTTCCTGTCAAAATGGATGTTTGTTTATATTTCGGTTTGTTTTGATTTTCCTGTGGTTTGGCATTTACCTACAATTTTCGTCCGTACATTGTACAGTAATTATTAAAATCACTATTACACAAAGTAACCGCTGCGGAAAAATTTTCGTTATTACATGAGCGGGTGGATTTTTTATGCCAAACACCGCGCCAGAGTTCAGTTTGACAGAAAATGTCCAACAGTATTTTCCATCGTCTAATATCCGCATTACTGCCTGATGGTGATCCAGTGGCGATCGTCGACCAGCAGAGTACACAACCAGCCACTCTTCACTTCGCGAACCCAACGTAGCACACACACGCAAATAACATGCAGTCTTCGAAATGGCAGTAAATCGGCTCACAGAACGCTTTACTACTATTTTTAATGGCACGTGTTTCTACAGCGCAGTGAGAACGCCGTCCTCCAACCGTTGTACCGTGAGTTTGAAAATATACATATAAATAAAGCCAACCAGCCCGGAGGATAGGTGCTTACAAGCCCTCGCACCAAATCCCTACCCTACTCCTCCTCCACACTGGCGATCGTCGTTCGAGGGGAAAGGAAAAGATTTTCCTCGGACCGGTTTTTCAACCACGGCCCGTGCCAACGTGCCAAACAACCCAGGTTCACAAAGCAACACGTGTCGTACAGTAAAATAGCTTCTCCACTCTCAGCCCCGCTGCGCTCTCTTTCTCTCTCTCTCTCTTTCTCTTTCTCTCTGACACGACATCTTCTCCTCGGGCAGATCCGAGCAGGGCAGTGAAAGTTAATTATGCGAAGACGTCCGCGCGCCGTGGCGATGATAATCAATTGCGCTAATTGATGCTGATTGTGAAAAGGGCAATGTAATGGCCGTGTCCGCAAGGGGGATACGAATGGCAAAAGGTACACCAGCCACCGAGGGACGATTAATAGATACAAACGACAGATAATGTGCTGGCAGGGAATGTTTCATCTGCGACACCGCGAACAGACTCTCTTCACAGCAGAATGAACCGCATTAGAAAGGCTCCAAGGGTAGCGAAAAAATGTTGCGAAGGTTGTGTGAGGCTTTTGTAAGCGCAAAATGAGCATTTTTAAAAGAGCCATCCAAGTCCAGCCCTGATGCTACAAAACAACGTTTCACACCATCCGTCGACCTCGGAGGAGATTTGATTGCCCTAACCTTTCTCTCGTTTCGATCAACGACCAAACCATAAGAGCCAGCGGTAGTGAGTCCAAAAGTAGTTGGCATTTTTCCAGAACCGAGGACACCATGTCCAGCTCAAGACGCTGTTATGCACAAGTTGTAGAGATTAGAGCCTGACCACCTTTCGCGATCTCGCTACGATCTCATGTTGCAATGGTCGGTGCGCGCGATTGTGGCTCGTGTGTAGAAATATTGCTGCCATCGAAAAAGGGTGCCAATGGCGTGATCGCGCACACACACTGCCGCGCATATAGTCGCAAACATTCGCATCGATCGATGGTGCGTTTGATGACGATCGAGTCGGTGGAGCTAAATTAGAAACCATCGACACCGGGTACACGGTGTGTTATATGTGGGCCAGGGAGCAGTACATGACACAGTTCTATTTTTGAGCGATGGTTTTAAAGAATATTCTGTCGCTGCTGGCTTACACAGCGAAGGAAGTTCGACTCGGAGAAAAAAGGAGTTGGTTTCGGGCAGTACGCTGCTTCTTTCAATGAGCATTTTGTAAAGTATATAAATACTATCAGTTTGTTAACAGTTAATCTAAATTATATCCAATATTTCTTCGACCATCACGAACGCCTGTCTTAGAGATAGTGCTTGTGTAATGTCCCTTCCAAAGGGAGTGGCGCGAAAACGCGAGATCAGATTGAAAACAGTACGGTCGGTTACAACATGAAGGCCAACAAGAACGGGCCGTTCAGCAGCAGAAAACCAAAAAATAACCACTATCTCACGGGCACTGCACCGCACAACCGCCGCTTTATCAACGTTACAAAGCACTCCACACACCGCAAGGTCAACGATTTATGTTTAGTCGTTATCGTTTGAAATTCGGTGTTATATTTTTTTTTTTTTGGTTCGTCGTCGTGTACTGCCGTGAAGACCCCCTCCGAACATTGGATCCATCGACCTTCTGGTGGGCCACAAACGGATGAGAAGTCATCCAAATGAAGTAAAGCAACATCATCGTTCTACTCGCAGGCAAAGGCTTGAGTATGAGGAAATAAACAACGGGTGCTAAAATTTAGTCTGATTTATGTGTTCCATCCCCATACACTCAATTGAAGGTTGTGGCCGCAATCTCTCGGGCTTCCGGGGGACATGGTACTTGCTGCGATTTCGCCAACGTCTTATTCACTCACCGAAACCTTACCTTTTTCGAACATAGCTCAATCGAAAGTGTGCGCTCTACTGCTCACCCTTTTTGCCACCGCTCTTCGATGGAGGTGGTAGTAAGCAAAATCATTTGCGTGCTCCGTGTCCAGTCTCGGCAGCAGGCCAGACGTTCGCTACGCGTTACGAGACGTACCAGACACCTGAACGAACGGGGCAAACTAACGGTGGACGGTTTATGTTGTTTCCTTTGGCACGAACTCCATCCATGCGCCGCCCAGCGAGTCGAGTGACTGGGGTGACCTTCATATTCATGTTAATTTTTCGAACCGCCAATGAGATTTCTGCGCCGTGAGTGAAGAAATTTATGCGGATTCTGCTAATGCTTATTTAAACTTGTCTGTGGATGTAACGAAGCATAGGTGCTGTAAAACGGCCACCGCCACAGGAAAGTTTATGCAGGGGCTGTAAAAATAAACTCTTTACGATCCGCAGGGAATGGTAGAAATTTTACTCCAGTTTTCCCTGTCCTGTAGTTAGATAAATAATGAAACATAATTAACACATCAACTCTGACCGAGCCTCCCATATCATGCAGGACGAAACGATCCCTCCCCCGGCAAACAGCGCTTATTGGAATGCAAAAGCCTTCACCGTGCGCAGAGGGCATTAATTAACGGTGTAAGACCTTGGAGGAAAATCGCAACACACAGAGTCACACGCGCATGCGGTGCTTGCGGTAGAGTAGTTTGACTTTTGCTGACATAACACACTCCATTCGTGGTCGCGGCGTCCGCAACCAGCAAAACTTAAACCCTTTCTCGCTCCGAACGAACACGACGGTTGAGAGACGGATGCTCGATTTCAAGTAGCACACACTAGCCAATATGTTATCTCACATGCGGTACACGCAACCGCATATAACCATAGATCAGCTGTTTCACAACCGTTGCTTGTTGCTTTCGATGCGTTTTAGGGAGAATGTCGAGCGGCCGCGGGGTGCTGCAGGAGAAGGATTCCGGTCCGATCACGACCATTCGGCCATCAAAGTGTGAGGTTGAGGTCCTTGAAATGTCGCACAGTGTGAGCGAAAAAAAACAACATCGAACCGATTGTACCGAACGATCGCGCTAAAGAAGCGCTACAGTAAGCTGCTAGCTTGCGGCTGGTCTTTGCTACGGTGTGTGTGTGTGTTTTGTGCCTACAACTTACCACCACAATCTCGCGTACACAAAGCGTTCGATGGTGGTAGCACCATGATGTTCCCTTCCCCGTTGGCGAATGGGTTTCAGCTGATTGACGATGTTGTTGCGGTGGGTTGCTCAGGTGAGATAGTGACTCTTGGTAGAAGAAGAAGCGAAGTTCTGCCCACAAACGACACGTGCCGATTTTCTCGCACCAAATACCTCCCTGCTGCCTCACACCAGTAGTTGCTACTACCCGGTCAGAGCGTGCGTGCGTCAGTAGCAAGTCTCAGTAGCTGCTAAGTGGTAGCAAAAAAAAAAGAAAGTGAAGTCTAACGGTGTGTACCAACCCTTCGTTGTATGTAAGGGCGCAGCAGCAGGGTTGGTACCGGCGTGAGAGGCGTGGGAGGAGGGAATCGCGTAACAGAAACCTCAATCAAACGACCGCATACAGAGGAGCAGGCACGGAAATAGCCTTACTTCCTACGTTTCAGCTGTTCTCCAGCCGCACTCGCCGCACAATTGACGTCGTATTTTCCCACCGCTGCTGGCTGCTTGCGCTACTGGACACTTGCACTAAACTCGCGCACAGCGATGGCAACCTTTGCATAAAACAGTCAAAGCCGTGTCGCTGGTATGATCCACTTCCAACAGATCGCGAATAGTTACGTTTCCTACATCACTGCAAACAAAGCGATAATCAAATGGATAATACTAACACAAGGGCTAGTACCTGAGTGACTAAAGCTAAAGCGAGAGAACCACTTAGGACTTGAGTGTAATAATCGCACGACTAATAGACACTAATTCCTGACACTAGAATATTGCACTGTTCTATTGACAAGACTTTTCAGCTAATTTTTCGTAAGAAGATTCAAATAACATTACCCTTGCAGGATTTTCCAAGTCAACACAATGCTTTTGCATTCAAACTAACAACCTGCTACTTCGATCACATAGCTTTATATGATTTCATAACATATTTGTCCATATTCTCAACACTGTGCGATTCAATGTTCCCTCTTAACTCTTGGATGTCATAAACGTCAGTTTCGGCGCAGTTTGTTTTGTTTTAGTACAATCTTTTTGTACATTTTTTTTAACAAAAAAAAATTAAATAAAAACATGTTTTATCAACTGAAATATCGAAAACGATATTTTCGTTTTTACACAATGTGTTGACTTAGAAAAGTTTTGCAACAGGTGTAAAGTATTTGATTGAAATTTGTAGTTAAAAATACTACTACCCTTCGTACCCTTTACTTTACCACACAAAAAAGTCAATTCCTTGGGGGCTGGTCAAGCGATTCTTGAGAAGCAATTTTTTTTTCCAGAGCTGGAATTACTATTTCAGCCGTGACTGTATATCGCGCCACTTTAGTTACCTCACCACGCTAGTTCTAGCTAGATCCAATGCAACCCTGGATCCACAGTTGCATCGATTTGCGATCGTTTCCATCCAAGGCAAATCAAATTCTAATGAAATCCATACGTTCCACGTGCCACAACGAGCGGCGCGTGCAGCGAAACGTCGATCGATGCACAACGAGGCAATCTTGCGGCAGTAATCGTGTTTCAGTATACACTGCGCCATACTACCTTGATGGAGCGGCGGTAGCGCAAGCTGTGTTGAATAGTCCCTATTGCTTCCAGTGTATCTATCCAACCTCCCCATCACCATTCCACGCGCGTTTCTAATCATTACTACATGCACCGCGCCGGAAGCCTGAACTTTGGAATGACAATTGCTACAGCCACGATGAGGGTATAGCTTTCTGCCCAATTCACACACAATCACATCATATCTCAATGTCATGCCGACAAAGTGAGTGTGACGTCATGAACGCTTTGAACGAAACCAAGGAGTCAATGTTGAAAGGGCGCAGCAGCACGCAAATGTTCACGATAGCGTAAGACCACCACCAACATTCCCCCCGCACCAATTGAAGGTTGTTCGTGGTAACGAAAAAGGTAAATGCCGCACCCCCATCACCACACTCCGAAACCCCTCTGGAGTTACTACCGCTGACCCCCTACACCCGGGAGGTTATAGGTGTTCTAACAAAGCTGAGCGGATGCCTATCGTAACATCAGTGGATGTTCCCCTGGATGGACCTTGTAAGACATTGACAGCGTCGACGGTTGGGGCGAGCAATACGAGGGTGAAAAGGGCAGTGGTCAATCAAACGCTTCCCTTCGGTAATCATTTCCTGCACCGAGAATATACGGCTATTGAATTACCGTCTAACAGCGTTACATTTGAAGCGTTTACAGTACATCGATTGCTATATTTTGAAAACGTCAAGTCTTCAAGACACAATCGCAGGCACAAATGCACGCGAATGCGAGACATTCGGACGCCCTCTAAATGAGTTCACATTTCAAAACCTCCACGCGAACGATGATAGGCAAAAGTGTGCAGCTGCCGCAACTCACCTGACCGAGAGCGCGTGTAGTTGTGTGCGCCGTATTTGCCGTGAGCTTCCCCCACTTAGACACATCATCCGCAAGCGCTCGCGTTTTGTTGAATTTTGCATCATGCGAAGTGCAAACAAATATATGCAATCGAATGCATCGAAACGCGCCGTTTTGAGTTGATTGTTTGCCCGTGTGGCAGACATCGCCCTCGGCCCGTTGAAGGTGATCACTGCATTGTTGCAGCAGCAATCTCCGCTGGATTCTTCGTCTAATTTCGGACTGCAAAAAAGCCGCAGTTTGAGATGAAAAACGTTGCTCACAAAATAGCAATTAGTTAATCGCTAGCTTCTGGTGTGTTCCGAATAAACGCAGGGTCATTCAGTGAGCTAAAAATTGCAAAAACCTCCCACTGCCAAATTGTCGCTTATTTTGGTCAGATTGGTGATGGAAAAAAACACACTTCAAATCGATTGCTGGCCCACTTTGAAATCTGCAGAGCACTACCGCAGATGACGGATTCGGCGATGCGCTGGAGCACCACACAACGATCGTCAGACAATAACCAAATGGCCCACAAAAAAGATGACATGCTTCTGAGGTACGCATTCGGTATAAAGAAATCGTAGAGGGGAGTCATACTACAGTTCCAAACATTGAATTTGTAATTGCGAACGGTTCTCCTCTCCACCCACCATCGTATATAACAGACGAGTTAGTTGATGTAGTCTGTATATAACCGATTGGTTTCTGCTCCCTTCAAGTGATCTCGTGGAGTGACTAGCGTGAAGTGACTCCCGCACTGACAATGCGTACGTACGTACGTACGTACACTCCTCCTCCCCCTCCCGAGTGTGCTTGTTCTCCACTCCACGGGAACAAAGATGCCAACGAAATGATGATGATGAATCCTCAACACACATGCACCATGCGGAAGGAGGGATACCATTTTTGCCATGACAGAGCATTGTCATTCGCGCAAGGTGATTTCTAAACCTGGAGCAAATTATTCAATAAATATTGCTTACAACAGACGAACGGGAGGGAGAGCGGATTAATGGATGGATGTTACTGCGTAATCACAGCATGGAGATTAAAATAAACCCCTCATGTAGCCAGCTGATGTGTGGGCGATATCACGCACTATGTTCCACTGATCGATCGCTTTTGTGCATTCGGAATTGGACAACTTCGAGCACTGGTGGTTACATAAATCCCCCCGTCGCGGTAACTGCCATGGCACAAGTTTTTTTCATCGAATGATCTCTCCGCACAGCATGTTCAATCGGCCATTGTGAGCTTTACGTACCTAAAATGAGAAAATGAGAATGAAAATTAGATTAGTTCAAGATGTATAAGCCTCATGCTACAGAGTTGTTTATTATTTAATGCTCCATATTCACAGTGACCAGCTGTCGCGTGCTCAAACGAACTCACCACCCACAAGTGGTAGAGGGTGACATTTCCCTCTGGTAGAAAAAAATAATTTAATGCTAGTTCGCTTCCTCCTAGCAAGAAACACCACCTTGTTCGGACAAGAAAAAACTCGATTTCGTTCGAGTTCAGCTTTTGTTATCTCCTTCTTCGTCTGTGCGGCTCGCGGGTCCATGGATCGATCCTGCATCATCAACGCATTTGATCGTGTTGGTTGACAACCATCAGCGTGCAAAAGAGGAAGACGGGTAGAACGTCATATGTTTTCCTGGACACTGGACCGAATCCTCCAACCGGTCGGTGACGGACGGACAGGTTTTTTTGTCTTAATCTCTTCAATGCACACCACATTCACATACATACACACACAGGGCACCACACCACGTCGTTGGCAAACGCAGTCGACTAAACATGACAATAAAAAAAACTTCATCCAATATTCATAAGACTTCCTTCCGAGCGCACGGGTGCGGGATGAGCAGTACTATTTTGCTCAACAACACCCCACTGCAGCGCCAATCGGCAAAAAAGGAGGACTATTAAAAAAAGGAAATCACAAACCCATCCCCTAGCGGGGTCTTCTATCTATCGCAGCAGCTTGTTTCGCACAGTGCTCTGTGCGGTACGATCTCGTGCGTCCCACCGCCATGATCATCATCAGAATGCGCTACACGATCTTCTCGTTCACCTCTAAAAATACAAACACTCGGCACGATTTGTGTTTGCCTAAAGTATGACATGGTCGCCCTTATTCTACACTCACACAAACACTGCAGAGAGGACACACAACATCACTCCACCATCGAATGGATCTGGATATGGTCTCTTAGACTCTCCGCCTCTGAGTCCCTCAAGCGAAAAGAAACGGTTCACGTCAATGACGTTTGACCGTCAGGTTCTTCTAGTGGGCAAACCACTGCCAGCTGGCCACATTTGGGCAACAAAACAACGCGAACAACGGTGCAGATTTACCTCTTCTCCCTCCCTCCCGGATAGTTCAGATGGAACTTGAAGTTTTTCTATCTGTCCTTAGTAAACGGAGCTACAGCTAGCAAACGTACAGTGCGTTTAAAAAAATACAGTAAGTATCTCTATTTGTGTAGGCTGTTTCTGTTTTTCATTATAAATTAATTAAAAAAGGTCGCTCTCAAAACAGTTTAAGAAAGCTTTCACGTGTTTTTATTTTTATTATTTTAACCGTTGGCATGTGCATCATTTGCAATTATTACATATACTAATATATTCGCAGCATGAAGTTTGCATTTAATATAGCACATTACACATTTTATATAATATTTTAACCATAGGCTGCAGAAAAAGCTATGAAAGAGATCTTTTAATGGGCACTTGAAACACAAAAATAATTTCCTTTACCATTCAAACTTCAGCTTCCTCATGTTGCTGTTTCACCAAAGCATGTGCGATCGTGTTCGACGCACAGGACGCAACACCTAAACGTCAGCAGTCGACGACGAAACAGGGAGGACAAAAAAAACAGTAAATGGACTCCCCTTTTTTGAGTCACCCGAACGCGGAAAGAAAGCAAAAAAAAAGCATGTTGATGCTTGATTCAACTCGCCCTGCTGCTCTCTGTTATGCTCGGTTGTTTATACCCCTAAAATCAGGTTCCCTTCCACTTCCGCCCGGCACCGGTGGGGCCGTCCCCTCCCGACGCAGGCACACAGATGGGGGGATATCAGTTGCACATTCGCGCATGTGCCTATGTATTTCTTTCTCTGTTTACATTCACCCGTTTCGGTTCGCAACACATAAGCGCACGCGAGAGCTACCGGATCGTGCAGATCGATCGTGGGTGTTTGGCGGGAGGGGTAATAGGGGGATGGCAGGATGTACGGAAGAGCACGGATGTTTGCAAGCATGAAGAAAGGGTGTCATGTGCACGCGTGTCTGTGTGTGTGTCGAGGGATGAATTGTAATCACTGTGAAGTAGTGACAACTGCGATTGTTAGATGGCAGAAGTGGAAAGGGGATGGTAACACCATTAAGAACAAAGAACAAACACCTACAATGCGTGCCAGAAGGTGCGAGTGAGAACGAGTGATACAAGTATAGACTATTCAATGATCCCCTATTTGGTTCGCTCACGGGTTGCTCTTTGATCGAATTAAAGAAAACCCTGTGCTTGATTTTTTTTTGCGCACATATGTTCTGACCATGCTCATCGTCCCTTTCGAACACGCACACACCGACACGCTTCGTTCTATGGTACTTATCGAAGCAGGTGGCAAAGTATGAACGTATATCTCCATACATAACACGCGACACAACGAACAAACGAGCAGAAGGAGCGGGAGAGAGTGTGCGTGTGTGTCATGTGCTGCTATTGCTATAAAGTTATGATGCGAACGAAAACCCTGCATTAGTGTTGATGTTGCGCATGCCATGGTCAAACCGTGTGGATACCGACCCGGGCGTGAGAAAGAGATGGAGCGATCCGTAGAGGCCAACGGGGTGAGTAGGACGGGCGTGGTGTGTGCGGCTTATGTACGACAAAATCAGCTGGTCGATTGTGGGATGGTGTGCGTACCATACACCGAAACACGGACCCGTTTTCCTGTTACTGCTGTGCGCTGCGCTGCTCATGATCCCACCCCAATCATCCCCTTTATCGTCCACCCATTCGACAGAGCATAAATGTGTTGTGTTCGTGTACTTTCGGGTGAGCGTGTGCTTTTCCTCAAATGTTGCTATCATTATTTGCCCGTATTTTCACACCACCACTACTCACGCAAGCCAAGCTGGTCCTGCGTGCTCTTTAGGAATCCTGCTGCCCTGCCGCTGGTATTGGTGAGACACGATGAAATTGGACCATGATCTACCTTTTCTCAAAGCGAAAAAATACGGACGCAGCGTGAGCGAGAAAACGAAGAGGCATGCAAGGACGAAACAAATAAGTCAACAGAGGACCCGAGTGTAGATAGAAAGAAAATATCACAACACTCGCTGAAGTGAAAAAAAAACGCTCACTAACGTCAGATGAATCTCTAGGATGAAAGACAGCACAGTTTGAATGAAAAATTTTGAGACAAGAAAAAACCACACCAAACAACGACGTAATAAATATATATCTGTCGTCGGTGACGCTATTTATTTATTTTCTTTACCTTTTTTGGCTGCCTCCAAGCAGCCTTCGTTCTGGCGAAGACATTTGGCCGAGTTTTCACGATGTGGGGGTAATTGAATATATCTTTGTTTTCAAGCTTACACATTGATATTGCGTCAGCTAATTAGGGCGTTGTGTGTTCGCGTGTTTGGAGACACGACCTTCAACTCCTGAACAAAACTAAATACGTCATCAATGGCGTATTGGCGAACGCTATGCAGATTCAAATTGGTTAAATGGTTTCCAACGCATATTCGGCGCGCTATTACCAACCATACCATCTTCGCCGTATAAACTTGCGTTTGGTCTGGGCTTAAAACCTTCAACACATCCGCTCAAGGTCTTTTTCTGGTTGAGAGATACGTCGGTGCGTTGCTAATTTATGACAACTGTGTCCAACATATATAGGGTTGTCCTTCACATAGGCTAGAAGCAAACATAGGGAGACTGTTTGCTGCGTGTACAGTATGTTTACAGTATGAACCTAAAAAAGGAATGATGACGATATATCGCGAGAGCACTCCGATATTCCTATTTGTTAATACACACACACACACACACAGCGTTGATGACTCTTTCTGCCCTGCGATTGACGTTTATGTTGCGCTGTTCCTGTTCCTTCCGGGGCTACACAGTAGAAGCGTCATCATCGGCAACCGAATTCGCGTTAATACGCAATTTCCATTTATCCTCACGCAGGGTACGAACCCTGCCTGCTTCTCTAATGCTATCTCTCCTTGCCGTACGGTGTGCTGTCTTTCCCTTTCGAGCACACGCATACACGTGTTTGTGGAAGCTCTGTGCGTAGATGATCACTAGGGGAGCAACGAAACGCAGGAGAGAGCGAGAACACAACAGAGATATCCGAGTCCAAGAGGTGAGATCTGACGATAAAAACAAAAAGCACAACGCCAATGTACACCACCGCTTTAACCTGACTGATTTAACCGATTCCGTATCTCACACGGCCACAAACACAACTAAAATGCCACAATGGTGGTGTGTGCGTTGGGGCCGTTTGGGATTTGGTTAAACGCACAAAACACATCTGGGGTCTCGTCTCTCCTTCGCCATATCTACGCAATTCGAGCAAACCTCATTTTGTCCACAAAGCGGAGACCGTCGAATCGTCGAAGTATTGCGGCGTTATTTGGATCAGACGGTGGGGTTTGTTTTTTTCGCACACCTACACACACCTACCCTCCAGAAAAGTAAATGACCCACCCCGTACTAGCCAGAGGACGCCTCAAACGGCACCATCCATTGCTGGGGCTTGTTCTTTTCTTCCCAAAAAACATAACACACACACACACCAACACGCTACACTGTAGTGCTTTCTTTACTTCTCTACAGTTTTTTTTCTTTGCGCTGACGTCCGTTTTTGCGACGTCAATTTCGAACAAAAACCCTGGCCTTCATTAAGACGAAAGTGAGTGCGGCAGGAAGTGTCGTCCTGAGACACAACCTGAGACGGGGAGCACGAAAACACAACCCACTCGACACATTCTCCCCATCATCATCACCATCATCACCATCAACATCTCTCCAAAGGCCAACGACATTTTGACGCTTCAGAAAACAACCATGCATGTGAGTTGTTGGCGAAGAAGGATGTAGAGAGCGAAGCGTGTGTAAAAAGCGACCGCACGAAAACTAATTCCAACGCCGTGCGATCCTAATATCCGCGTGAAGTGAAGCCCTACCGAGGACATTGCACCACGTACCGGCGGGTGTTGTTGACATGACATTGTGGTGGTAGCGCAACAGCTGATTAGAAACCACACCAACGCTACCAAAAATAAGACTGCCCACAAGAAACCCTTCTTCCCGTTCCCGTGTTTAGGGGGGTACACGTTGGATATGAGAAGTCCTACCAAATGTCACCTCCTCCCCTTGGCATACACACTTTATTGACCGCCGATATCACACACCAACCAAAACCGTGCCCAGAACCATCGGTCGGTGTTATCTTATCGAAACCCACCACGGTATGTGTACGGTTCGTTTCGTCCATGACACACGCGTGTCTCGCGAACCGCAACCCGTAAATTGCACGCATAAAATGGAAGGAAAACATGATCGAGCCGGTGGTATCAGAGTGCAGACTTGCGCAAAGCTCCACGGTACAAACTGGCAGAAACGCGCATGCACGGGTGCGACTGATTAAGATTCACTTACTCCACAAAAACCATACAACCCGCAGCCACCACCGCCGCCTCCGCCTCCTGAGGGTCCCACCTAATCGACAATCATTTGTTTACGTCTGAATTGGCTTCAGAAGGAGGCAAACTAGTAAAGCAGTTGTGGCAGTCGTGGCACATTACAGGTCGAGATTGGACGTGGCCAGGCACAAGGCAAGTCGCATAACTGATAACTACACGATCGGTGGCAACTCGGCTCTGGTGTATGTATGTGTATGTATACACCGCCCGTCACAGCTGGCTTCAAAGTCCCATCGGTCGGGAAGGGGGGACGAATTGCGTCTCCAACATGTCTGCGAAATTCGCCATTGAACTAGCGAATTGGAACGAAACAAATTTTACCGAAAATGGACGGAGAAGTTCGCATGGCCATTCCTCATCCTGCCTTAGAACACTTATTGTTCTCATTTTGTAAACCGGTAGGACAAGGTCCGAAAATGATTAATCCACAGAAGAGTAGGTCACAAAACGTGTCGTCAAATGACCTAAAATTGTGTATCGTACACCAAGCTCTTGCTGGCGGTGTGGCGGAGACGTTGATAATGATGCGAAAAATCGCGAATTTTACGCTGAAACAAAAGATCCGCTCGTACATTGCAGCACATTACACCTCGTTGTATAGGGCAAAAACTGAGGAGCTGTCGCGGTTCCAGACGCGATAATGCGACCGATAATACGCGGTTGGCTATGCAAGTTAAATAATAATTAAGCCTCTGGTCTGGGTGATCACACAACCAACCGCTTCCCTATCAGCAGAAGGTGGTGATGGGCGACGTCGTCCGTCGTCTGTTCGAGGTGCAAATGAAAATGAATTTATTCACCTTCACCGCCGCCCGAGAGATCGGGGGATGGGAAGCCGTATCTAGTCTAGTAATAATTGTGCCATTTTACAGCGCAAAAGTGACGGATTTCAAGCGACAAAGTGGGTTGGCCGCTACCATTCGCTGCGGTTCGCGCTCATTAGTTGCAAATGTAGACAACAAATGGCTTTGTCAATCAGACAGTTCCGTCCGTTCGGTGACTGGTGTAGACTCTAATGTAATTAGGAGGGATGGTGACGATGTAAAAAAAAACGCATTAACAACACCATTTTAACATAAATAAGACTAGGTTTTGAGTGTTCATTCATACAGAGGTAGGCAAATTGATAAGACCAACAACCATGCGATGACAACTGCTCATGGATGGTTTAATGCGCTTATAGGGTGAATCTATATGTGACTGAACTTCAACAACCTTTCAACAACCTTTTTTTTGTACGGGTAAAAGTTTTAGTAGGTTTTAAATCTACAAATTGTACATTTTATACATTTAGTTAGAAAATATATTGAGCTATACAACGGTTTGTACTGAAATGTCAAAATGATTTTCTCTTCCAAACTGCACACGCACAGAGAAACACAATTTAAGCAAAGCATAATGAAACTGAACATTTCTTCTAATTAAAAATAATTGTACTGCATGTTATAAAATAAATCAAAATACGAAAGAAATGCAGATTTTAACGCTTGTTCGAATTTCGTTCAGTTTTTTAGTCATGCAATTTAAACTTTAATTTCCAATTTTGTTTAAAAAAAACATTTCACAGCAGCTCAGCTGACTCCAACTGAATAGTTTAGGCGTGTGTATGAGTGCGCTGAAGGGAGCTTTCTTTATTCTCCTTTTCCAATCTCGTTCACCAGCCCAAAAGCGCGAGCATAAATAAGCAGAATTTGGATAATGGGTTAAAGGAAAACAAATTGACCTGTGCTCGCCTGCGCTCGGTTAAAGGAAAAGAAATTGAAACGGGATGCCTGATATTATGTCTTTAAGGTTGTCTTGTTTTTTTTTTCTTTACGTACGCACCTCACCACCAGCAAAGGGCAAACTACCTACACGCGCCTACCTAGCAGTACACGAGCCGATATTGCATAAGTGGTCAATCGGGTTTTTTTTTGTTTTACCATCACTTTTATGCTCGAAACGCATGAAACCCATTTTTCTGTACATTGCTGCGCGAACTAAGGTAGGTTTGTAAGTGTATTTCTGCCACACTGCGCTTCCGTAACTCGTGTTTGAACAATTGTTTCATTATGATGAATATATGGTTACCCGGTGGGTCTGCCGCAGCAGCAGCAGAGCAAAAGTAAACTTCCTTCACCCGCCTTCGTTCATGTGGGGATCGCCGTGATCTAGCATTAAAAAAAACTAATCACACGCATATACGCGTACATAGACCATCAACAACGTGGCACACACACGATGCTATTGCTTGATTTAGTGATGATGGGGTCTTTTAGGGTTGAATAAATGATGAAAGAGGTACTTCACGGCACACCACCCCAAACGATCCGCTTATCGTACACAAGCGTTTTGCTGTTGGTATTATACACACTACTGGCAGACGGTGTTTTGTATGCCTCCATTACAGATGTACGCTTCCTGTTCGCTTCTCATGCTATCTACCTACACACTAACGCAGGACACACTCGGTCATTAAATTGTACCGCATCAGCAGCTCAGCTCGGTTGGATCAGTTGTGGACCGCACACAGATTACTCAGTTTAGCTGCTGCTGCAACTGCAAACCCCGGGATCTGAGTCTCTGTGTCGTCAGCGGACAAAGAAATTCCGGGAGTAGTGACAAGCCACTTTCTACCGTAGCTGCCCCATCCATAGGGGGATTCGATATTTTGCGCATGTCCTCCCGTCACGGACTCCTCCCTCTCCTGCATTTCCGAGCTGGTTGGTTCGCTCCAGTAATCCTTTTTGTTGGCATGGAAAACCGGGAAATGTTCATGGCCGAAAGGACAAAGAAACTTTTGCGCGAAGCTTACTAATTTACAGTTATTTAATTTATTATTTTGTGCCGCCTTTTTGTATGCTGTAGTAATTGGTTAAAAACGTTCCAAGAGCACAATATTTTCATGTAATGTATTAAAACAGATTTAACAAATTTTATAATTAACATACTTTGCGTTGAGTATCCTAAATCCACCAGAAGTGCACATATTATTATTTCTAGCATTTGTAATACAAATGCAGATTCAAATAAATTAGTGTACAGTAATATTTTTTTACGATTTTAACCCAGCTACTCCAATACAATGTCACTTTTTATCTTTTTTTTAAATATTATATCTCTATAACTCGCATGGAAGAGTACTAAAAAATAAAGCAAATATAAATCTAAAAATCATTTCGCCCGACATCGCAAAGAGTTATGGATTGCGCAAATTTTATCACATTTAAAAATGATGTTGTAAACTTTGTGCTCTAAAGTGTGTTCCAAAAGATGGAATTGTGCAAATTGATTGAGCAACTTAATTAGATCGCACACAGAAAAAAAGTGTAATAAATCTGCTAGCTACGATTGACATAAACACAAATATGCTGCAAATCTGCTTTGTGTCTGAGGGACATGGATCAAAGAAGAAACCAAACGAAGCAGCAACACAACAACGACGTAAAAAAAAACACTTGCAAACGCTTTGTTGTCTGCAACGGTAGCCAGGAGAGCAAATATATCCGCACGGAAACGACGCTTCTTTCGCCCGAAGGAAGCAAACGGAAAGTAACCTTCTTCGCGCTCCGTCCTCGGTCGCCTCGCGGTCAGAAGACGATCCGGGAACTTTCCCACTTTATTCCCCCAGTTTGCTTTAGCTTACGGTGCCTCTGTATCACAGATACAGGCCTGTAAACCAATGCCCTGCACACCCGGACCCGAGAGACACTGAGATAGCAGTGCTCATTCATCATCCCTGTTGGTCTCGGGTTTTGTGGGAGCAAAAATGCGAAAATCAGACAAAATAAAATCTTTAATATAAAATCATTCCTGAAATGATTTTGTGATGCCAAAATTAAACTGGCGGAAGGAAGCGCATTCAAGGACAATGCGCGATGTATTACTGGCAACCCCACAGATGAACAATGGACGACTATACAGCTCGTGACACGTTCCATTCCACCAAAGCACGCGCTCACTCGATGCATCTCGCACCCTTTCGTTTGTTTGGGAAACAAATTTGACTGCTTATCACATACGTTTACATTTTGTGTCGTGTGCTGCTGCTGCACACTGTTTTTGCCCTGGCCCTGCTCCGTTCCAACGCCATATTGTTACTATTTTACGAAGTCTTACAACAACGCGTTCGGGACGACTGTGTATAACTCTGGCCGGAATAAACGTGACGATAAGAGTCACACGAGCTCAGATAACTGCTGGCTGATCATTCTCCATTTCTCTCCCCGGGCAGGTCCCGGTCGGAAAGGAAAGCACGAGGCAGACGAAAATACGTACGACCATGGAATGAAGAACAGACAGAAAAAAGCATCGTTGTTCCAAAGGTTCCCGACCAGAACCATCCCTGCTCGCTCGCTGGAGAACGTGTGAAAAAGTGAGAAGGTGAACCAACATCAAACACACATTTTGAACCCTCCCCAGGACACGACATCAGCTGAGGGAGGTGGGTTTGAGTTGTGATGCTGGCTGTTGGTTGGACTCAGGCGCAGACATATAAAGAGGTTCACCGGGACACGGACGTCAGGGGGAAAAATAAAACAGAAACCCATTTGTCGGCGGCTAGTGTCCGAAGAGTGTGCATCGCCAGACCCGGGACAAGCGACCTGGAATCGCGGGCAGAAGCAGCAGCAGCAGCAGCAAACAAAGATAACAACACCGCGGTTGTGTGTGGTTGACGTTTCCCAGCAGCAAATGCAATCTCTTGCAACATTCACCAAGCGCATTCTACTTTCTCCACATCCTCCAGGGACGAGCCCGTCACCGATTGTGCTACGTGCGTTCATGACTCGTGTCTCGCCAGTGGTGCTCGAGGTGCTGACTTTACTTGGAGTTCATATTTTGATCCGTCTGCTAGAGGACAAGGTAAAATCCCCATAGTAACAAGCATAGTTCAATTTTGTGGAAAACGAATGGGACGCTCTACTGCTGACGATGACTGGCAATAGAAGTAGCAGAACACGTGGTCTTACCACCAATTGACCTTCTCTGTTTGATGTCTACGATCGAGTCCTCTCTGCTTTATCCTTTATGAGGTGTGTCTCGATCTTGGTGCACTAAAGATAGTACACTTTTTCACTTTGCTAAATGCATTAACTATTCCCCAACTTCCCAAACACATTGGATGCCCAACAACATCCCCCAGCGGATGCTCACCGTACCGAGACGTGATATGTAACCTGAATCCCACACCCAAGTGCTTTCTCTAGGTTAACTAACCATTCCTAATAATACGGAGCAAAATTACAAACAGAAACCGAACTACATGAAAAGGTGCGGTTGCGTTCTTTGTTGTCTGTTGGGAAAATGGGTTCGTCCCGCCGCTGGACTTGGAACACACTGTCTGTGACTTTGTGTCTGGCTCTCCTCCGACGGTGTACCGGACGGTCGCAGATCCCATTAGTGTGAATGGTGTAATCAATATTAAAGGATGATCCCATTATATCGAACTATGTAGCAATATGCTCAGCTAGCGCTTCGGTTACCTCCACAAATCTGATAACTTTCGTCGTTTAACGTAAAAGTTTTGCAATATTGTGATTGATTGAAATTCGGAAGTTGGGTGCCCCCTTCCACACATACACACATAGACTAGCTCGACGGTTCAATGACCGCAGAGCCTCCCCGGTTCGTTCGTTCATTCGGATATTTTGCACCGTGAATCATTGGAGCGTCAATATCAATGATAGGATGAGTCCGAAGTACCTAATGGGTTGGAGGGGTCGCGTAAATGGGGCGAACAGCACACTTAGAACGGAGGACAGATCGTGATAGCTAGCAGCAAGTAAACACGCTGCCTGCGACACGGTACCACTCAATAGCAACACGCTTGTGTGCAGGTTCGTTTGCAAAAAAAAGAACGTTTCTTTGTAAAAACTGTCACCCATAAAGTTAACTGCTATAAATTTATTTCTAAAGCACAACTTGTTCGCCAGTCGCTGCTGCCCTTCAAAACATGACGCAATGCAAACTTCACAAAACTTTCCATATACGTCACAAGCCGCACCATTTTGTATTGGCCATCCACGGGACCAGCATCATCGCCATTCCGATCACAAACTACGCATAAAATATAAAATAATAGCAGCAATCCGACGCTTCCATAAAGCGCACTGTTCGTCCAAATTTTGTTATCCATTTATCATTCTAAATTTTCTAAAATACAACAAAAAAAAACAACGAGAACGATTGAAAATCATCCTCAGCTCAGTTCCATGCGGTAGTGTTGGTGAGCACCCAGACTGAGTGCCTCTTGTGAGACGATCCCCCGTTTGACAGCCGCACGTTGTTTTCGCCTTGTGCGCGAGTGAGCGTCTGACGACTGACAGCTGATTTTGTTGACAGTCCACACTTGCTCACACGGACCGTTTTCCCTGTGTGTGCGCCACACCTCCTATCACCCCTATCCCACCAATACGAAACGAAACACAACCTCACACCAACACACCTTTGGCTCGCTGTTGCGTATGGCGTAATTGCCAGTGTGCGTGTGCACTGCAATTGACGATGGTTGCCCGTGTGGCTGTGTGTGCATGATGATTTTAATTGATCAAAAGCGAATCTCCACTGCGTTCGGAGGTTTTTATAAATAAAAAAAGTGAAATGGGAAAATTTGGAAACGACCTAAGAACTGCCAAGATGGAGGATACAGAACCAGCTAATGACACTTGGAAGTACCGCTAGAACATGTCTTCAAAATAGCACACCAATTGTTGGGTCATCCTTTCTAAGCCTTCCACCTGGGGTACACACAGGTCGTTTGTGCTTCCTGACCTCCACCATTCCCACTTACCTTGTTGAAGTAGATCCGAAGAAACTCGATAGCACGAAGATAATGTTATATAAACCCGTTTTTCAGACACGGAAAGTCTTCTTTCACCAGTTTAATCAGCATATTGTCTTATGTTTCGGGGTTTTCCCTATCGCAACCACGCTGCTCCGCTCTGATGGTGAGCGTTATTCCACGTTTATTTGCACGAAACAGCAGGCTGTCCTTCTTCTAGTCCACAGGACGTTTATCCTTCGCATGCACTGGTAGACACGACGACCGCTGTGTTGCGTGATTAGGAAATATGCTTGCCTACAGAAACCTTCCCCAACACTGCTGTAGTGATAGGGCACTGTAGTAGCAGTACTGGAATCCGGTTCAGCTACGTTGAGTTTCGAAAAATTCGTCCAAAAAACTAGCTTCGAAGCCTTTTTGCAGTTCACTCACTAACGTGTTCGCACGGGGTATAAAATGTCTATAAAAGTAACACACGAGGCTGCACGAAGGAGAAGCAAAACGCGTTTCCTGAGGAAAATCTGCAACTATGGTTAGAGCCCAGAGATACACTGCCACAAACACAACGGCACGGGGAAACAAAACGCACGGATGTGATGGAAGATTTCTCACTTAGAGACCTCACTGAAGATGCAGCACATCACACTATCGAAACGCGAGCGCACAGAGGACGGAACCTCTCCCGACGGCGAACAACAGCGAAATGTGGTGTGAATTGTGCGTTGTGCAGCAACACAAGCACGGCCTGACACGATGGAAAATTCTTGCTTCCTTCTCACTGCGAGACTCTGGTTCGAACGTACCCCACCGATAACTACGATGCGCGATTGTGTGAGTCGTCCTGCTGGTGTAGCACCTTTTCGATGATAGGATTTTCCTTCGCTCACTTTTCCACACGCAATATCCACGTCCGCGGAAACACGCACACACACTACTAGCACTCTACTTATCTCTTTCTCTCTCTCTCTCGTTGTTTGGTGCCGTCACGAGCGGTCTCTTGTCTCTTTTAGCTAGGCGAACTAACACACAACCACAACTGCCGTTGCCTCGTATTCACGCACTCGTTCTATCAGCCGCGATGCTTGTAGCCCCCCTTTTTGTTAGTTTCTCTCTCACTCGAGTAGAGCTACCTTTGTTTCTCGATTGCTCGTTGTCGTTCCGTCCCTTGCGCCGTCAACGTTGGTTCTGCCGTATGTATGTGTCTACGTATGGGGGTTTCGGGCAGCTTTTATCAGGGTCAGTGAAAGAAAAATCAGACTTCACTTTTTGTCTCTTTTAGGGCAATTTTGGGCACTATATTTTTTCTGAGTGGTACAGGCGAATCGAATCGAGCGCAGAGAATATTGTGGCAAATTGAAATACGTTAACACTTGCTACGACAGGTTGTCCCCTACATTCAGTTTAATGTCTTTTTCAATTTAGTTCAACAACGTTTTTATTCCTCTATATTCTGATTTTCCACGACGGTTGAGTTCAAGTAAGATCAATCACTTTGGAAATCATGCGATGGCAAATTTCGATTGCACTGATTAACTTCTATAGACTTTTGTCCGATTACTCGCCCGTGGTTCGTTTTTGCGAACGAAACTAACTTTACCGAAGAAACTGTGGAGCCTTATTGAACACACACGCGCACACCCTCAACGTTGAGATGACGATGGTGCTGCTGGTGACTGTGGTAGTGATGCTTGTAGAAATATCCTTTTTTTCTTACTCTTTTTTCGAAAGACAGAACCGAATTACAGGTCTCACGACACGGTTCCACTTTCACGGTGAGTCCGCGGAAAAATAACACTAGATCATTTTTCGTAAAAACTTTTCTTCACCCGAGAATCCACGAACACCTGATGACAAAGTGTGGACGAGGAAACGGGTAGCTCCCTTCGGTGCAAAAAGCCTCGAACACGACGAACACGGCGACGAACGGCAACGACCCACGGTGAACGTAGTAAACAAAGTGAGGAATGAAAAAAACTTTTTGTTTTTTTTTCTCGAATAAATAGCAAACAAAAACAACAACGACAGCTTCTGTCAAGACTGTCATTAATAAATTCGTTCGAGCAGACTACCCAGCCGCCACAGTTTGAAAGTTGAAGCGATGGAGCGAGAAGTTAAGCATTGATTTTAAAAGAATCATTCACAGGAATCGCTGGCTTTGATACAATTAGCGAGCAAGGGATGCACCAAAGACATATAAAAGCGACCTAAGTCATGGCTACGAAATAATCAACCGACCAGACTATTTTATTACACCATAATTGGAAAGTCACACCTCGTTAAGGCAAGGTGACAGGAAAGGGATCGGTATCAATCGTGCCGTGTAAAAGTTTAGCGTCGCTCCCGCGAAACTGCCTTGAAACATGCTTGACAAAATGAAACATGTAAGTTTGGAGCTTCTACACAACTGGAGCTTCTTATTCACTCCAATCTACAAGGCTGTTACCAACTTTACGTCTCTGATTCCGTCTTTCCTTTACAGTTGATCTCATTTTCGTAACTCCGATCCTGAACTTATATGGTGTCTGACTACCTGTAATTTTAAACCTAGTTGAAGCAAGTGCAGCGTGTTTTCTAGCGCTATGAGATGCGACGCTCGCCCAACAACTTTCCAAAGGCATTTGTATTTTAATTTATTTCATTATTTTATTTTTTATTCATCATCATTCATTGGTATCCTGGCGATAATTTCTTGCAATTGTCGAATAGTCGAATACTTTTTCGAGTTCGAGTATGATTCGTTAACCACGTGCATGATCGCATGGGTATTCCCCGCGAACTAACGAATTGTTTACCCAACGCACATTTGTAGGTCTTATGAGGCGGGTAAACTTTTTAAAAATATGCAAGTCTTTTAGAATTGAAACAGTGCGAAACGAATTTTTAGCCAATTTAAGTATTTTTGTATAAATTATCCTACAAGGTATGGATCACCAGTATGTAACATTCAATTTTGAAATTCTCTCTCTTTATACTATCTCTATCTCTCTCTGTCTCTCTCTCTGTCTGTCTCTCCCTTTCTCTCTCTCTCTCTCTTTCTCTCTGTCTTTCTCTCTCTGTTACATGTAAATATGTCGTGCGGTTTTTTTCTGCAACATTTACCACAATCTTAAAATCATTACAAAACATGCCTGCACGCATACTAAATATTCAGCAACGTTTACTAATTATACCATTTAATCTGATAGTTAATTCGCACCCATTCAATGCTGAGCTTTATAAAATGTTTGGGACAAACATCTAATTTAAAAGAAAATGATTAAAAACCATCATCTCAAGTATTTAATGTGCTGTATGGCATAAAACAGGGAAGATATTACAGTTTAAGATTGCATGATAATTTTAAAACATTGAACGGTACTTTGTGTGGAAAAGTTGGACTATGGATTAAAACCACTTTTAAAAACTGCTTAGAAAATGTGAAAAAGTATTCAAACAAGCCATATAAGCAAATACTATCAATACTTTAGACGATTAAAGTGTTCTATTAAACGGGCGAACAACATATGATTATGAGACCACAGGTACTAGAAAACATTTGTAATCAGTCAGTCGAAAAGCAAAATAAAATTAACCTATCACCCCCTTTCAAGATGCTCAAAACAAATACATCCCAGTTATGTATTTGAGTCACGGGATTAAAAGGTCATAAAAACTGACTGCATGCAGTTAGTGAACTTATTTTCGCATCATAGGAATCCCCGAATAAAATGATAACAAGTAGGCAGCATCAACTTGCATTCACATAACAAGACCGACAATCAGTTACATCGTTGAACCAGTGAAAGAAGCATCGTTCTCAGCAAGCACGAGCAGTGATGGGGAGCAGAGAAAATCCTGAGCAGTACCAGAAATTGCTGGATGTGGCGTTCGGTGATGAAACGAATCTGTTTCACGCCAAGGTATCCCACCAAGAAGTTTTGCTGGTAAAACACCAGCGTTCGTTGCATTGTTTCCGGTTGGAATCGTCAGCTCCCAGTGGCGTGGTGTGGAAAGTTTTGTGGTCGCGAAATGAGTTTTTCGACGAAAAGGAACGTGAATTTGGCAGCTCATTTTTCGTCGCTAAAACTGGATGGGTGTTGGTGAGAAAACGTGAAGGTTTGCAGTTCTATCGCATGGAGGGTAGTGATCTTGCCCTACGCCATTACTGCTCCGACGGAAGATACCACGAAATGTACGGATGGAACGCTCCTGGTACGGTGTTTCTGATGGGACACATGTACGCGGACAGTGCGGTAATCGGTGTGATAACGCGCAACAAACGGGGCGCGATACGTTTCGAGCAAATGGCGGAAAGTGTTGTACTAAAGGGTGGATCGCAACCCTTGTGGAAATTGCACGATCTGCCGAACCTACCGAACACATGGAGGATGAACTCAACGTCGCTTAGCTTGGCGTACGTCGATCGTACGCAGCAGTCTGCCATCGTCGAGCGAACGTCCAGTGAGATAAGCGTTTACAAACTGGAAGCAAATTACCACCCGCAGCTGGTGGGACGTGCTAAAAGTGCAACCTTTTCCTCTGCTAATAATGAACGGATTTTGTTTGGAAATATCTTGACCGCAAACGACTACTGGGACATGTTGCTACTGAACGCTTCCGGTTTGATGTTGTACAAACGAGTGGGCACATCGTATCAGCCCGTTTGGCATAGCTCTAAGCAGATTTCAGGAGGATTGGGGTTGGAAAAGAAACATTGGACCACCGCCGGCCTGATTGATGTGGATCGTGACGGAAAGGATGAGCTTTGGTTTACCGGACCACGGGGCATCGTGGGTTGTAAAGTGACCGAAACGAACGCAGAGAGTATCCCATTTGGCCTGGCATTCGATGATGATGTACGTTATGCAAGAATTATGGCCGTACTTCCCGATGGTGTGAATGCTCGAGCAGTTGCTGTTGGAGGACGAAAGCTGTTTGCCTTTATGTTAACAACATCGGACGAGTCAGCGAAAGGAAACAATGATCAGAGCACCAAAGGACAAGGCAATGAGGCCAATATTGAACCAATTTTTGCACTCGACACACAGTCGGGTCCGTTGGTGGAAGCATCGCTCGCAGAGCAACTGGACACTTCCATGCTATACGATCCGATCAACCCAATGAATGGGCAGCTGGAGTTTGCCATCCCATTGCTGGAAGTTGGAAAAATGTTTCACCTTCCGACCACAAAGTTTATCGCCTATCGAGAGTCTGCAAGCACACCGGGAACGATGGGCATTGGTTGGTCGCTACAGGCGGACTTCGTGTACGTTGACCGTCGCAAGAGTATCTTCCCCGAAAATCATCGTTACTATCTGGTTAAGGATGGATCAGCTTCGTTGCTGTCACTAAAAACGATGGCCAACGATGTTGGTGCGACCGAACAAATTAGCACGTTTTCTATAGAGGGAAACAATCAAACCAGCATCACGTTCAACCGTACTCGCCATCAGTGGAAAATCGTGGGTGATAATGGCGAAAGTTTCTACTACGGAACGCATGGAGATAAGACAGTGGTAAAAATGGACGCCGGATCAGAAGATTGGCCTTTTCCAATTGCCAACAAAGCTGCTAACACACAGCTTGCCTCTGTGTGGTACTTGATCAGACGCTCTGATCGTGCAGAGCAGTGGATAGAGTATTCGTACACGAAAGTGGCAAACACAAATGACTATCAACTGGCAGCGATTACTACCAGCAACGAAGCCTCGCTAACGCTGTCTTATTCGGTACAGTTTGAGAAAACACTCTTTACGGGTTTCACACTTCGCACTAGACGCTACGTGCAGTCCGCTGCTCTGCATTACACCATGCAGGACGAGAAGGTGCGTTTGAAACGAATTTCCCAGCAAAACAAAACCGTACTAGAGTTCGGTTACGATGGACCGGACAATGCGATGAGTGAAATTATCTATCCAAATGGGCTGATTGCCAAGTTTGACTATATCTTGCTCCAAATCGGCAGTAACGTGCTGATGAACCGTTTCGAAACTTACTCCCACCCGAAGACAGCTTACGGTCCTACGTATCTTTTAATCGCTGACATAACCGACAATGGCCAGGTTCGCATACGCATAAGGGACGCACTCGGTTCGGATACGGTGCCATTGGCAGGTGCGTCCATACCGCTGCTGGGGAAACTTCCCGTCGCAAGCTACGAGATGTTTACCGGTGAGTCCTATTTTTCCGTACTGCTGCAACACACCGGCTCTCACTCGGAGCTGTGTCTGTTTGAAGCGCATGCTGACATTTGGCAGACAACTCCAACGTACATGAAACTACCCAAGGACACATACATCTACGGTGGGCAGGATTTTATGCTCGCCAAGCAGCACCAGCGCGTAACAGTTATCGAGCGGCAGAATGGCAAGTGGAAGGCACTGAAACCGTTCGACATTGAAGAAGCATCACTGTTGTATTTCTTTTCGCACGGCTTTTTGACCTACAACGATCGGGAGCTGCGGGTGTTTGTGCGACACCAGGGACTATGGACACCATCGGTACTGCAGTTACCGGCCGGATTGCTTGCAAGCAGCTTCGCAGTGTTTGAAAGTTTCGAACACCCACTGGAAATGATTGATACCTTAAAGAAGGGCATTCGTCTCGACGCGCTAGGCATGTACCATAATGTAGTCGTTTTTCGTTCGTTGCACTTGCAAGGTGCCAAACTGTACGCCAGATTGCACTTGCTGCACCTCAACTCGAGGCACGAGGTTAGTCGACGGAAAGTTATCGACATTCTCATCGAAGACCTCGACACGTACACCTTCAATCCGCCCGAAGCCGACGGAAATACGTTTGTGTTCGGTTACCGCTTGGAAAATGGTAAGTTCCGGCTGAGAGTTCTTCAGCACCGCGGAAAGATTATGGATGAGGTCGAGAAAATCAAAGACCAAATCGAACAGGACATTCGCCAACATCCAGACGCTCCGGAGGAAGAAAAGCAGCGCTATCGAAATGAGTCACACGAAAAACTAAACGGCGAACTAGAGGAGCTGTATCGAAACATCACCGCACAGATTCCTTTCGCGATCGATCCGGCCAAGTTCGGTATGATTGTGAACGATGCGCACATAGTAGCGGCTAGCCACAAGCTGGCTTACGATGGACTCGAATGGACCACGAACAAAATCCCACAGCAGGAGCTCACCATGGAGCGTGTTTCAATCGATCTCGGATCTTCCTACCGGTTGGTGAAGGCGAACCGTAACGCCACGTTTGAATTGGTCGGTTCAACGAATGTTTCTAGTTTCGACACGGGCACGGACTGCGCCACCGCCATACACATAAGATACCCATCGTTTATGGCAGTGCAGCTGAACGATTCAGCCGCCGAGTTGTTCAATTTTCGTCGAGACGAGCTGACTAGTCTTCCGGACGGGGAGTTGTTTGACGGAAACAGTAACTCACTGGCCGTTATCAGTTCTACGGTCGACGGGAAAAATGTGTTCGTAAGATCGATGGACTCGTTCGGCGTTACGCGGCAGAACGTTGTTTGGCGTCACGAGTTTACCGATAGTCGCATGCGAAAGCTTACAAACATCTACGAATTCAATGCACACACAGCGATACCTTACGAGGCGGGGTTTTTGATGCGGGATGTGAAAATTACGCCCGTCAGCACGCCTGAGGCACGCTACGGTTGGTTCCAGGTGCATTACGATTTCGCCAACAGCACGCGGAGTACGAAATCGGTGTACAACTCTGCGGGGAAGTTGGTAAAGCTAGTTGAACCGTCTGCTGCGGAATCCAAAAAAAAACTCGATTCTGACGGTGTGCTTCTGGCACGTGATGGACGCACGGTTGTGGCCGATTTTCGTCCATACCGAATTTCAAACGAGGTGGTCGCATACTACGGATTTGAACCGTATGAACAAAACTTGCTAAGCGCCGGTGGTCGATGGAGCTCGAATAGGGGAGTGGTGCGCAGAGAACATGAAAACCATTTCCTGCATCTCGGACCATCGACGTCCATAAATGCGATAATACAGCCGAAAACGAAGTTTACTACGCTTGTGGTTTCCTGCTGGTTGAGAGGATCCGTCGCGTCACAGGATGTAGGTGACAAACTTACCGTCCACTACAACGGGAAAACGGTTCGCGGCACGATTGGATTCACCGCCGACAGCAGCTGGACGTACGTGGAGGTTTTGGTGGAGAACACCGAAAAGTTTCAGCTACAGATATCGCCCGGAAACGACGGCTTTCTCGACGTCGACCATCTGCGAGTGTTTCCGGCAGAGCTTGAGCTGAAAGTACACATCTACGACCGATCGTTAGCGATCGAACGCTCAACGCTTCACGCTTCGGGGCTACTTTCGCACCGGCTGCATGATGCATTCGGCAATGAAATCGGTCATATTGACCAACGAGGATCGATTGAGCAGCTATCCTTTTCTTCGCGTACGAAAAACACGCGGCTTGAAATGCGGCCCGCGTTGGGAGAAATGCTGCAAGCTGCACATGGTGGTAACGTATACTCTGGCTCGTTACGGTATGCTCCCGAAACGTTTGCACTCCGGTTCAGGTATGGCGATGTGAAACGTTTTGGTACGGTGCGTATAGAACTGGCATCCCGAGTGTTTCGGATGGAATTTGATGGGGAGCAGCTGACATTAGTGGCAAAATCCAGTACGGTTAAGATACCTCGCGAAGGTGAACTAGTGATCTACTTCAGCAACACGCACTACAGCATTTGGATCGATGCCCAGCTACAGATAGAACATTTTGCATCTCCCGCACAATTCGATCGATATGAAATAAGCAGCAAAAGCTTACAGATTTGGGATGTAACTCTGCTGTACGACGTGAGTGTCAAGGTTATCTATCTCACTGACTTCGGGAAACCCAAGCAAATATTGGAGCTTAAAGAGTCTAACACCATCGCTATACAGGAAATCGTATTCGACGACCTAAATCGACCGGCAGTTAAAACCAAGTGGACCGAGCTAGACGGTGCTAACTCATCGACCCTGTTCGCGTACCGGCACAACTTTGTCGGAAACGAGTCGCAATTTTGGCGCACTAAACGTATGGAGGGTATGGTGACAAAACTTAACGCCGATTGTGAAGCTGCACCGTACAGCCGAACCGTTTACGCAGACAACCCGCTGGAAGAGAAGACGGTTCAATCGTTCCCTGGTAAAGCGTTTTCGGTCGAGGGACCTTTTGCAAAACACTACAATAGTAAGCAGCGCATAGATTTTCTAGAAAATCTGTTTCCTCGCGACGGTGGATTCTATTACGAAAGCGAGCGATATCCGGAACAATCGATCTACGTTACAGTGTACAATCGGCGCAAGCTTAAGGTAGCGGAGTATGTGCGCACCCGCCAAGGGGACCATCATCTAACGACGTTCGAGTACGACACTAAGGATCGTTTAGTTCTGCAACTTCCCCCAACGTACCACGAGCAGGCGAACACATTTTCACGAAGCACCCCTTTTTTCGGGGGAACCTTCTCCTCCGAGCACATGGGATTGCAGCGCGCCTGGGGCACGTGGTACCAATACGATCGGCAGAGTGATTTGATGACTCTGAAAAGAACGCCTGATACCGGGAATACTAGATACCTGTACACGCCGGAGGGATTTCTGAGATTTGTGCTACAGGAAAACAGCACCAGCGTTATGTACTTCACGTACTCTTCGGTGGGGAAGTTGAGTCAACGTGGCATCGTGCAACTAGACACGGGTGATCTTAGCAAGTACCTACCCAATGACGCTAGTTTGCCTGTCTCTTCCAATTTTCTTTTGCTTGAGCACGGAAACAACGATGTGGCTCCATTGCATCGACATAGGGTGGAAAATATAAGAAAAATTTCAAACGATCACATCCTCTCCGAGTTACTGCTGTTCGATCATCAAGGACAGCTGATCACTAGCGCACTGTACTCCAACACAAATGTGTCGCTAACGATCGGGTACAAGTATCGTAAAAATCAGATCCACGAAATACACTATCCTGTCACGGTGAAGGGCAACAGCTTCCGTCTCAAATACGGCTACGATCACCGTGGAAAACTTATCAGCATCGCGCATGCTACAACGGGCGAACAATTTGTTCTAATGGAAAATAATAGCTTGGGCCTGCCGAAGCGTATGATCGTTCAATCAAACACCCGTCACGCGTATCAACGCAGTTTCCGGTACAATCAACCCGGTTACCTAACAAAGATCGAAGATCCATATCTAACCGAAACGATCGACTACGCTGGTACGGGGTACGGTGGACGTCCGATTGGGGATGGTACCGTGCAGGCCACACACTTCAATGCCACCTGGCATGCAAACAGTGCCGCCAAACACCTCAAACTGAAACCCTCCCATATGGGCTCGGGACGTCGCTCAAAGTTTTGCTTCGACGCACTGACGGCTGCCGGGTATATTGATGCGCAGGGAAAACCGTTGAAGAGTTTATATCCCATGCTGGATCTTCAGCTTCCCATCGTTTGCCGAAAGGGCACGTACGGCCATCAGATAGCAGCAGTTCTCAATCGACAAGGATTTCCCGAGCGCTACGGTCATAGGTACGATTACGGTAACCATCGGCAATTAATTAGAGCGAAATACTTTCAGAGCACTATCGAAGAACGCTACAGTCCGCTCAGAAGTCAAACGTTAACTGAAATTGATGATATATCGGCAGAGGATGCAGCGGATATATGGAACAAGCTACAAGAGGCAGGATTTTTGCACAGCGATTGTAGTACAGGTGCTGAACGCGATTGCCATGGCTTACCAGGAAAATCGCTTTTCCATCCCACCATTGCTAATCACGAGAACGCCGCAACGCTATCGAGTTTGATGGCTCGTGTCATTGGGCAACGAAAAGATCTCCGAAAAAATTCGTTTGATCAACTGTGTGCCGAGTGGTTTAAGAATGACTTTTCCGACACGATACCGCGCACCTGCAACGCCATCTGGACAATGCTTTCCGAGGCAGGATTCGTTGGAGCAAACTACGACGCGGCTGTGAATGCCATTAGCCCAGAGTTACGTGATCTGCTGAGTGAATATAGTTCTTCGTTACCAAAAATTGTTACACTGCTGTACGACAAGTTTGCTACCGCCCTTGGACACAGCTCGGCCGATGTTCAATCCTTCGCCATCGACGCGAACGGTAACCATCGCCATTTTTATACCGGCTTTCAACGCTTCCGGCTGGAGTATGTGAAGAACACGAACAAACTATCAGCCGTCTATAGGACCGATTTTACATCCCCATCGGGTCTAGAAGAGACACGCTTCGACATAGAACACAACGACGATGGTAGTGTGACTCGCGCTATGCATAAAGATATCCAACGAATTGTTTACGATCCGCTTCTTAACCGTGCAACGGAAATCAGGTTGACCGATGGCAGGCGACTCCAGTTCGACTACAACTCGCGCGGACATCGTCTGTACAAATACGTATACGATCGGGCGGGTCAATTGCAGAGGAAGAAGTACTACATCCGGGACGTACAGGGTAAACCGTTGGTAGAGTATGAGGCCATTTACGGAGATCAGAAAGAGGTCGTCCGAGCTACAGTGTTCCTGTATGCTGACGATCGATTGGTCGGTTTCATACGCAACGATCAGTTCTACAGCGTAACGCTCGATCACGAAGGATCAGTGCGATTGGTGATAAAAAATGGAGAGATTGTAGCAGCGTACGATTACCTGCCATACGGTGAAATGCTGCGCACGTTCGGCACCGAAGACTCGGACGGGCATCTTGACTATCGTTTTACGGGTAAAGAGTGGGACAAGGAGACCAATCTGTACGACTTCCACGCTCGTCTGTACGATCCCGAGCTAGGACGTTTTCTGCAGATGGACCCCAAGGAGCAGTATGCAAGCCCGTATCTGTACGCCGGGAACTCGCCCGTATCGTTGATTGATCCCGACGGCCAGTTAGCTTTTTTGGTCGTGGCTTTGGTGGTGGGGGGAGCATACCTCGGTGCCGCATCTGCTAACAACTCCTGGAACCCCACGAAATGGAACCTGAAGAAAGCACTGATTGGTGGTTTGATTGGTGGAGTGATTGGAGGACTCGCACCCGCATCCATTGCCGGATCGGTTACATTTCTTTCTGGATACATCGGGACCACGGCGGCCATCGGCGTCATAACAGCGACCTCTGCAGGATTTGCCTACCTTAGCTTATCGTCCGCAAACGGAAGTTGGGACCCGAGCAAGTGGGATTGGTCCAAACCTGGCACTTGGAATGCACTTTTCGTTGGCAGTCTTACTGGGGCATCGCTGTTCAATGCTGTCGGCCAAGTCCATCAAGCCTTCCTTTCGTACACCGGTATAACGCGCACTGCGTTTGTCGTTGTCGCGAGTACGAGTACGGCCGGATTTTTCCTCTACTCTGGAAGCCGCGCTAATGATGGTAATTTTCTGTTTTGGGAGTGGGACTGGAGCAAACCTGGAACGGTATGGGGTGCTGTTCAAGGTGCTGTCTTCGGGTTTTCTATATCACCAAAACTAAAGTCATCGGTACACAGTATAGCTGAGCGATTCGAAAATTTAAAAGAAATAGAAACAATTCTTAAAACTGGGGATTTGGCACGTTTTAAAGAAATACTATTAGAGGAAGCACAGGCCTTTAAAAAGATATTCATAGATGCCATAAATGGAGACATTGTGAAGGATGCTCTTGCGGCAGCTAAAGTTGCAGGTATGGTGGGACCAACAATACTATTAGACAAAGTTCCAGAAGAAGGTATTGAAGTAATTGAAAAACTTTTGAAAATACAGCAACAAGTTGCTGATATTACGAAAAAGGAAAAACGTAGCATTCAATACAACAATACCATGTGGTTGTCAGGTTTTACTCTGAACAGTGTCCAATCTAGCACAATCGGAGTGAATTTGTTACAGCTGGGATATGAGACTAGCTATAAGAACGATGTACTGATGATGGTATCAAGCGCAAACCGAATTACCAATTGGATCAATAACATAATTCGCACGATTTTCAGCACAACGGATGAGCATGGAAACAGCTTTAATATAGACCATCGATCAATCAGTCCTTTTATCAAGCAACAGGAATCCGTCAGAAAGCCGTTTACTGTGACCAATTGCTTTCAGTTCTCTTCAGAAGGAACATCCGTTGCCAGTAATCACATCGTATGCTATGAAAAGCATGGGATTTCTTACATCTTCCCTCACGATAATGCTGTTCCAAAGAACGAAGATCACTATTCATATTGCTTCCCTGTACAGCATGGAAATAACTCCTCTGTCGCTTGTCGGGGTGCAAAAAGTTCGTACATCTTTACGCCATACCAAGGTGCCGTCAATTATCTAGATCAACTGAATGGAACTCTAACATTGCTTCTGGTAACCCCAGCTATCGTGCAAAACGTAGCCACATTTATAAGTTCGCTAATATCCACCACTAAAACAAAGCAATTGAAGGGAAAGGCTATTCCGCAAACAGTCACCGTACAAGAAAAGGCTTACATGAGTAATATGTTGGAGGCTTTGCTTGAAAGAACACAGGCATATCAAAGACTAACGAACGACTGGGAGGAAAGTAGTTGGATAGAACACATAATCGCGGATATAAAAGATGATGTTGAAGAATGTCTTCGCTGTATAAAACCCTCTAGTACATTGTTTCATCAGTTATGTGATCGCATGAATGCGCTTGATGAAGAGCTAACAGAAAGCGAAGAAATAGCTATCTACAAACTAAACGCACATTCAAACCGTATGCACAGTGATCGAGATTCCATCTTCCAAACTCGTAATCGCTCTAAAATTTATGTATCAAACGTATTTTCTATGGCGACCAATAGTTTATCTTACACGAGTATGATTGTAGCAGACAACAATTTGATTGAAAACATGTAATTAATGATGATGGTCTATTGTTTGCATTACGTTTGTAACTTGCTTTTGATGTCAAATTTAAAAAATTGCTGAAATATGATATACTTAGGTTAAAAAATGATTCCTGTTTATGCTTTGATTTTCTCAAATATAATAACTCGTTTGGATAACACAACACTTTCAGTGCATTATTCACAATTGTTTATTGAATTAGAAAGAAATAGGAAAAAGGCTACTCGTAAAGCTAAAAATTTACGTCACTCGCATATAACACTGTTTACGTAAAATTGTATTTAATATTTTGTGCGTGTGTGTGCTAAACTTCGTATCTTGTGCGTGGCCTGGTGCATTCTAATAAAGATCTTGCAAACCATTGAACGACAACAAATGGTTATGAGCGTTTTTATCAATCAATGGTGTACTGCTATGCATCGTATCCCAAATACTACACAAATTATCTGTGTCTTTGTAACCCAACCTAACCTTTTCTTCATGTACCCTGTTAGCGCCGTGAAGTTGTTGAATTATGGTGTCCTCTTCAATCTCGGCTCTTAAAGAATCTACTCGGTCCTGCAGTGACGAAAGTGATCCAAGTCCCTGTGTAGCGTATGAGCGTACATCCTCGGTCAGATCTTCAAGTATCCATTGCGCCCAACGCAGCCGATGGTGGGAATCAACAAGGGCTTTCAATTCCATCATTTTATGCTGCAACATTTTCGCTTCACTTTCTGTACGATCCGTAGTCGGATGTACCGTATGATGTTTTGGACGTGAGAAAATATATTTAATGCCACGTTTAATTTCTCTATACGCTGATGGTGCAATCTGTCCGAGCAGTATCCATCCATCGACGAAATCGAACACTCTGATCGATTCTTTAGCAGTGTAAGTCAATGAGGACCATTCCCCGTCACAGGACACTGACGGATGATCACCGTATGTCAGCGGCAAACAGTGCTTGTAATTATCGTTTTCTAGTAGCGGTATTGTTTCTAGCTTTGGCACTATCGTTAAGATCGTACTAAGGCCGTAACAAGATATCACACCGTTGGGATGCTTTTCGGTTTGCATTTTATAACAATTGCGCAGTGAAAAACCTGTTCGCGATGGTTGTTTCGTGTTACTGTGCAAAACGGATAATTTTGTATCTGTTGCCTCGGCATCACTCTCCGCTGACTGTGCTCCAAACAACCACTCCAATGGTAGTCTTATCAAGGTATCGAATGCGCCATGTAGCGAAGCTGCAGAAGAGTGCGCATGGTGCGCAGATATGATGGATTCATTACCTAGCCTTATTGCTTCCGATCGAATGCGGAAACGTAGGAACTTTGCAATGTTTGGCGGCTTCGGAAGCATTAACTTTGGAGACACAGAGGACAAAGGCTTTACGATGAAGTCTGAAAACTGTTCGGCGTTGAAGAGTACGTTAATAGTCGCTTCCGCCGCCGTATATTGCGGGATGGCACTGTCCGACACCACCGTCATGCGCAGTGACACTATCAGCGAATAGAATCCTACGGTTAGGACACCTTTTTGTAAACTTTGCATATTGCGACCCGTAACCAGGAGGAAATTTTTCGTGTGCATGATGGTGCTGGACCAATCACGGCCCAACGCTAGATGGGCCTTAAATGTGATGAGATTGCTTGCGAATATGTCCATCGTGCGCGATACCTTCCCGGTCCATTTGCTTATCTGTCTGGGGAGATTTCGTAGGAACAGTACACCGACGGTGGCGGTTGTAAACCCATCGACGAAGCTCATATAAAGCTGCGGATCGGAGTAGTCCCATTTGGTCATATCGAACTCGCCACCCTGGCTCAGTGCGGCAAAGAGATACGTGAAGCCGAGACTCATCGTAAGTTTCGCTACGAAAAACAGTGCCTTTGCCGCGAAAGAAGTGATCGACACGAACGAACTGATCAGCGAGGAAGGGTTCATAAGTATCCACGATGATGTTGCAACTCCGTTCATCAGTGCGTTCCATGTTCCGGGGCTGGAGTAGTCAAATTTCGTGGGATCCCAGGTGCCACTGCTGGCTGCCATCATAAAGTACGCGAATGTTATTCCAGTTCCAACCATGATAGCAATCGAAGTGCTTAATGATAATCCCATTCCGACGAAAAATGCCACCGAACTGGCCATGTTGAAAGGTATGGATGCGCCTGTGACTGCTCCCGTTAGCAGCCCAATCCACGTTGAGGAAGATCTCCAATCCCACTTGAGCGGATTCCAGCAGTTGTTGGCAGATGCTGCACCCAAGTAGGCTCCAACCAGTGCCAAAATAAGCACAGCTAACGTGAACGCAAACTCCCCATCAGGATCAACCAACGACACAGGAGAGTTGCCGGCGTACACGTACGGACTCGGATACTGCTCTTTCGGATCTATTTGATAGAACCGTCCAATGTCGGGATCGTACAAACGTGCCCGGTAATTGTACAGGCCCGTCTCTGGTTCCCACTCTTGGCTCGTGTACAGATACGCGATCTGTCCATCGAGATCGGTTCCGAAACGTCTAAATATTTGGCCATACGGCAGATAATCGTAAGCTGCAACTACTTCACCATTTCGAACAACCAACCGAACCGATCCTTCGTGGTCAGTGATGACACCGTACAGCTTATCGTTGCGCACAAACCCTACCAGCTGCTGGTCCTTGTAGATGTAGCTCGTCACTCGCACATCGGGCGGGTGATTTTTTACCAGGTAGGTCATATCCATGTCAACCAGAACCAACCCGTTTGCATCACGGATGTAGTACTTTTCACTTACAACCTTTCCATCACTGTCCCGTACCTGCTTGAAGGTCCGCTCGGCGCGCACATCGTACTGGTACTGCACCGTCCTTCCATCGGTCATCTCGATTTTGTTTACACGCTGCAGAAGCTTGTCATACTCGATGTTCTTGATCTGCTTGTGTTGCGCCTGGATGACGGCACCGTCACTATCATGCAGCATGGTGAATTCCTCTTCGTCCTGTTTAATACGGCCGAAATTCCGACGATACAGTTTGGTAATCTGATTCGTACCTGCACGATACTCCAAGCGATAGCGAGTGAATCCCGTGTAAAACTTCCGATGATTACCGTTGGCATCAATTTCGTAGGATTGCACATCTCCCGCCGAACGCCCAAGAGCCTTTGCGAAATGCTGACCAAGCACACGAACAATCTCCGGAATATTCCTGTGGTATTCTTTTAAGCAATCTTTGAACTCGGATTTTAATGAAGATAGTGGGAAGTGGGACGTTACGCCGAGATACTTTTGTTTGTTCAATGCTTGTTTAATGTTTGCGCACACTTTTTTAACCATGTTTGAACCCTCCATCCATTGCCTACACTTTGCGTCGAATTCATCTTCAATCAAATATTTACGGTTGGCTATAGCACTAATAAACATGCACTTCAAATGATGACTGTACCGGTGCTGGTGTATAAAATCGGCAAAAATAGACACTGTGCCTTCGCGTCCATGGCACAGATTGGGGTTGGTGCAGTCCAGCGTAATGAACGATTTCGAACGCAATGCATCCCAAATTTTCTGCGATGCCGCTTCGTTAATTCCTTGTATTTCTTTGGAGAACGAGCGTGACGTCAGTGGCGAGAGCGTCATCTCATCTAATCCATGGAAATACTTCGCCTTAATCAACTGATCGTGATCGTCATAATCATACCGATGTCCATACTGGTGTGGGAAGCTTCGGCTGCTCAAAACTTCCGACAGGTGGTTCATCGGTATCGGATTACCACAAACAAATGGCAAATCATCGTCCAGGTCACCGTAGAACGTTCGATTCACGAGATTGTTTTCGTCAATGTACTTTGCACGCTTGAGAACTTCCATACACAGAGCTGCCTTTGGTCTTTTCATGCCTTTCGTGATGAAATATTCCGGATATATTCCATTGCGAAGTGGACTGGCCGCCTTTTGCCAATGCGCTGTAAAGAGCGTTTTCGAGATGAGACCCTCATAGATCGGTGTGTAGGAGTCTTGCCCGTAGGATTCCGTTTCCAGGTAGCTAACGCTCTCGGTTAGATAGTCGTCCGCGAGCTGCACCAGGAAGCCCGGTTCGTTGTACGTAAAGTTGCGCTGGAACATGTGGTTCGGATCTGTACGCACTTTCATCGTTTCCACCATGCCGTCCGCGTTGTATGTGAACTCAAACATGGCATCTCGTTTAGTGCCATCTCGAATTGTCTTTACCTCTCCGTTACCATTGTAGTCGTACTGGAGAACAAAAGACTGTGTAGGGGAATCTACCGGATATTTTAGCGAATGCAGATTACCATTCTCGTACTCATAATCGATCGAGTACGTTCTGTTGATCGTCGGTACATAGAACACCTTCTTAACTACCTTTTCGTTTTCATCAAAAATTAAGCTCTCAATCATTTGATCGCCAGCTATCCTTCTCGTCGACTGCTGCGACCTGTAGCGTACATCCGGATTAGTTTCTACCTCACCGTAGAACGATTCAATTAAGTTGTCCGATTCCGGAACCTCGTTTGTCTTGACCAGCTGGTAGCAACGCTCACGTGTTGCGTTTACCATTGCCTCGCGTATCACCTTTCCATTGGATGCATACGTGAAATGGACTACACGATCCAAGTCCTGCTTCTTGGGCGACTTGTAGTGCAGCGAAAAGCGAAGGATACCTGTTTCGGTGTAAATATACTCGTAGCTACCACCATCCGGTGTGCGCTTACCAACGATGTTACCGTCAGCGTAATCGTACGAAACTCGCCATTGATCTTTAAGCTGCCCTTCTTCCTCTGTATCGCCTCCCTTCAGAAATGGTCGCGTCCTGGAGGAGCTTTTAGCGAGTGCATGATACTGTGGCGGTAGCACTTCAATAAGCTCACCGCTGGAGTACACATACGTTGTCAGCCGATGCTCGTAGTTACCTACCTGACTGTACTTGGCCACCTTGTTACCGTCCTGATCTTCGACCGTGGCACGTATCGCACCCCCAGGCCGTTCAACAATTCTCTGACGATTGCCTTCCGCCACGGGGAAAAGATTTGCCAACGATTTAATCGGCGAACCGATGGCGTACCGTCGCTTGTACTTGCCATCCACCGTGTACGCTTTCCCTGGCAGGCCCTGGTACTTTTTGTTTTCCGTCGGATCGTCTGCGTAAACCGTGCGAGAGTAAGGGTATCCTTCGCAAGTATGATGTACATCCGCCACTAAGCCGGACATCTTGTTATCGTCATTCACAACACCGGTTACAAAATCTTTGTGGAATGCAAAGTACTCTTTCTTGTTTTGTCTAATGAGTCTTGTCCACTTGGTCTGCATGGTAGGCCGATCGATCGCATCGTAGATCAGCTGACGCACCCGTACTGCGTTCGGACCGTCGTACACGATTACTTGCACAGGCCGCCCGACCTGGTTGTGGTACGTTACTTTCACACGTGCATCGTACATTACCAAGAACTCGGATATCTTGAAAGCAGTTGACGGCAGAAGTCGAAATTCGTGGTGACTCCTTGACTCCTGGGATTTGAGCAGCGCTTCGCTCTGCAGGTTTCCTTCCAACCACACCGAGACGCGCACGTCCGTGATAAATATCAACACTTCTCCCATCTTGGGTGGATTGTTGCAAGACTTCTTGTCCGGGCAGATAATGTTAAACTCTTCCGAGTTCCAGCGAAAGGACAGTTGGGAATCATTCGCCTCAAAATCATAGAGGAATCGTAGCGCTATCGATTCGAACGGTTCCTTGAACACTCGCATAATTTCTCCCCGCTTTTTCGCATCACTGTTCTTGAACTCCAGCAAACCGTAGCTGATAGACCAATCGGTGGGTTGACTTGAGGTCCAGTCACCAGCGACGAATGTTTCGTATGTACCACGCCTCGGTTTCATCTCCACCAGACACTGCTTTGCGTCCATCGCTGCCACAAAAGCGGTCTTCGAGTGCATAGAAAAATCAGCCACTTGCCCATCCTCTGACAACATTGCGACACGTTTTCCACTCGGGCTGTACAGACTTTGCTTCAGCAATCCATTATTGTTGAGCGTCGCGCGTATCTCCCCACTCACCGGTGTGTAAATGTGCGCACGGAAATTTAAATCCAACGGCGAAAACCGTACGTGATCGATATCGATGCTTGTTTCCGATTGGGGAGGCTCTATAGTGACCTCAAACGTTAGCTTGGTATCGGTAGGTAGTTTTGTCTTATCGATAGTTAGCTCCACGTAGCACCAGCTTGCTGATATGTGTTGAACTTTTGCACCGGAAAGTGTCTCACGTTTGTTGTCCTTGCGGTTGACAATGTCAACCTTCACGACCTGGATCGTTTCGCCTACCTTGGGTATCTTGCGCAAACGCACCCAGCACGACACAATCCACATGCCGTTAGCCTGTTGAGCTGGCGTGAACGATGCCTTCAGTGTAGATTTCAACGGAAGTTGGAGAAAGTGGTTCGCTTCTTCCGATTGTACCTGGTTTTCAGCAAACAACCACTTGCTGTTGGCCCCGTAATGATTCAGCTCGTACGGTTCAAACCCGTAGTAGGAAGCTACCTCATCGGCCAGCTTCAGCGCGCCCAGATCGACGATTTTGAGTTGTCTGCTCTTATCCCAGATCACCCTTTGGAGATCCTTCCCCCCCGATTGTTCACGATTCTTTTTCTCCCGCACGGTCACGTCGGTGCCGTCGGATGCAAACGATTTCTTGGTCGTTGCTCCTGTGCGCGAATCGGTGCGCTGCTCGTACCAGCCGTACTTGGCAGTATCACCGCCAGGAGCTACTTTCACACGGTAGAACATGGCACCCTCGCTGGACAGATGCGCATCCTGCGCTTCGTAGATATGGTTCGTTGTGCGCGTAATGTCTTTGCTGAACCGTACGTCTTGCCGCGTAAACAGGGTCGTCTTCTTCAGCAGGAACGAATCCACCGGACGGAAGATAACAAACTTGCACGTTTCGTTGACGTTGCGCACCGTCACCAGCGAAATGGCGTTGCTGGCGCGAACCATCGTTTCGTTCGCCGGCAGCGTAATGGTTTCCTTCGTTTGGAAGACAAACATCCGCAGCAAACTGTCCCTTGGCTGTGACTGCACGTACCTCGGTGCAACGATCTGTATTTGCTGCGGGTTGTTCGTGTTGGTATCGTAAACCGGAACGTTCTTGGGCATTTCGTGCACCTTGAACGTGTCTTCGTGGTTGTTCTTCGCTAGCTTAAACCCATCGCCCAGCCACTGGTCAACCTTTTCCATGCGCATCGCTGCTGGATCGATACGTTCCTGCTGCCAGTCCTGACCGTCGTACTTTAGCTGCGTGTTGCCGGTCACGATGCCGTGTTGATTCGTTAGCACGCCGAACTGCGAAAGATCCATCGCGAACTGCACCTTGTTGATGACCGTCTGGCGGATGTTTTGTTCCTCCTCTACAATCTTTTCGTCCACCGTCTGCTTGTGCTGTTTCTTCGTTTCTGCGTTTTGATTGCTTTCGTCAATCTCTTTGTACGATTTGTTTTTCTGCTCCATGAGCGAATCGTACAGTGGACCACGGAAACTATTCAGCTTCAGTACGAACTTGTCGTTCTTCTTCTCGTATTGCAGGTTGAACACATCACCATCTTTAGTCGGTAGATCGTACTTGTACGTTTTGAAGTCCGCTACAGGGATGTCCACTTGCCGGTGCGACACCAGCTTGGGCGTGTCGTTGAAGGCCATGATCAAAAAGTAGACCTTTATTTTAAGCGTTTGGTTTTCCAGCATCGGTACACGCAGAACGATCACATTCTGGTATACCGTCACAGCATCCGCCAGGAATCCTTTGCGCAACGCGCTACGAAACTCAGCATCCAGTTCGAACGCAGCAATCATGTTGTCGGTTGCGTCAAAGACGTTTGCGGGCGATTCAACATTGCCCTTGATCCAGCTATCCTTCAAACCCAGCGTCCAAAAGGTAAGGTCGGGGCCGTACATCACGAACCCGTTCGTAAAGGTGTGAATCAAAAAATCGCCCGGAACCAGGTCCAGCACTTCCGTGCTAGTTAGCTTACCCATCTGGTCGATCATTAACACGCGCACCGTCTCCAGATCGCATATTACGGCAAACTTCTTTCCCACATTGACGATCGCGTCGAGTGGAAGGTCCCGGTTGTACTCCTTTTCAACCCATTCCTCATGGATGAACTGCAGAACCGTCACTTCCTTGTGGGAAGCGTAAATGATAACCACTATCAGCATGTTCTGTAGCGCGTGTACCGTGTGACTTTTGATGCCGGGCTGGCCAAAGTGTAGCTTTCCTTTCATCATCTTCGAGCCTTTGGTACCGCCGAGCAAATCGCGAATGCTCACCGCCAAACGATCATCCTCGTACTCCTTGTCCACGATGACAGTGTAATCGGGCCCGTAGTAGATCGTTGGACTCAAATCGACCGACACTATTTCCTCAAAGCGGGTCCTATCGATTTCCAGATCGCTATACTCCAGCGTTGACTCTAGCCCGTTCGGATAAACAATCTTCGACATACGATCATCCTTATATTCGAAGCGAAACAGAGTACGATCCTCTTGCTTGATGTGTGTCAGGGAATTTTCTTTGTACTCCAGCGCAACGTTCTGTTCGTAGCAAGAAGTATTGACCTTGAAATTAGTAAGCATATTGTTGGTGGAATATGTCAGGACAACGGTGGATCCACTGTTCAACTCAATGCGCTCCAAACGATCGCCGATGCCATTCACGTATGGTTTGTAGTAATAATTGGCGTATGGCCCGTATTGGCTTTCCTCGTGCACCAGATACCAGCGGGATGGTAAGTTTGTCGTATTCGCCGACTTGCTACCACACGTGGGCCACGTCTCGCACACACTCTCCTGGCGCAATTTGCTCAATTTGTCCCACGCGCCGTAAACAAACTTCCGATCTTCCATCGTCATCTCCCAGCTTTCATTTCTATAGAAGTACTTGATCTTTGCTTCCTTGTAGCCCTCAATAACAAACGCCCAGTGGTCGAAGTCATCCCACTCGGGGTACCGCTTCAACACGATTCGATTGTTGTTCTTCAAAATCGCATAGTCGTGATCCTGCACGAATCGGCTGCTCTTTCGTTCCACGCTGATATAGTCCAACGGCAGCGACCATCCACGACCGAATGAGCTCTGAAACGGGATGTTCTTATACTGCAGCAGCTTGCGAATACTGACGCCGAACGCGTTTGGCAGCTCAATCAATGGAATGCTCAGTTCCACCGTCCCTGCGTGCGGATTCAGCGGTTGCAGCATACTGTTGAGATCCAACTGATCATGCAACCACAAGATGTACTTCTTTTGCGGTACCACCACCGGAATGATCGATTCCGGGATTTCAGCAGCCGGTGGTGCGGCCGCAAATTCTACCACTTGCGGTGTAAACTTTTTCGTGCGCACATTGACCAGTTTCTCTCCAGTGAACAGCAGAATGTTGTGAACATCCACATCAGCGGTTTTAGTCGCAAGACGCGGCAGACCGTAGCGCACTACAAAGTCGTCGATCGTTTCGTCAAAAATGTTAATCAGATCGAAACCATCTTCGGTAAACGATGGGCGGTACAAGCACAGTCCCTTCGGTCCAGAGGCGATCAGTTCGTCCCGTTTGTCTCCGTCGCTATCCATCGTCTGTATAGTGTCGATGGTGCGCTTGGTCCAGCCGCGTAGCTTCGAAAATGTCGTCGAATAGTACGCCTTCTGGAAGCGGTTGGTATCTTCATTGAGCCGATACATGGTTAAGCCTTTGGTCGAGAAGTGTAGCAGATCGTTGATAGTAGCATTATCGAACTTGACAAACATGATCCTATCGTACTCTTTATCCACCGGAGGAAATTCAGCGATCGTTGTTAACTCCTTCAGCTCATAATCATCACCGAAACGATACAGCTTCAGCTCGGTTGGTGTACGCAGTGCAACCGACAGCTGAATTTTGCTATCATAATTGCCCACCAGCGATATGAAGTTTGCCGGATTCTTCCAGGCCTCACTCAGATTGAGCTGCCTTTTAAGCGAACGAACGGGTTTGCGCGAATCGTTCGGGTTGATGGAGCGAAACTCGAAGGTCTTATCCAATCGCGAAACAACACCGATGTATTGTTCGGCGGGGTAAATTTTGCCGATGAGAATCGTACTGCTCGGCACGTTGTAGCCATACTCGTCGTGATACTTGGATGCCACGACCAGCTGATTCAGTTTCGGTTTGTTCCATCTATACACGACGATTCCTTCGGTCTTGCGTACTGCCAGCAATCCACCTTCGTATACAACCCAAGGATAGTTGGCATCGTCGTACGGCACGGAGAATAAATCCTCTTCCTTGTGCACCTCAGACCATTCGCCGTCCTGGCCCTGCTCGTAAATCACCAGCGCACGGTTGTTGCGTACATAAATGGTTGTCTCCACTTTATCCTCTCGCTTTACCTCCACCGTGTTGTCCGGTGGAATTTTATCCAACACTTGTTTAGCAGGCAGCTGTAAGCTGTAGTATTTCACCGTATCAGCCATCCTTGGGCGAACCGGATCGTAAGGCGGCTGCCTTCCACTACGTCTATCTATCCAACCAGGATGACTGTTGCGTGTAGGTGAAGTAAATATAAAGTTTAGTTGCACACACACACACACAAACAGACTTTAGTTTGAAAGTAATTTGCAAGAAAAATTTGATGTTCAAAACCAGTATTAGTTGCCGACTGGCAGTAACTATAGAACGCTTTGAACTAATTCCTAGGCAAACAACGCATATTCAATCACAATCACACGATAGAAACTTGTTGCTAACTGAATAAGTAACAGACAAGCATTACATCTTTTATAGTGTTACAAACATCCTCTACAGCAGCAAAAAGTTATTTATTCAAATGTCGATATTTGCTCATTCCGACATTTATTTATCCCTATTGTTTAGTATCACTGTCAGCAGTCAACAGTGTTGATTATATGGTATTTGCTTACAACACATTAGAAAAATATACAGTGTGAAGCTTAACAAAAAGTGAAGATAGCCGTAGTTAAAATCATCTACACTGCAGCATCTTCAAATCGACCATTTTATTTTAAGAATTAGTCAAATGTGCATAATGTTTATACTATCAAATCGACGAAATGTAAAGACGTAGATAATTATCTTAACAATAGCACTTATTCATCGCTACGTAAATTTTTGACAAATTAAAGTCCGTGAAGCAAGCAATATTGAAAATAAGAAATAAATAAATTGCTTTTTTAAAAGCCTTGTTATGTTTCATATGAGTGAAATAAACGATCGTTATTTCACGATAGTTAAAGCGTTTGAGTGAAATTTGTATCGGTTTAAAATTACTTTAAACAAAAATGTGGAACTTGTTGGTTAAACTTAAGAAACTTATATTTTGAAATTATACCCAGCCTAGCCATTCATTTACAGCTGTAATAATTAAATTAAAATACACATTGCATAATTGTGTCGCTTCGTATAAATATTCACATAGATTATTGTGATTGTGTAGGCATGTGAATTAAGTAAACATGCATGCTGGCAGCACTAAAACGGCAAACACAGTGGACATCGTATGCACTATAAAAGTTGTGAAATCGTATGCTTCCAGTCTAGTGCATATTTTGCATGGTAGCGATTGTTGTGTTTGCAGTTACTACAAAACATTTGTTAACATCAAGTGACAATAATAAAAAATTGTGAATTTATCGATTATATTGTCCAGCTATGAGCGTAACGAAGCGAGTAGCACGTGTGATCGAGCTTAGTTCGGTTGCCATGGCTGCATCAAAAATGGCCGAAGAAGAGCAGGTTACTTCTCTGCGCTATTCACTGGAACTTTCCGTGCACTCGGTGACGAAGGTGTCCGTGGACGATTTCGTCGAGGTGAAACATATTTCCAATCCGGCCGGTAGTGTTTTTGTGCGCAAGAACCGTGCATTGCTGGTGTACGAGAAAAGCATGCATGATGGATCATACATGGAAGTTTATGCTAAAGAAGATTTGTTCACCCATTCGCACCAGAAGACCAACTACCACTGGGATGTGTATGCTAATCCAACTTTACTGCTGGTTCGGAACGAGAAAGGCATCGAAGTGTATCAGTGGACAAATAGCAGCTTAACGCTGCAGTACACGATATCAAATTACCACGATATCTCGGGTTATGGTGCGTCCAATAATACTATACTGTTTGGTAAAATCTTCCCTTCAGACAAACATATCGGTATAGTGTCGCGTCTCGGTTCGAAAGTAAAGTTTCACTCATTGGAACTGAATGCTACAAACTCCACTACCAAAGAGCTAAAAAGGAGACCAGTTTTGGATGATGTTTGGAAGCAACCGACAACGGTTATATCGTTGGTAGAACATTTGGACGCGAAAAAACCTCTGCTTTCGATTGCTGTACGTAGTGCCTCAACGTTGCAACTGTTTCGCTTCGATGATAAGTACGAGCTAAAAAATATAGCCACGATTATAGATTTTCCTCCGGTGGACCATAAGTATGATCTGATAAAGTTTGCAAAGTTCAACCAAACGACGACTTACAACGACCTGCTACATTTTTCGACCAACGGGCTACTAATTTATCGCTACAACGAGACAGTTTCGGAATACCAAAAAATGTATTATTCAACGGCGTTTTCAAAACTCCGCGGATGGGACAGTCGCACCGTCGAGACAATCACAATAATGGACGTTAATGCAGATGGCTACGATGAGTTGCTTTTTACTGGACCAGCCGGATTGAATGTACAGCAAGCATATGCGACTCCCAGTGGGTTCGATCTGAGAAACGCACTCGTCGAACCTACCGCTAATCAGTCCATTCGCTACGCTCTGTTGAAACGTGTACGTAATACTGCTCCTTCAGAAGCTATGGAACTGTTTCTTCATACACCAGAAGGGTTAGCTACGGTGGGGTCGAAATACGAAATAATTACGGAAACAACACCAAAAGATACAACGAAACCAGCAGCGCCCACTAAAACTAAGGATCCCGTAGTGATTCCAGAAGTCGTACCGCATCATTACCACGCAGGATGGTTGCACGATCAACTCGATTTGGGTTCACTCCTGCAGCCGTTCAATCCGCACAGCGGCGCAGTGGAGTTAATGTTTCCGATAATAGACACGCGTGTACCGCTGGGAATACCGATGCACAAAATTATTCAGTACAAAAACGTGAACTACAACGAGGAGCTCGGCCGTGGTTGGTCGTTTCCGCTAGAATACATAATGCTGGATCGTCAAATGAGCGGCTTCGCACGAGACCATGTCTATTCGCTCGTTAAGGAAAACCAACGGATTTTACTGGTGCGTGAACCTGCCCCAAACCAGACGCCATCTTCTCCACCGAATGGCATGCTATTCACGATCGACGGCTATCCAGACGTAAAGTTTATGTTTTACGAGAAACAAAACTTCTGGAAAGTGACGATCGATAAGCGGGAACTAACGTATACCGCTATCAAGGAATTTGAAACAACAATATCATGCCCTACGTGGCCCTTGTGCGGTACGTTATCGACAGCGACGCAAAGCTACCCCACGCGATGGTATTTAGCTACCGAGCAAGATACTACTACCGGAATTGTGGCGACCTATACCTATAATTTGATTAAAAATGAAACCGACATACGATTGGAATCAATAAAAATGTCCGATGATACGTCGATAGCGCTGAGCTACGCTGAAGATCGTATCACGGGACTGAAAGTGTTAATGCACCAGTACACGCAGGACATTGGATTTCACTACAGCGCAGACAAAGAACACCTGCAATCAATAACACAAGATCAACGCAAATTGTTCGATTTTGAATACGGTCGCCAGCACAAACTGTCGAAAATCATTTATCCAAACGGTGCAGAATGGACCCCAAAATATGCTAACATTGATATCAATCCCATAGAGCTAAAGAAAAGCTTACCGATCGGCAACGATACAAACATCTTCTACGGACCGGACTACGTCGTCATCGTGGACGCCAATCTCGCCGATGGGCGACTGGTGCTTCATATGCGCGATCCACTCGGTGGCACCAGTACGACCAAAACCGACGCAACGGCAACGATCCATAGAGCAAACGACGTCCGACAGTACATGGTGTATGCGCTACAAAACATGATCGTCGTTATCATCATCTACGGCTCGTACAAAGAAATCGCGATCCTGAAATTCGCCAACGATAGCTGGAAGCAGCAAAAAGACTACTATGACTTTCCGATGGACGGCATCATTTCCGCCGGAAATACGTTTGTGGTGCTGTACGATAAAAAAACATTATCACTGCTGACGATTGGCAGCGATCAGCAACTACACGAGCAGATATTGAAGAGCAATCTGCATGACAACTTCGTCGTGAAAGCGTTTCCACAAGGTTATGCCACCTACGAAAACGGGAAGCTAGAGATTAACTTTTTAAACGAAAAAGACCAGTGGGTGAGCATCGATGTACCACCTCAAAGCATAAACTTTTTTCAGAAACTAGACCACTTCATAAACTCGTTCGACATCAACCGCGAGCTAAGTCAGTCCATCAGAAGAGGCCTACTGGGTGACATGTTGGGTGTGTACCGGCAGGCAATTGCAATAAAATCTCCCGTTTTGGACAAGGGCGAACTCAAGATACATGTACGATTCTTTACGATCGGTTTTCAAGAGAAGCCATCAATATGCGTGTACTACACCACGATGATTCCGTACACAAATATGGACACCTTCACGTATACGGTAGCAACGGAAGAAAAGGATACGTTTACCTTAGCGTATCGTTTCAACAACAGCAAGTATCATTTGTACGTTAAAAAATCCGATGGTCCCCATGCCGTTGCGCTCTATCAGTACCAAGAGCACGCCAAAAAACAAGCAATGAATTCCAGAGCTTCCAGACAGCAGCTGAAGGTTGCAGAAAGAACCTTCAAACGGAGGTATTGGAACATTTACAAATCCGTGCGTGAAGCGATCGTTTTCGCGTTGGATCTGTCACTGTTCGGGATGCTCACGAACCAAGAGGGCGTCCTCACTGGCAACCATCAGATCACCTACGATGGGAAACACTGGGCCAAAAAGCAGTTGGATGAGGATTCGATTAGGCTGCGCAAGGTGAACCAAACCTTAACCGCCGAGTATCGGCTGCTGAAGGCAAACGCCACGGATACGTTCAAGATCGTGTCCAACGGACCGACCGGTGCGACAATGTTCGATACCAAAACGACGAAATCGGAAGAAATACACCTTATCACGCCCCACTTCGTTCAAGCCCAACCGAAAAATCATCCGCTAACGGTGTACTTCTTCGAAAACAAGCGTACGGTCACGTTCCCGAGCGAAGAAAAACTGAACCGGGCAAGCAATCCGCTTGCAATCGTTACAACGCTCCGCGCGAATGACACTTCACGGTTCTTGTTGTTTAGAGGCACTAAATATTTTCTAGACCCCAAGCTCACTGTACTCGGCGGACAAACGCTCAAGACGATCGATGGTACGGAACACAGCACTGCGTATATGTATGACGAGCAGGATCTGGAGCTGACAGTCGATGGGGCCATTTATCGGAAGATTAAAATTGTACCCGGTTCAGATACCACTCGGTACGGTTGGTACGAGCAGAGCCTCGATCTGCAGACAGGTGATACGGTGCGAAAAACGTACGCTTCGGACGGCCGGGAGGTGATCAATGTAAAATTACGTGAGCAGGAAGAAAAACGGCGACAGTCCGAGTATGAGGAACCCGTTAGCCGCAGCTATCTCGAACGGATGATCATGGACATCAACGAGCGCTTGCCGATTGTTGATTTGGGGCCATACCGGTTAGCAGACGAAATGGTATCCTACTATGGGTTCGAAAAGTATGAAACAAATCACTACGGTCAAAAAAATCGATGGCACTTCAACGAAACGCTGGTCCAAATGCATCTAAACAATCGCTTCCTCTCCCTGGAACAACCTGACCGGACACTTACCGGAAACTTTACACCAACAGATCCGCTCCAAAAATTCGTGGTATCGTGTTGGTTGCGCTCACAACACGGTGACGCTCTTCAGTTGGGTGACACTGTCGATACGCTCACGGTGACAGTTCTGCTAATGGATGGTGGCGAGAAAAAGATGACTTCAAAACCAGCGGAAGTAAAACAGCGCATTGGCGACTGGAGCTACATCGAGACGATCATAGATACGACACATTTTCCACCCGAAACCAAACTTACGTTCACTGTGCTCGTGGCACCAACCACCAACCATCGATCTATCGCCATCGATCATATCCGGTTCGCACCACTTGGCCTACCGTTCCAGGCAAACATCTACGAACCCAGCCGAGGTGAGCTGAGCGCGGTGTTAGGCTCTACCGGACTGATGAAACATTATTTCCACAATGGGAAGGGTAAAAAGACGGTTATCGTGTCCGAACACGGTACGGTACAAAAGTTTACGATGGAGTCAAAAAATATGTACGCACGAGAGTCTAGAGTAAGACCTTCGGTGGTAGAAATGACACCCCGAAGATCGGGCTGGTTCGCCAAATACGGTATAGCCGATATCTGTAGCCCACGTACTAACGTGACTAAAACTTTCGACTCCTCCTGGAGTACGCTGGGGTTACGGTTTCGGTACAGCTTATCGCAAGACGCACAAGGCATCCAATTCTTTTGGTGTAGTAAAGAGTTTAACTTACCATGCGGTACTGCATCTTGTCCACCGCTACCAAAGCAAGGCGAAGTACTAATATTCGTCACCGCTAGCCGTATTTCCGTCTGGCTTGATGGAGTGTTAACGCAAGAGGTGCTTCTGAACGATGTGAAACCAGATGCGGAACGCGAATTTCGGTTGCAGTGTACGGGAGATACAAACATTCATGAGTTTATTGAGATGTACGACGCAAGAGTCAAGGTTACTTACCACAATCTCGCCGGACAGCCCACTCAAGTGCTGATATACGACGATCCGCGTACATTGCGCGTACGCGAGGTTCTGTACGACGAAATTGAACGACCCGTTCTGCAAACGAAATGGACAAAGGTGCATAAAGACAAGGACCAGTACTTCGCTTTCATAGAAGATTTTGTTAAAAGCTTCGATAACAAAACGCTGATACTAACGGGCCAGGTGGCTGACTTAAATCCAGCATGCGATGGGTTCCCCTACACGCAAACAATGTACGGCAATGATCCTACGGAAGACAAACAGATGCAAGGGTTGCCAGGAAAGGATTACACCGTTCATGGAAAATATAAACGCACCTACGCCACGCGTCCTAGCAACAAACTGTTGGGTCTTCTGTTCCCAGAAAATGAAGGGTTCTATCATAAAACCGTATATCTTCCCGGCGGTGCCATGCGCGTTACCATCGAAGATTCGAAGGGCAAGAAAGTGGCCAGATTTAGTAAGGTGGGAAATTACGAAGATCGTCTAAGCACCTGGCGGTACGGTCAAAACAACAAGCTGCAACAGGAGCTTCCACCCATGTATCATGCCACCGCTCATACATCAACAACAGCAAATGTTTCGTTCTTCAGTCAAAATTATGCAAACCAATCAGAGCTCGCCGCCTTGCAACGGCAGTGGGAAGTGCGATACGATTATGACGATGCCAACAATGTCATTCGCAAGCGTACCCCCGATGGCGGCATCTATCGATACCTTTACGACAAGCACGGTATTCTGCGGTTCACTGTGCACAAAGATCACAATGAAACTGTTGATCGTGCGATATACTTCACGTACGTTGCGGATGATAAAGTTTCCCGTGAAGCACTGGTGCATCTGAACGAAACGGAATGCATCAGGATGACTAATAGTGGCCAGTCACCAGAATCGACTGATTTCATCGAGACGCTCTACGGAGAGCAAGACGATGATCCAAACGTGCGCTACCGTTCACAGTTCGCTACGCGTCGAATCGGTGAGGATCAAATGACGGAGTATCTAGTGTTCAATCAAGAAAAACGATTGCTGCAAAAGGTGTTTGTAGTCAACACAATCAACGAGTCTTACTCGATTAACTACGAGTACGAAAACGATAAGATACGATCAGTTCAATATCCTACCGGAGGCAGTACCGAACTGTTCAAATTCATCTACGATTATAATGGAAACGGCGAAATCGCTTCCATTCGAGAGTCAGCTATAAAGGAGCCACTGTTTGAGTTCACGTACAACGCGGACGGCATGGTAGAAACGATGAAAGTACGTACGGATCCGAACCACACGTTCCAACGCAACTTTAAGTACAACGAACCGGGCTTCCTAGTGGAGCTCGAGGACGATTATCTAACCGAGAGCGTTAGCTACCTGGAAACGGAATCCTACGGGCAAGACTCTTACACACCGATCTACGAGGGTCTCATATCGAAAACGCTCTTTACAGCGCATTGGCACAAGGCGGTCAGTCCACTTCGCAATGGAATATATCAGGAGTATTTCATCACGAAAGGAATGGAAAGACCAAAGGCAGCGCTGTGTATGGAAGTTCTCAAGCGTGCAAAGTACATTGACGAAAACAATCTCGTGAATCGAACGTTCTACGGTGACCTGGACGATGATTTGCCATTTGTTTGTGGTAATCCGATACCGGTGAACCACCTGTCGGAAGTTTTGAGCAGCCGAAGCTTCCCACATCAGTATGGACATCGGTATGATTATGACGATCACGATCAGCTGATTAAGGCGAAGTATTTCCATGGATTAGAAGAGATGACGCTTGCGCCGCTGACGCCACGCTCGTTCTCGAAAGAAATACAAGGTATTGACGACGAGGCGTCGCAGAAAATTTGGGATGCATTGCGTGCGAAATCATTCATTACGCTGGACTGCACCAACCGCAAACTGTGTCATGGACGCGAAGGCATAAAATCTATTTTTGCCGATTTTATACACAAACATCCGCATAAGCTTCATTTAAAACGGATGTTCTTGAAGGTTATTGCGAAGAACGAAATATTAAATGTGAATACATTCGAAGAGAAATGCAAACGATGGATCGAAGGATCTTACAAGACGACGAAAACATGTGCAAATCTCAAGGAAGTATTAGATAATAACAAAATATTTGACGATCGTGCTGATAACTCCCTGCCATCACTACATGCTAACTTCAAGGATGCTTTAAAGGAGTACAATCACATCATACATGAAATTGTTCGTGTACTCGGTCAGCATTTCGCAAAGGCTCTTGGGCGTTCGGCGGGAGATGTGCAATCGTACGAAATCGATGCCAATGGTAATCATCGGAAGTTTTACACGGGATTCACTCGCTATCGCTTGGAGTATCGTGCAGGCACGAATCAGATTACCAAACTGTATCGTCGGAATTTCGGCCGTATTAAACAGGACGAAGAGGAATTCACCATGCTGCATGACAGCGACGGCGCCGTCATCCAGGCGAAACACAAGCAGATCAAGAACATCGAGTATGACAAACTTCTACATCGTGTAAACAAAATCGAGATGACCGATGGAAGGACGGTGCTGTATCAGTACGATGTGCGCGCCGAGCGGACCTTCAAGCAGGTGCTAGACAAAGAGGGAGAAGTTATTAGTGAAAAGTACTACATCCGCGATACAAACGGATTAGTTCTGGTTGACATGGATATGACCTACCTTACAAAGGATCAGCCGCCCGATGTGCGAATGACGAGCTACATTTACAAGGACCAGCAGCTGGTAGGGTTTATGCGCAACGATAAGCTATACGGTGTCATCACTGACCATGAAGGATCGGTTCGGTTGGTTGTTCGAAATGGTGAAGTAGTTGCAGCTTACGATTATCTTCCGTATGGCCAGATATTTAGACGTTTCGGAACCGATCTCGACGGACAGATCGCGTATCTGTACACGAGCCAAGAGTGGGAACCAGAGACGGGCCTGTACAATTACCGGGCACGTTTGTACGATCCCGACATTGGACGGTTCTATCAAACAGATCCGAAAGAACAGTATCCGAGTCCGTACGTGTACGCCGGTAATTCACCCGTTGCCTTAATTGATCCGGACGGGGAGCTTGCCTTCGCAATAAGTTGCATTATTATGGCCATCATTGGAGCGTACATCGGTGCCGCTACGGCGGCACAATCGTGGAATCCGCTACAGTGGAACTGGAAGTCTACCTCACTTTGGCTGGGTATGATCGGTGGCGCTTTAACAGGACTTTCTATTCCGTTCAACATGACCGCTTCGGTGTCGTACTTTGTCGGATTGGGTTTGTCTCTTCCTGCCTCGATTGCTGTCATGGTCAGCTCGGGAATTACGTTCGGGTACTTTGCCCTAGCCGCTGCCAGTGGATCTTGGAATCCGAAAAACTTCGATCTATCTAGCCCAGGCACCTGGAACGCACTGTTGGGCGGTATCGCCACATCCGCCTTCATCGTTACAAATCCTAAATCGTTGATAACCACTTTCCAATCGATCTCATCTGCCCTCGGCAGGGCGCTGTTCGTTACTACGAATATTGTGTTGACTGTGACGTTCGGTTACTTATTCGGTGTGCTTAAGTTTGGCGGTGAGTTCGACGCCACTAAGTGGGATTTCACAGATCCGGGCGTGTACTTTGCCTTGTTCGAAGGTTACACTACGGCCACAATGGGTACGGTGCTGGCGCGTAATCTACCGAGTACTATAAAGAAGTTTGGCAAGAAAATGTCGACTGGCTTGGATCGGCTAGCCGAGACGGATATCTATTTCCGTGCGAAGCGACTCATGAAGGGAGACTGGTCGTCGAAGCTGTCCAACGCTAAGGTCTTCCTGGCAGCTAACGCGCAAGCGATCACTAACCTGAAACGCGGTGCTCTTCCGGTCGCCTTCTACTGCTTTTTTGTGGGACTTCGCATGGCAGATAGTTTCGAGAAAAGCCCGGTTCCAGGGATTTCGATATTTTTACATATCGTCAAAACTGCAGTTATAACGAGGGGATTTTCTAATCGAGTCGTGAAACCACTAATACCGAAGCGCTTGGATACAGATCTACGAGTAGGTGCTCTACAAGCCTCTAAGCTGGTAGGAGATGCTACATATAGTACATCCGGCGCAGAAACATTTTCGAACGTTTTCAGCTACTTCCATATACCTTTTGAATGGTTCTGGTTCTTCAAAGTTGCAGAACAACACGACACAACTGTTCCGCAGCACACACTTGTAGTGAAATCGACGGAAAACTACAAAAACCATAACAAACGAACGTCAAAATATGGCACCATAAAAAATTGTTATCTGATGTCAGATGAAAATGCAGGCAATGGCTACTATGTCAGCTGCTTCGCGTACCGCTCACTGGTATCCATCTACCCAAAGGACGAAACACCGCTACTTAGCTCGCAAGAAGACCGCTTCCACTATTGCCATCCGTTGACGTACAATGGAATGCCCTCAATTTCCTGTGATGGTGAAAAAACAACGCTCTTTGCAACTCAAACGGAGCCACCTAAGCTGTTTGACTTTGTGGACAGCTGGCTCCTGCTCGCCCGGGTCGCTCCCGCCGCCATTCGCGAAGGAAAACGTATTTTTAAACGTATCTTCTACCTGCCCGAAAAGAAAGAAAACTCCAAAGATCGGACAATGTACAAGGAAATTATGGAACAAGCAATGTTTGAATTACAAGGTCTTTCAAACAAATCGGCGTCAGCCGGACATAAAATGGACTGGTTTACAATCATGCTAGAAGACATTCGTGAAGATGTGAACGAATATTTAAGTGAAGGACGCGGTAATGCTAACATTCTCCTGGAACGTCTCAGCGCGATGCGTGTTGATGCCATGGAAGAAATAGATCTGTATTTAGCGCGAGAGTTTGCAACGAAGTGCACCCATGCCAGCAAGAATCTGCAAAGGATGGCCCCCGAGTGGGCCGCTATAGCCTGTGAATTTTTGGTCAAACCAAACGATGCCACTACACGCCTCGCACGTACGGTAGCTCTAGAGATTAAGTAATTAAGTAAATAGCAAAAATAAGTTTGATACATCAGTGTAATTAAGTAAGTTTGTGTACATCAGATAATAAATAGATGAAAATTTGAAACAATAAGATCTTTCGCCAATACTGACTAGCTATATTCCGAAATTCGTTCCGCGCCAGATGGACATTTGCTCCTTAATACTCGGTTTTATCGACCACAGCAGGTGGCATTTTTATTGTGTACGATAGTATCATTATAATTATTACCTTCTTTTATTACTCGCTTTCCTCCTGTTTTAAGTTTACTGTTTCATCACATCCCGCGACTGTTCACGATGCGTTTGTTGGTGCAAAATTACACCTCACGTCCACACATACACACACTCAGTTTGAAATGCGCAACGTCCACTGCGTAGGAGGTGTTACAACGTTCAGTGGGTAAACGGAAATCGTAATTCTAGTTTGAATAATTTACACAGCGACAACCAAAGATGTGCGAAATGATGCGAAATCTCGATCGTTACCAAACGATCGCGTTTTTCTTCTTCGTTCGGGTTCCCGGGTTCTACTACACCATCGTCACATACCTAATACTCTACTTCTTTTGCCCACCGTGAATCGCGCCCCGTTTTTATTCCGTTACGTTACTAACCTAGTTTTTGGGAAAAGAAGGACAATGTTAGACCATAAGTGTTGTGTGCTGTGGACAAACTATGATCTGGCTCGGCGTTCATCCGGTGTTTACTGTGGCTTTCCACCATCCAGAAGTGTTTTTTTCCGGGATCGGTTGTGCAGGCGATAACGGTTACCACACCGAACAGGTGTGAGAGCTGTGTGGAAAGACGAGAGGACACACGTCACTAATCTAATGCAGCTGTGCCACGGTTTCATCATGCTTTCGTTTTCTTTTATTACTAAGCTAAACAAACATGAGGGAGCACGAATGCTAACCCGATACCAATAGACGTGAAATTGTAATTCTAATAACCAAAATACAGAATGTTATTAAATTTCTCTTCTTTTCGTTTACGATGACACTGAAACCGGCACGAGACCGATTAGACATCGGGTTATACTTCCTATTTTTTTAGTTCTTCTCGTTTAAGATCGTCAAAACAAACGGATAAAATAAAATTACTGGTTATGCATTAGCAAGTAGAGTAGTGTATTGTCAGTTTTGCCTTTGCTGCTTTAGCGAATTCGTAACCTTTTCTTAACGAAAGGCATCACTGTGGAAAAGGTTTCATTTGCGCACCAAATCTATCGAACTCTATGGCTTTGGCCAGAGCTACACGTGCACGATCGATACAGTCTTGTACCGATCGAAGAATTCAACGGGGAATGGATTAAGATGTGGCGTTCCAATCGGAAAGGCAAGCAAAAACAAAAACTGAACAACTAAATCAGTACAAAAGCATCACCAAAAATAACAATTTGTCGAACAAAAAAAGCAGTAAACGACGCTAAAGAAAGTAATGTTGCACCACTGACAACTTTTAGTCCACCTTCACCACGCTGTAGATCTTGCGGATGAACCAAAAGCAGGCGAAGAATCCTATCGACCCAGTCAGCAAAAAGAACAAAAAGACCATGATGAGCGTGTAACCAAAGTACAGGAAGGTCGACGCGGCGTCCTCGATCTGCAGCTTAGTGGCGAAATAGTGGCAGCAGTACACGAACAAGTAGACTGCGGTGAAGCCCGACGTCAGGAACGATCGCCACCACCAGTGGTAGTCTTCAGCGCATAAGTGGAAGTAACACAACAGGATCGTTGTCTCCGAGCAGGTGATCACGAGGATCAGGAACACCAGAAACAGAAAGCCGAACATGTAGTACATCTGGCTCGACCAAAGCGAGTTTAGGATGAAGAACAGCTGAATGAAGATGCAACCGAACGGTAGCACACCGCCCATTATGATGCCCGGGATGGGTTGCGTGTAGATCGACTGGTCCGGGATCTGGCGCGGGATTTGGTTCGTGCGCACCGGATGCTCCAGGGACTGATGGATAGAGTGAAAGGTTCGAAATGTTTAAGCGTGCATGATAAACGTGCAATTATAAGTTTGGTGTTTTGATTAACCCTAGTGAGTATACTTACTCGCTTTCGGAATCCAAAGTAGGCACCGACGAATGTTAGCGGAACCGACACACCAAACCAAAGGGCGAGCAGAGCGATCAGTGTCGAGAATGGGACCGCACCGGAACTGCCCTTGCTCCACAGGATCAGATTCATGACAAAGAAGAGTCCAAAGACAACACTGGAAGAATGAAATTATATTTTTAATAAACAAGACTGTGTTACATATATATATATATATATATATATACATATATACATTTACATTACTTAAAGCATATGTTAATCAAATTTAACGAGCAAATATTTCAATCGAAGGAAGGAATGGAAGGAATGAACATACAATGAAACAACAAGCCATTGCAATAGTTAGCCTGCTGTTGCTATGATTCGCTCTGGTTGATATAACTAAGGATTCAGATCAGGAGGTCTGATTTCTTATATTAGGAAACCAATTTTGAAGAAAAATTGTGTTTACCGATCAAATCCAACCACTTGGTTGGACATAAAAACTTGCTCTTACATGTTCCTTAATTATTATACTTTTTTTTAAGTAATCGGGAGATAACAAAATCATTGATAATAGCTACCGAAACATTCCTTACCCAGGGCACAGCATAGACGTCAGCAGCACGTTACTCTTCCATTTGATGCCACCGAAGCTCTTGTAGATGCGTGCCGAAACGTATCCTGCTGGTGTGCCAAGCAGAACAAACAGCACCATGGCGCAGGTCATCAGAGCGCCACGGTTCGCGGGCGACAGAAAGCCCAGGCAAGCGAACGCCAGCGTAACGAGCGTCATGCAGAACACCTGTATGCCTGACCCGAGGAACACGGACAAGAGCATGCCCTTGCGCGGCGGCCGGAACACGTCCCCGTGCACCAGCTTCCAGCCAAACTCTTCCTGCGCGTCTTCGCCCGAGTCCATCTGGTTGTACCTTGCGATGTCCTTGTGCAGCGTACGGAGCATAATCATCGCCACCATACCGGAAAGGAACAGCACGATCACGAGCGAATTCAGTATGCTGAACCACTGGATGTTGGTGTGCGGCATCGACTCGAGAATGTAGTCCCAGCGCGATGACCACTTGATCTTGTTGTTCTGCGTAAAGTGCACCGAGTATGTGTAGACAATGTCCAGTGTTTGACCGTTGGGCAGAGCGCTCGATTGAATCTCGATCGGTTCCTTGCTGTCACAGTTCAGATCATTCGGGTCTTTGTGGTTAATGGAGGATGGGACGACCTTCACCGAAATTATGCGGCCACCGTTTTGCTTGAATGCGACGCCCCACTCCTCCGTTGCTCCACTGTGGTACGTGATAGTCAGATCGACGTGATTGAATGGGTAGTAGTATCCGGCCCGGTTGTAGTTCGGGTTCGTAGGGCATCCCTCTTCACCGTCGGGGTGCCGGCGCACAAGACAACCCATCGGGAAGCCGGTGCTGCAGTACTGACGTTCGTTCTCGAGAGGATAGCACCAGGTGACCGGCATATTATCCACGATCCAGTGATGCTGGTAGTTCAGGCTCATACCCTTCTTCAGCACCATCAACCGATGGTCGCTGTCCGGGTCACCGCCTTTGTAGTGCTTAACGCACGCCTTCGCACACTTCACGTCTTCTAGAAACTGAATCTTGTACGGCCCCGGACGGATCCGCTCGCCAAACACTACCTGGCCGAGATTTTCAACCGGCGAGTTCGCCTCATCGATCGGACAGAAGTCGAAATGATGGTACTCGTACGGAATTACAGATTCTTCTGTGTTGAGCCGATTCACGTACAGCGTTACCTCCGACTGGAAGGAGCATAATAAGGACACAGTAATTAGCGCGATGCTTGTTTGGGGACTCAACTTCGTACACCTACCTTGCAGGATTTTTGCATTTCCGACTTTCGGCAATAGTTTACCGGGGCCAGGCCCGGAAGGTAGAACGATTCCACCAGTCCGGTCATCGTTAGGCATACGACGACAGCGGCCGGAATTATAGCGGATGCGATGGTTTTCATTCTACCGGTGACAGAACTGTGTCTCGTCATAATGTATTATCTTGTTACTCCGATATCGCCCCCCACACACCAACTGCACGCATACAACTTGCCCCACTTACACCAACACACACTGATTTACCGATACGATTTACGATTAATATTCGCTTTCTTAATGGAAAACTAGCGCGTATCGGTTCTTCACTCCTCAATGTCGGGTGCCGTTTTCGTGCCGGTTTCAGAGCACCAATTTCCTCAACCCACCCCCGTACTCCTAGCGATGCAATGCAGGCACAATTGTTAGCACAATAGTCAGCAGCACCAGCTCCGTCCGGGTGCAGCAGCCGCTTTTGCGCCACCCTCAGTCGTTCGTAAAGCTGTGTGGAAAAACAACGACGCAAAAAACCACGATTTAGTTAAAATTACGTGCAACGGAACGTCTTTTTTCGCGGCCCGATGACAACCTATCCTTGCCGTGGCCTAACGTATTGATGTGGTAGTAGATGACTCGCTATGTTGCGAGCTAAGAACAACACGGCCAAGAATGAAACGTAGCAACACGCATCTAACACAAATTCTACTGCATTTGTGCCACGCATTTCGCGTCTACCGGGCAAACCTACCTTATCGTTTATCGCACGAATGTTTGCATTTCGCGCTAGCTTTATTCTTTTGCTATTCTCCCGTCGCGCACGGCGAAATGGGATCAGAAACGTAAACGGCAAGATAAACTTTTCCGATTTGTAGTGTTGGCCGAATGATTCACCCACACAACCAGCAGTATGTTTGTTGCCGTTGAAAGAGCCAGTGTTCAAGTCTAGGGACGGGCTTGGGATTATTTTGTTAACTCGCGTTGCCTCTAAATTCAATCCAGGGGTTTCGTTGTTTATGTATGGAACAGTTCAAGGTGGTTTCAATTTATCCAGAACGAGAAAAGGGGTCTTCACCCGTGATACGTTTTTTTAAATTATTAAATAAATAATTGTCAACAGCCTAACACGTTAATTTGGTAAGACTGCACCACTTAAAAAACAGCGTTATCTTTAGTTATTAGATTAATAGAGGACAAACTAGTCCATTGTTTTTTTATGCAATTAATTGTGTGGTGCAGTGGGCTCAGCAAGGTGGTTTAAAAAAATTCACCAGATTGATAACAGAAGAAGATTTGAAACGAACTTGTGTCGATTTTCTTTCAATCATATTTTACAAAAATAAAAACATTTTGCAACGTACGCTCTCAAATACTTTTAAATGTATCTTAAATCGAATCTATTACAATAAAAGTAAACAAAACATTTCATCAATAATTTTCAGTCTGGATGAAACGTCTTAAGTCAAAGAGCACGCTCACACAGCACGTGCCGGGAATTTTACCAATGCATATTAAATTTTGAATGTAATCCTCAATTCATTTTTAACAGTTCCAAAAAGGAATTTAAATGTTTTTCAAAATATTTATAAATATTTCGATAGTATTATTGAAACGTCTTAAACTCTGCCAGAGTATTACAGACAGAATTACAGATAGCTGTGGAGCACGTTCGCAGTTAGTTTCCGTAAAGTTGTGTCAGTACGCAGCCAAACTGTCAGTGTCATTCTGTACGGCAACTTCCGCTTGTTGACAATCGCTATCTTTCTTTCTTTTTCGCCACCGTTCGATTGAAGAAAGTGCACACATTTTGTGCCAGCTTTTTAATTCAATCCAGTTCGGATTATAATCATCTAAAATGGTTAGTTTTATGTGCATAGTGTACAGCAGATGCCCAGGAATCTTGAAATCATCAATTAAGCACCGCACGCAGAATATTGGACCGTGAAAATGTGACATGTTGACTGAGAATCGGTGGTTCACTTCCGAGCATCTTCCAGCGATACGCTCGGGAGTATCTTGACAAGTTGCCACACGGTGCTAAGCCGGCCTTGTTTGCGTGGATGCTTCGTGATGTTTTCGCCTATGTTTTGGGATCTGTTTAATATTGTGATGGTGATGGTGTCAATTATTAATTCTTTGCGTTCGGTTTCATCGTAGGCCAAGCGTACCAGGAAAGTTGGAATCGTCGGTAAATACGGTACCCGATATGGTGCTTCGCTGCGTAAGATGGTGAAGAAGATGGAAATCACCCAGCACGCCAAGTACACCTGCACGTTTTGCGGCAAGGTAGGTGGATCAGAGGATTGTCAAGTGAGATGAAGTGCACTAACCACCGATATGTCTCACCATGTTTGTAGGATGCCATGAAGCGTACCTGTGTCGGAATCTGGTCGTGCAAACGATGCAATCGTGTCGTTGCCGGCGGTGCCTGGGTGTACTCAACCACCGCTGCCGCCTCGGTACGATCTGCTGTCCGTCGTCTGCGAGAAATGTAAAAAGTTCAAACGCGATACGGAGGAAGCGAGATGATATTCCGAGATGACGGTGAACGGTGACCATCGTAGCATCGGCTGTGAACGTAACAATTCCAAAATGTTTGGAGTGGCTTCATTCGATGACCTGCATCGAACTGTGAGTGATCGATCACAGCATTTTGCAATCCGCAAACCTGTCATGTGAAGGTGTTCGTCTTGTTAATAAAAGGAGGAAGTGGTTGTGGAAGGATTGGAATGATTGGAAACAGCCGGAAGGAAAACTAGTTGAGTGGAAGTTTTATAATAATCTCCTGCAGTTGATGCATAGCGATGCAACTAGTATCCGAAAGCTGTTCATCCTTCAGTGAAACATTATCTTCTGTTCTAAATATTTGGTTGTTTTTTCTGAGGGTATTTCTCAAATATCGGATGTCGGAATCATCGAAAACAGAATTCATGAAACATAACAAAAGTATGAGTACCTTACGCGAAAACTATGATCGTGCCACATTACTTTGAAAATAGAGCGATAAGCTATGTACCTACCACACATTTACGATTCCGGAAAAAAACCGGAAGGGCACAAAGAATGCACAACAATTGTTTAAAAAGTCCTCTCCGACATGAGACACATATGTGAAGATCTAAGGTAAACTACCTACCTAGGATGCGGTAATACAATAACGCCAATTTTTGCACGATTTAAAAATACCTACTTATTATGATTAATAGCAAAACTTAAGTTTTCTATACGGATGGTTTAGGTTATTGTAAAATTTTTAGGGCATTTCAAACAGAAAACTTGATGAAAACGTCACTGTAATAGTGCAAAATTGGTAAAAACTAATTATTTAATTCAAGCCAACCGTCAAATCATGACGCTGTTCTAAAACGATCGCAATGCATGAAGCATATTTTGACAATCATTCACGATCTCATAGATGCTGAGTAGAATTTACTGCTCCTCCCCTTCATCCTCATTGATGTAAGGACCTAATGCGTGGTTGCTATGTTAACTGCTTTTTCCGCCATAGTTAGAGCCAGTCATTGCTCACTTGTAGATTTTATAATTTTATAAATTGCCATTAAAAATAGACTAAATGATGTAGCGTCATTGCCAAAATCAACGTCATTTTATACCACTTGAATACACGTACTTACCTCTAGCTATTCGCATGTTCATCATTTATGCTGGACGCAACAAAAACATCACTTACACGTACCCCGTTTGCTAATACGTTTTTAGCTGCTCTTATCGTTACTGTATATTTCATTTATCTGTTCCTCCAGTAGGTTTAAAATACCCTGTTGTAAAATGGAACATTATGGAAGAAAACGGGAATGGGGAGGATGTGGGATAAACGTCGATTGACTTAACACATAAAAATAAATATGAACCAAAACGGAAAGCAACAGCTCGGACCCTAGCTTCTCCTGTTCGCGTTCATCGCTATTTGTCGCTTCGCGTATAACATTCAAATTTCCTCTATCAAAAGCACAGCCATGTTTTTTAGTAGTTTGGTTTAGAAGTTTGAATTTGCATTTTTTTTATTTCTTTCCGTGTGTTAAAATCGTCTACCAATTTGTTTATACTGCGCTCAACCACGCATTATTCGATTACCGCGATGTTGCACCGCCATATACGCTCCACGAATGTTGCCTGGAACTGGCCTATTGGGTTGAGTGGCAACGAATACAGAAGAAGACATTGACTAGACAAAAGGTAATAAATAATTTGTGTTCGTTTTGCTCCGTTCAGCGTTGTTTTTTGGCAGTCATGTATTTTGTTTTTATTTCAGTCATCACCATCGAACATACGTACACATCTCACGCTCTCTCGACATGTTCACATCATACACAGCATACAGCTCATACAGTTTTCATACAAATTCGCACAAATATAACACGTCTCTCAACAATTTACAAACAGTCTCCTCGGACTTACAAAATACACACGCGCACATTAGTACCCTGTTGCTTGTCGCACACTTTCGCTGTCACCTCAATACAGAGCCTTTCAGAGCCTACTCCCATTAGTGACAGCCTTGCACGCCCGCCGCATTCTTAACACTCATGCATCCACTTTATTTCATCGATCTCTCTCGCTCTTTCTCTTTCACAGCTCAGTGTTGTTGTGTGTAATGATAGTGATAAGGTAATGATAGTACTCGTAGTCTATTGTGTATGTTTATTGTTGTTACTTTAATAGTCCTTCCGCTTCATCCTAGTAGTAGTGGTAGTAGTTGTTGCAATTCGTAGCGCCTCTCAACACAATGGAGACACGCGAAACATATCCCATACTGAAGCCCCGTAGGCGTTTTGTCCTTAATGATTAGTGATTGAGAAAGCCTTTCCCTTCATCAGTGTCCTTTCCTTCCTCTTCGACAAGGTGCTTGCGTCCTTCGTAAATTGTCCTTCTTTGCGTATAATATTTCCATAAGCGTCTTTGGTCAGTGTTGGACATTCATACCTGGGCGAAAAGGCTGGGGGGGTACGTGGTAAAATACGCCCATACCTACTCTCTCCCTCTGTCCTACGCGTATAATTAGTGTGCTTTTTATTGCAAGTTTTATTTAGTTCAGTCTCAAACTCGGTCACACCAAGATCATCGCCTGCTATGATCTCCCCAATCCGCCTGCTCCAGTCACCCTGTTTTGCGTTGTGTTGTAATCGTCCATTTGCAGTCGCTTTGTTCCAGCAATTGATGCTTCTGTCGCTATTCTGTGTAAGCAGTCGCAGGTTTCGTGTTTGCATATGTGTCGACGTTAGAGTTGTTTCGATCGCTGATGAGATTTGTTTCTACAGCAGTTTCGCATCATCGTTCGCGCCCATTCACTCAAACACATGTTCGGTTAAACGCATCCGTACGACCATCCTCGTTTTACAGATAACTTCACACACGCCATTAACGCAGATCACATTCACACGTGTTTCTTGTATGAATGCTCTATGCAAAGGATACAAAAGAGAGCCACCCTAAAGATATCCCCGGCTCGTACAACCATGTACAATTAAACTAGTTCAAACATACCAGCAGCGCACATCATACAAAGAGAAACTCCCTTTTTCTCTCTCTCTCTCTCTCTTTCTCTCTCTCTCTCTTTCTCTCTCTCTCTCTCTCTCTATATATATATATATATATATATATATTTTTCTCTCTCTCTCACACACACACGCACACACATACACACACACATTACACAGGAAGTAACACCTTTGGTCCACTTTTTGGATCAAATATATTTTAAAATGAGATATTTCTACTACTACTAATTACGGAGTGGGCCAGAATTACTATTCATCGATTTTGGTTACTGTAAAACCTTGTGTTGAAACATTCAAATAAGTGCAATACGAAATTTGATATTTGAGTTCAAGTTTTATACGCAGTTGCAAACGTCTTAGAGAATTTAATTCCCGCCTAGTAGTCAATCATTATTTGGAAAAAATTGAAACATAAAGCCTCGATCACTAAGTGGGCACTAGGGAACAAAAACCGGTTAATGAATCAGGAAACCTTGTACCTGACCAGATTGTCCTGTGTCAATAAACAATCGTGTTAAACATTGTTCTATTGGGTAAAAGAAGCACACAATCGGAATGTTCAAGTCATTAGTTGCACCGCAATATTCATAAAAAATACATCGCATGAATATTTGATATCATATCAAAAGTAAGGTCAGCAGGAATTCATCCCGGATTTTAAAATAAGTAGAATCGAAACCAGTTTTTCAGAAACAGGAACAGTTTGTTGCCTAGTGAGGGTAAGTGTTTTATCATGCATTCCGCAACGCAATCATTCCTCTTGGCCATTTTTAAAAGAAACACAAATCACAAGTTACGTAAAACTGGCTGTTAAATTACGCATACGGACCTAAACGCAAACACACACGCACACAAGTATACACATACATACACATCCTTCGAAATATCACACTGACTTCCACTAAACACTCATTAGTCTCGTACGCGGTATTTCCATGTTACTATGGTGACATATGTGAATCACACGCCACCCGCACACACATATAACATCAGTCTCTACACTCGTTCACGCACTTTTGCAGACACATTCTTCTGTGATCACTGCTAGATACAACAATATTAGCAAGAATGAAAAAATTATTCCTTTCATTTTCTTTTCTCTAATGTTGCTTTCTTTAGTTGCCTTCCATAGTTGTGTTCGCTTAGTTTTTCGAATTTACGTTCAATGTGTATTTTGTTTGTTTGTTTGTTAATTTTTTTTCTCTTTTGTATTCTCTATACGCTCATTTCCCACCCCCTTCTAACTGGTCATTAGATTTCCATAGTCTTATTCGTTCAACTTTCTTTTTATTTGCTAGTTGTCTTAGTCTTTTCTATGATATTAGCTATGATTCGTTTATGATCTCTTTCCCTTCGTATGTATCGCTTTGCATTTGATTTTGGCCCTCTCTAGCCAAGGTCAAAGTCCGTCAGCGTCCTGATGCAGTTCCGTCCACTTTTTCCTTATTTTCCCTCCGAATTACCACACAAAATGGCCGGTCAGTCGGTCGGAAGAATTCAATAAAGATATGGTACTAATTTATGAAACAAAAAACATCGTTTTTACTATTTTCGTTTTCAGATTCATTATTTCGAAGTATCTATTTCTAACATCAACAAAAAAAAACTTTAGTATCCCATTAGTATCCCCATTATCCCGGAAACATACACTCGTTACCGACGATTACATACGCGTTATCAGTTTACGGACAACTGTGGTCAACTACACACGTAGTAAGAAAGTTAAAAAATACATGAAAACACATTCGGGAAAGAACAATGACTTTTCCAAATTCCCTGTTTTCCAACGTTCCCCACCTATATTTGATAAACCCTATAAATGTTTGTCCACAGTCCCAGATTATCCTTACATTCTGCTTGAACGTCGTGTTTGGGGTGTGATAATTGAAAGCCTTCTTTCCCACTTGCGCGCTGCTGTACATTCTTCTAGTGTTCATTCCAGTCTCTGATCCGCTCCTTTGTTATGGTTTGTTGTATTATCGTTTGTGAGTGCTTGTTTGTTTTTGTGATTGTATGTGGTGTGGTATAAAAAGGTTCGTTTCTCTGGAGTGTTGTGTTTTGTTGCGTGTTTCGCCTTCAATTGTACAAATGTTGTTACGATTATTATCTGTTTAGAGTGTTGCTTCCATGGCCGTACGCACTTGGTATTACTAAATGTTAGCCACGCTCCTCTTCCCTGCCGTAAATGGTTACTACGTATGACGTTGTGTGGTTTTTGTATGTTTGTCCGTATCGGGTACCTGAGTAAATTGTCGCTGTAACAGTGTTGTACTGTTCTGTTTAATGGTATGTATTTTCTTGATCACGTGCGTCCCCTGTTACTTTTTAAGAAGATCTATCACGCGACGGCGTCGCAAACATCACACCCCGGGGTTAGAGGAAACATTCGCGCACATTATATTGCTGTTTTGTTTCGATTTTCGCGATTTTAACGATTTCATCGTCAGCCACACTCGAGGCAAATCACAAAAAAGCACGGACACAATAAGTGATGTACCATCCTCCGTGTAAAATTTGATTTCACTTCCATTGTCAGCTCGAACACCGCTTTTCAATACACGCGGTGGCGCAAAGCGCCCATCACAGAGAGATAGTAGAGGAGAGGGTGTTTGCATTAGCGTTGAGCGAAAACAACACAATGAAAAAAATTACATTTAAAAACACACACACACACTCCCCTCATGCCGGCAAAGGGCGCCGTCCTCTCGAAACAAATAACGACAACGAATCATTTTATACAGGTCAGTTTAAAAGACAATCACTTTTCAACCCCTCCCCTGCCCATCACCTTCCTCCCGAAAATAAAAGATCGGCAATTCCGTTGCTTAACCCGGATTAAAACGTCCCAGGATTATAAAACAGGGTGAGGAGGGGAGGGGAGGGAGGGGGAGTTTTAACCATCGATTTCACAGATATCGATAAAACTGCTCTTCTCTCCCACCCTATTATTCTAGTCGAGTAGTCGCGTCCTTGCTCTGCATTTCGCATGTATTCGCAAGTAAACGTAAGTGTTTTTTGTGTATTATTTTATTCGACGGTCTCATGTCCCGTAAACTAGTATATTCAGTCGAGTTTGGTTTGTGATTCGTGTTCTGTGTGTGATTACACATACACACACACACGCACACACGCTCCGTCGGGGTTGTTTTTGTTCTTCTTCTTTTTGTAACGTTTTATCGCGCTCGCCCTTTATTTAGCTGGAAGCAGTCGTGCAACATATTTTACTAATCTTTTCCTTTCCATCCTGATTTGGCGGACATGAGAGCGATGGTGTACCTCTCTCGTCGCCGTACCACACAATTTATTCGTTCATTTTTCGTTCTTGCGCTATTATTGTATCGTTTCACATCTTCTATTACCCCACAACGCCGCCTACCTACTTACTCGCTAATGATAAATTTGTTTTATTTTTCGCTACACATTTTCTTCCGCATGCATACACGCACACACAAGAATCGCATTCTATCCCTGCTTAATCTCACAGTCATTCAATCACACAAGCGCAGATTAGAACCACGTTCCTAATGGCATACTAGCAGTGTGTCTCGCGCGAACACACTACGCACCCACCACACGGCTTCTTTTAGCTGGAGCAGGAGTAACTCATAACACTAGCAAACACTTTTGTAAAGCTCATTCACACTTACACTACATTCCCAGACGGATTTTTTAGGATCGCTCTAGTTCGGGATGGGCTGGGGGAAGGAATGACTCCACTGTTTAGTTAGATAGTTTTTTTTCAGTTTCTTTCACATTCCAATTTGATCATTACCCTACTTTTGCTGCCTGCCTGTTTGCAGCCAAAATTCAACATAAAAAAGAACTGCAATAACAACTGGTTAACAATTTTCTGGAAGAGACTTTGGTTAGATAGGTTAGATGGGTACCGTTTTCTAAAAACCTGTCCAATTATCTACTAGTTCCATTGCTGCGAGGTGTTTTACGCGCAGTCTGGACGGTAGGGCTGTGTTAGCGCAGTAATTGGAGTGTTAAATCGGTTGAAATACTCGTACACATTCGTATTGCTCATCATTTGTTTGGATACACATTGTGCAAATCATTTTGAATAAGAAAACCCGAAAAAACAATTCCAAAAAAGAAAGCTTCAGTGACGAAGAATAACACAAAATTGGCTGCTAAATCACGGGAGAAGTTGAATATGATGTAATAAATTCTCGAACATAAATATGTTTCGCAATGTGCGATAAAAATTCAAAGGAAAAATACGACAGTAGAAATAACACACAGATATAAACGATAACGTCTCCCCTCAACCCCTCCCCGTGTCGACAAAAGACACGCGTGGGTACGCGTGCACGTGAGCGAACTGATTCGATATAGTTGGTGGAAATGTTGGGTCGTTTATTGTTCCGGATCAAATTAAATTACATCTCACGCATACAATGCATTGCATACATAATTTAACCCTACGCATACATACATGTACACACATCACAATCGTCCACACATTCTTTCTCTCGCTCGGTCTCTAACTATACAGCATACTAAATATCACGATCATTCGTTTCGTTTACACGATCCTAGTTTATTTTTTGTTCCGTTTTACTCGCAAGCCACACTCACTCGTCGATCGGATTTCGCTCGATCCTTTCAACTTCCCTTTGCTCGCCGAGTACACAGCAAGAGCACATACACATACGGACACACTCTCAGCTATACGTTCGCATGTTTGCTTCCTATATTCACATACTCTTGGCTCATACGACGATGAAGGCGTCAAGCATACCAGTCTACTTTTTACACACGCATCGCATACATAGCATAATATCATATACTACTCTCACTCGCTGCCGCCTTTCCCCCATAGAATCTCATTCATACGGCGCGCAGTAGCGAATGAGCGTGGAATTTCCATACATTCCGTGTCTTGCAAACAACTCCCATTCATCCACTCACCCACAGAAAGTAGATACTTTGGATCATTCGGACTCATCGAGCGTTTCCGGACAAACGTACGCGCACGCACGCACGCACGCACACACACACATACTCTCACATGCATCCCGGAAGTCCCAGTTGACACGGTCATACATTCCCACACTTGCATCACACGCACGCACACTCAATGGGATCATCACGCACCATTTTCCATACCATATTATCATTTGCTTAATTTTGCATGACTTTACCTTTTTTTTGTTTTTTTTTGTCTTTTTCTTTAGTCTACATACTACGGCGTGTGTTGTTATAATGGTATCTGATAATCGTAATGCTCATTTCCTACTGCTGGTGTGTGGGGGTTGTGTGTGCTGCTAGTTCCTGTTTTTTGTTTAAACTACACACCTTCTCTATAAAACGCGCATAGTTTAGCTTTTTCCAAAATTTTAAACTGTCGCTTTTCAAGTCGAAATAATCTGTGACATGCGGTTTCATTCTGTGGTAAGCAATCAGTTTAAAACAAAAACAACACGGGTGAAAGTGTAAAGAAAGTGTGTTGTTGTAAGACACTCACACATGTTTGAAAGCAAACATGAAAATGAAACATGAATTAACATCGAAGAAAACTTCGATGATTTCTTAAAAGAAGATGCATGAATCTACTAGTGGCTTAGTTAGCATAACCCAGGAAACTACACTCACACACACACACACACGCACTCACTGTGTCTATGAAGTGAAAAACAAAAAAAAGAAAACAAAAATCTTAGCTTTTAAAAGAAAAAAAACCTAAACGGGTGCCACGGTGAAAGCATTCCTGCGGCCATTTTGCCTCACAAACGAACCGGTGGATTACCACAATCAATGAACATTTATTGTGACATCCTTCCATTACCTCTTCATGCTCTAATTTCGCGATCTTTCACTATGGCACACACGTTGTTCTTACAATGTCGTAGAAATTCTTTTCACTGCTTAACATGTCCCTGCTGCTAATCGATGCTTGCTCTGTCCCTTTTATCTAGCACTTTGCCCTCTCTCCCTATCTCTCACTCTCTCTCTCTCTCTCTCTCTCTCTCTCCCTAAATCAGGTTTTAGCATTGGCTAATGAAATCCTCCTCGTCTCAGATATCAAATCTTTCGATCTCTTGTTGAATTCCATAAGATATAAAAAAAGATTACTTCTTACACCCGCTGATGATGATGATATTCACGTAGATAAAATGGTGAAACTACTGCTGCGTTTAAGCCCCTTCTGTTTCCACACACAGGCACATAAACGCGCACTTCCATTACTGCTTATGTGGGAGTGTGTGTGTTTTTTTATCACTTCCAGAAAGATCGTAAGGGCGGCCGCCCCCACAGTGCAAATAAATTTTGCGGTGTTTAGTTGCAAAAGCCAGAATTTTGGTGGCTGTTTGTTATGTTGTAGAATAAAATAACAGGTATATTATCTTTAGCTGGCGCGCAAAATGTTCAACAAAAACTAACAGGAAATACTTAACTCAAATTGTGTTCTCGCTATTGTGCACAAATTAGTTTTGAATCATATTTTTTGACACAAAATGGTACCAGGCTCCTCAAGAAATAATTGTATCGCTAAACTCCCTCCCTCTTCCCTTCTTGTCCACAGATAGAGAAAGCGAGTGTGCAATAAACATGAAGGATATAATCAGTAATCGGGGGGGAGGTCGTGGAAGTTTACTACATCGTGATTCAATAAGAAAAAACTTACTTGGGAAAAAACAATCGCAGGTGGTCAATTATTGATGCTGATGAGATTGGAGGGAGGATAGATGGAACTGGACAAAATCCGAGCTATGTTTAGGATGGCGTGTTGCGGCGGTGGAATCATATTAGTTACTTCTTCTCCAATCGGCTACAGCAGAAGCAGTAAACAACGGCTGGTCGCATAGTCGAGTGTGTTTTGCCCTGGCCAGCAGAAAATGCACTCCCGAGTTCTGAGATAAATACGATTCATGCACGCACGATCTGCAACAGCTGCACGATTCGATTTTGTCCTCCGTCGGCCATTACGAGTAAGCTGCTATTCCGGGAGAGCAAGTGTTGTATAATCAGCGATATTATTGAGACATGAGAGCAGCCAAAATCGGGAGCAGCTAGAAACAGCAGCAGCAAACATGTTTGATAGCGAGTGAAGCTGTAGAAAGGATGACGCATTTAGGTTGCCGGAACGGTGGTCGATGGCGGGGTGCCGCTGCTGCTGTTCGCGTAGCTTATAGTGTTGCCATTGATGCTGAGTACGAATCTGCAATGAGCGACGAGAATCAATTTACGGATGGGTTGGGGTTGCTACACGAACTACGGCCGAGGCAGCAATAAAAGCAGGAAAGCCACAGGAACCCACACAAACACATGAAAGGCAGGATGGAGATGGGACGATGCCACTCGTAGTGGGTATTCGATTTCCTTCTGTACACACGAAGCAAAATTTCAATTGCCCACACAGCGTTGTGTTATGCACAAAACAAAACATGTAACATTTGTAACATTCTCATTTGTGTATGGAAAACGAACACAAGCAGTCTGCGGATCGGATCTGTTAGTTGCAAAAATGGAGGATGGCAAAAACATGATTTTTTAAACACAAACAAATAGTTTCTTTTTTCCAAACCACACATCGCATAATGTTTTGTTTCCGATTAACTTTTTCTATTGTTCTACCTGTATTGTTGTTGTAACTGTACTATTGCGAACAATGATTACGCACGAAAAAAAAAAACAATAAAAATCCTAATTGTGGAAAAGTATCACAAACTTGAATAAGCTCTCCATCCCGGACCTCAATCTTGATTTGAAATGGAATACCATGCTCAGATAAGGAAACAACTTTTCTGTACCAACTTTACGAGGTTCTTGCTTCATATCTTTTTAGATATATGAATCCAAATAAAATTCTCAAATAATGCCAAGTATTTAACAAAATCTTTTCCATTGATTTGACCACCTAACGGTTCGGCAAATAAAATGATCACACTGGCTCAACTATTATAAAACCACCACTGCGGTTAACCATGATTTAAAGGGAAGCATGTAATATAACGAATAATTGTACGTAGTTATCGAAAGCGAAACGACATTTATGCGTCGCGAATGTTAGTCTTTAGATAATTGTAGTTTGTCGAACAAACTTTCACGTACAGAAATGGTTAGAAGATGTACCGAACGTGAAATGAAGCCACAATGGACCACAAAGTATAAATCTACACACACGTTGCCAGGAGTCTTCGCCGCAAACGAAACGCACTGAAACATGAGCACCACACCGTGATAATAAAGTTATATTTATATCAAGTAAAACCAAAGTAAACTATCAAACACACAAGAAAAATGCAAAAATCAAAGCACATAAAATGATTAAATGCAACATGAAATGTCGAGTACAAGAGCAAGGCGCAGAGTCTGTAGGTGCTCACCTTCATGCCATCCCCCGTTCGCCGCTTCCTTTCGATCCGTTTTGATCACTGAGCCAGGATCGTGCTTAATAGAAACTCGCATCCTACACTATTACGCGCTCCCAGCTCATTAGATTCCATTACGTGCGACGACAGGCCAGGGCCCAAGGCACAAAACGATAGCGCTCCATTTCGCGCACACACTGACACACTTGCACATCAAAGCAGAACGATAGAGAGGGATTGAGTCCAGGGGAAGAAAATGCTATCGCGTTGTGCGCGGGGTGACTCACTGCGCGTGTGTATGTGTGGCAGCACGGAGGAGTAAGGGAAGGGAACCAAAAACCAGCATAACGTCAGGAACATTCGTACCGCATACACTACACACAACGTAGCTTCTATTTCCTATAAGAGAACCGAGGACGAGTGAACGCGACGGAAATTGGGAAATTATTGTGTTGTTCAAGTGCAAAAACAAGTACCAAACAGGAAACTGGTTTGGGGGTGGGTAGGTGGTGGAGACGTGAGTTTTTTTTCATCTCAAAAAAAAAACACAAAACCATTTCATGCTTTTACACATCTGTCCTCGCGCCGAATCGTGGACCGTGCGGCAGATGACAGGTTGGCCAACGTTGTGTCACTTACCAGCTCGCATTCACCACTGGCAGATTCTTCAACCGCTTGATCTCCTTGAGCGCCCACGTGGCGAGTGTTTTCGTGCGCGTAGTGCGCGAATTTTTGCCATCGTTCAGCAGCTCGGTAATGCTCGAGTCCTCCACGAACTGCAGCATCATGTGCCCGAATGCGCCGCACATGTCACCGATCAGGCCAGCGGCGATCGCGATATTTCCATCGGACAGCTCCGAGTCCTTCGCGATCGACACGATATAGCTGACGATAAACGGTACGTGCGGTAGCAGCGCGTTCACGTCCTCCAGTGGCGTCTTGTCCGATCCCTTCAGCCCCTGGACAATGCCGGTGTACGCCTCCAGCACACTTTCTCGCAGCTCGTTCAGGTAGTCGATCATGTCGTAGTCGTGCTGGTCGATCTGGACCTGCGTTGCGGCCGCCAACATTGGCAGCACCACGTTCAGATACTTCTTGAAGTCGGGCCCGATGCCGAGTGCCATGTCGCCGAACACGGTCAGGATCTGTGGCTTGACGCTGCGGTGCAGGTTCGGGTTGCTCAAGTTCTGCAGCAGCAACGTCATGATGTCGTCGCAATACGGTAAAATCTTGCTCTTTAACCCGCGGCAGATATCGCCGGCGAGACCGACCGCCGTGCAGCAGACCTGGTACTCCTGGTGGCTTTTCAGCCCCATATACAGATACTCCTTGAACGCGTCCATGTACTTGATAAAATCTTCACCGAGCAGATCGACGAGCGTCGAGACGGCCATCAGGGCGTCTTCCTGCACGCCGCACACCTTGCCGGAGCTCGAGCTGAACATTGTCAGCAGCGCAACCATAATGGCGTCCGAGATCTGTGGTGCGTCCTTCGCGTCCACCTTGCGCAGTACGGACTGGAGCGAGGCGCACAGCAACGACTGCAGATCATTGAACTGGTGCCGGTCGGTGTGCGACGAGATGTGGGACTCCATCTGCAGCACATGGTTGATGCGCTCCAATATCACCATCGTGGTCCGCTGCACGGAAACGTAGCAATCGAGCGGCGAATTCTTCACCATCTCCATCAACGCCTCGTACGCGGACGAGCGCAAATTGCCCTGCCCACCGTCCGGTCGATCCGTCGCCTCCAGCAGGCTGGTAATGATGAAATCGAAGTACTTCGACAGGCAGTACGTCTGCGGCGGATCGTCGTCGATGTTGACTGCCTCGTACGCGGCATCCGACAAGCCGGTGAACGCCCAGCATACGTTTGTCGCAACACGCGGTTCTGCCTTCAGCCCGTTCAGCAACGCTTTCAGCAGCGGCTCTAGGTACGCCTCCTTGATGGCGACCTCCGGGATAACCTCACAAATGCGCCCGAACGTCCAGGCGCACGTGTCGCGCACAATCACGCTGCTATCGTACATCAGCTCAATCAGCGTCGGCATCGCCTGCTCCAGCATCGGCTTCAGCCGGTCCGTCTCGAGCGCGCTCAGGATCGAACCAAACACCATGACGGCCGCATCCCGGAAGCGCCAGTTGCTCGATTTTATGTTCGCGTTCACGAACGGCAGCACGTGCGGGACGATGTCCTCACCGCAGCATGTCGCCAGCAGCATCAGACAAACGCCCGCCGATTTGGCCGGGTTCCAGTCGTCCTCGTCGTCGAACTCCTCCTGGTGCGTCAGCTTCTCCATCAGCACCGGGACCAGGTACTGGAGAGCGCCACGCGCATAATACTTCGACACCCGGTTCGGCAGTCGACCGGTTTCGGCGGCCTCCTGCGCCTCGATCGCCAGATCGATCTCCTCGTCGCTCACGTTAGACCAGAACTCAATGCCCTGCAGCGCGATCTGCTCGTTCTCCGACTTCATTGCTTCGAGTGTGATCGGAAACAGGGCCTGCGCCATGTACGCCTCCATGTGCTGGTAGTAGAGCGTCAAGATGCGCACGAGACACTGGAGCGCGGCGACGCAGATTTGGGTGTCGCTCGACTGAGTCGCTTCGCATACCACCTCCATGATATAGTTTCGCTCGGCCGTCTCCTCAAAGTTGGCCTTGGTGAATTCGAGCGAATTGTGCAGTGCGTTCGTCGCCGCTAACCGCACGTGGTTGGACGGTTCCGACTTGCGCATGCCGTGAATGATCGCGGTCAGGATCTGGTTCGACTGGTGCTCGAGGATCTCCGAGTTGATGTCTTGGCAGATGTAGCCGATCGCTTCGAGTGTCGATTCACGCAGCGCCTCTGTCGATTTTTCATTCACCACATTGTCTACCAGCTTTTGCATCAGATCGGGCCACTGGTGGGCGGGCAGATCGGCGACAGCAACGTACGCCACACACTGTGCCGCGGACGAGGGCCGGGATTCCTCCGTGCCGAGTGTTCCCAGGATCTAGAAAAGGAACGTTTTGTTTAGAGTAGTGAATTAGCATTCTCAAGCATACGAAAGAGCCCGCCTGCTCTCACTCTCCAACTTTCTCTTTTTTAGTATCCCTTTCTCTATCTCTTTTCTTTTTTATTGTTTTTTTTACGCTACCACTACAGAACCGGATCGTCGGCTACTTTAACAACGAAGAATATTATAAAACCGACTTACATTCTTTCGTATGTACTCCTTTACATCCTCGGGGAATGATCTCCACCGGTCCTGGTACTGTTGCTTGATCGCTTGATCCTTGCTGGTCAGGTGGTTCTTTAGCTGCAGACCGGCCGCCATACGGGCGACGGTCGAGTTGCCGGGATATACCAGCACATCGGAGAGCGCTCGCAGGAAGTCTGGCAGGTTGGAGGTGGCCGCCTGTTCGAGGAAGTTCTTCGCCGCGAGAAGCTCATCCTGATCTGTTTGGGGAAAAAAGCATCGTAAGGATGAAATGAAAAACAGCTATTTCTCTAGTGGTGCACGTGGTGCGAGAACCGAAATGTATTCCCTACTCCCGGTAAAACAGAATCATTTTCCTATTGCCTATCTGGTACCAATCGGTAGAGCGGGCTGTAAGATTTTAAGGGAAACGCCATTGCATTTCACCATCAATGTATAGTAATCGTGCACATTTTGCAGGTTATGTTGGCGCCTTATACCATCCGTTCCGCTCTATCGCTGTTCCGTTCTTGCAATGCGCTGCTCGCGTAACCTCTTCTCTCGCTTGCCCGCGTGCAGTCGCTATGCAAACGCACCGCATACACACACATTCGCACACAGCTCAGAACATACGAGAGAGCGCACACATTTATTTCTACCAAACGCGCGCACACCTTTACCGCGAAAAGAAGAAGGCGACCGCGCCGAAACACCACCGCCGCCGCACAGCAAACGAAAACGGAAGGAAACTGAGGGGTAGTAGGGAGGGGTAGGGCGCAATTTCAAGGTAACAATGTTTCGAGGCGGAGGTGTGCGCATTCGGGCGCGTGAAAACGGAAATTATGCCACACGAGACACGAGCAAAAACTTCTCGGGGGTCTGCTGCTCCTTTCTCGTGACAGCTTCTTAAGCTAGACTTTCATTCTTGCGCCTTTTCTAGAACAATCATTCCAGCATCGCTTACCATCGAACTTTTGGGGCGCCTGAAATTCACTGTTTTACAACGCTGCCCCACTGCAAATGTTCAACATTTTTCGCACACAACCATTCATTACCCCCCCATTCGGGACGGGTTGATAATTAGTGTAACTTACCTGGTGAGACGGTCTTCTCGAGGATTTGCACTATATGCATCATGAGTGGATCGTGTGTGTGTGCGTGTGTTTGTGTAGGACGGCCTGTTTTGTGCCGACGCAACTAATAACCCTGGTTTACCACACTCGGGGGAACACCAACCGAAATTGAGATTGGTTTTTTTCACTTTTCGGGCACTGCTCGTAGAAAATCACACACTCCACACACGCAAGCACACGAGAGGAACAAATGCAAATGACGCACAGACACACGCACACAAGTATACACACGCGCGCTAGTGGAATTCCGTCACACACTTCCCGACAAAGCAAATTAACAAAACCGGGCGTAATTAATCTTAAAGACGATGCACACACTGAACTGATTCTCTTCGCCACCAAAAAGGACAAAGGTTTCCGTTTCGAGAGGTGTTTTCCGTTCCGGAAAAATATGGATGCGAGCGAGACTTCTCGCGCGGTGTGCTTGCTTGAGTCGTCCTTCGGTTTTCTCACACACTTAAAAAATATGCACGGAAAGCGCTCAAATTTGACATTTGCGTGTGCACATTCGCTTACCTAAGCTGTACCCCGTTTCATCCGGTCGTGTTATCAGTACGGTGACGTCAGTGGTACGCTGTTTATGATATAGCACTGTCCTACTTTAACGGGCATTGTCGATATGTGGGGTTGGACTGTGTTACATGATTAATTGTGCCTTTTTCACGGATTTTTATAATAAGACCGTAAAAACAGCTTATGTTTACATTTTGATTGATGCTTTATTTATTTTTATACCTAAAAACTAGTTTTAAAATCATTAACTTTGTTTCCATAGTCGATATAATATTCCAAAAATATCAAAAACAAAATCAAATTCCGTAAGAGTTAAAAACAGCCCTGAAACTTTGAGCAACTGTCAGATGTCAAACCGATAATAATTTGAACGCATTGCTGCATTTGAATTAACGAAATTCAACGATCGTTTGATTTACATCTCAGCTCGCAATAACAATTTACTACAAACATTTTACTGAAAAATAAACACGTATATATAAAGAACAAAATGATTTCATATATTTCATAATCGGAAATTCGCATATCGATTCATGTCAACGTTCAATAAAAACTGTTAACTAGCCATACGAAACAGGAATTAGGGAAGGGGTCTCTAACCCAAGCTGGTATATAGTTGTTACACGTTGTGCTGCTTAGTGCAGATTCAGTAAATATTGTTTCATTTTCCCGTCATCCAAATTGTCCACTATCCTTATATTACCATTGCCTTCGTTCATGTGATCCAAAACCAGTTGGCCTCGAGTAAGTCTTCCGTTCAGTTCCACGTCCCCCCTGTACAGCTTGCTTTCTACGATCAAGTGCGGATGCACCAACACCATCGATACTAAGAGATCGCAAGGCATCCACACCTGTTCCTTTGCCGGTAGTTTTTCTATCGCCACCCGTTCGACTTCGTTTAGAATGGCGATGATTGTTTTGTTGCTGCTGCCCAGTACCTGAAGTCGCCAATGGAGGTCCGTAACAAGGTTCGGGCGGAATGCCGTTTCCCACGGCACCACAACGATAGGGCCTTCGAACGCATTGAATGTAATGCTAGCCGACTCCGGATCGTTGAAGAAGTTGAATTCGGCCGCACTTGCAGTGTTACCGACACCATGCCGATTTCCGCCCATCATGTAAATGGCCTTCAGCTGCGTTCGAATGCTGGGATAAATCTTTAACAGCAGTGCCAGATCAGTAAGCGGGCCTAGGTTTACGAACACAATTTCGTTTGGATTCTGCAAGGAAAAACAAAAACGAAAGCTAGTTTGGTGGCATGCTATCATTTAAAACCCTGTCTAGATACCTGTGCTATCAACGCGTAAAGTTCCTGCAGCGCATGCTTTCCTTGCTGAAGGGGCGTGCGCGATGGCTCATGGTCGAACACAATATCCGAAAAACCATCGGAACCGAAAAACATTTCGGTCGGGTTTACGGATGGTTCCGGGAGCAGGATTCGCTCATTCGACCCAATGTACACCGGCACATCCGCGCGGCCCAGTGCGTCCAGCACGCGCAGAACATTGTTGGCCACGTTCGTTGCATTGGTGTTCCCTTTCGTACAACAGATGACCAACACATCCACATGCTGTCTAGATTCCAGTAGGTAATATAAGGCCCACGCGTCGTCTGCACCAGCATCCGTACTAATCACAACCTTGGTGCGTGCTTTAAAAGATCAAGTGTGTAAGCAAAAGACAGAATGTAATAAACAATAGCGTCGTCATTACACCTTTTATCGCTCTCTCTTTCTCTCTCTCTCTCTCTCTCACACACACACGCACACACACACACACACACACACACACACACACACACACACACACACACAATCTTACCAACGCTGTTAACATGTCCGATTAGCGCACAAAGCACCGAAAGAAGTTTAATGAACACAAAAACATTCATGACTGCACACTTTCCGCTACATTAATCGACGCAAATACAATCTAAGTCTTGGGTTAGAGAACCAATTAAGCACGTATAATGAACTTCTGTTACTGCGCGCGGGAAAACAAAACCGGTTTGTAAGCACCGAAAACGTCGAATCAAGTTAACTGTGCATTGTTTACGCAACGGATAGCAAAAAAACTCTCTCGACAACCGATACTTGAGTGTCGATTATTAACCAGATCACGTTTGTGATACTATGGCATTTTTATCTTTAACAGACGACACAGAGATAATTCACTTTACTGATAATATTCCGGTAACACGGCTGACTGTGGGAATGCAAAATGCCGTACCAAGGAGAAATTGAACACGGTTTGATTGGCTCCTGTTTTATTTTATCCTTTGTTTAGGTTCGGCGTTGTAACGCATAACAAATTTACCATTTGTTCTAAAGGCTTTGCAGCAGACCAAGTATGTAGCTACCCAAATCCTCATCCTGGTTAACCCAGCTCACATTGCAAATCTTGTGCACACCGGCAACACTTGACTGGCCATGCTGTTGACCGAGGCTGGGTTGCTCCTCCGTTTCGATCTTAATGTTAACCGATTCGACGTTGATAGAATTGTTTTCGTTCATCGTCACCGTCCAACCAGACAAGCGCTCGTTCAGCATATTGTACAGCTTTTCTATCGTGCGCATCGGTGGTCCCGGATCATCGATTTTTATCTTCGAAATGAATCTGTGGAAGAGATTAAGAACGTACGCACATGATTTTTTGACTGCTGATAAAACATTTCTTAAATGTGGCATGCACTTTATTTTAAACAATCCTTGTACTTTGTTACTGGACTTGAACGTATGTGAGTAACGAGTTAGATGCTATGAACACGAGATTCAGACAAACCGATTTTTACAGAACTCTGAAAACTCACAACCCAAACCATGTCAGTTTTGCTTAAACATATTTAATGTAATTAATATTAATGTCTTATTTGTAATGAAAATTTAAGTTCAATTTTAGCATGGTGTTCTGTTTTTTCAACATTACATCCACCGAATATCAACTAAAGCTTAACAAATACTGATGTTTCTGTTTTTTTGTTTAGAAAACTGTAACGATCTTCATGTATCCGTAGTCACCTTCTTAGATTTCAATGGAACGCAAGTTAAAGTGTATGCGAACGTACCTTATCACATGCCGATCGATGCCGGCCTCGTTGAAAATCTCGTCGATACTCATAAGCGAAATTTTGTTGTCCTTCATCACCAGAATGCCGTGAATGATGCGTCGCCGCTTCGGGTCGGGTGGTTGCGCGTTGTATTTTTTCACCTCGTCTTTCAGTATCGATAGCGACGTTTCGACAGGTATCTTGATCGGTGTGCTGATCGTGCACGTTTCCCCGTTTGCCGGCGTATAGCACTCGATCTTGAATTCTTCCCGTATCTTCTCCTTCAGAAACTCCATCTTGACAGCCTCGCCGTGCACCAACATCACGTTCCGGGGTTCGCAGAACTGGATCAGCTGCATGATGCCCTTCGCATCCGCGTGCGCACTGAAGCTCATGTACTCGACCGACATTTTCACGTCCACAACCTGCCGGTTCTCGAATTCCACCTTTTTCGCACCACCCAGAATCTTGTGTCCGACCGTACCTTGCACGCAGTAGCCGGGCATGATAACCATGTTGTTCTCGTTCGGAGCCCACTTTTTGAAAATTTGCAACGAGAGTCCAGCGTGCAGCATACCGGGCGTCGCAAACACCACCATCGCTCCCGGATTATCGATGTAACCCTTGTCGAATGGTTTGATGTGCTTAAAATCGAACATATTGCGCTGCACGAACGTTTTACGAATCTTTTGGTTCGTCCAGGTGATGAACATCTTGTAGTAATTGTTCGCCTTCTCCGTTAAGCCGACCGCGAAGTACACCGGATACTTTAAGTTCATCCGCTCCCAGTACGTTTCCAGCAGGATGCACAACTCCTGTGCGCGCCCGAGTGCAAACACCGGTATCAGGACCTTCCCACCTTTCGCCACGCATTCGTGCACCTTCTTGAGGAAATCGCGTTCTCGGCAGCGCTTGGAATCGCGAATCGTTGTCGCGTACGTACTTTCCGTGATTAGCAGATCGGGTTTACACTTATCGATCCAAGCCGCCCCCAGATGCCGATCTGGTGTCATATTGTAGTCACCGGTGTAGACAACCGATTGCGATCCGACACGTATCCAAAACATTGCCGCACCAAGCACGTGCCCGGCGTAGTATGCCTTGATTTCCAGTTCGCTGTCAACCATGACGCTCTGGTGTAGTGTCACCGCGATCACCTTCTTCATGCAGTCCTTGATCATCTGCGGGGTAAAGAAGTTGCTTTCACCCTTACGCTCTACCGCTACCTTGCGCATGTCCTCCAGCAGAATCGGGGCGATTGCTTTCGTCGGGTGCGTCATGTATATCGGTCCCGTGTAGCCAACCATTTCGGTCATGTACGGCAGTGCGCCACAGTGATCGAGATGGAAGTGTGAGATGATCACGCAGTCGATGTGGTTCGTTATCGGACCCTCGGGAATGATAAAGCTGAAGTCGGGAAAGCGGCGTTCATCGTTGTACCCCATGTGCATGCCACAGTCAAGCATAATGTTTTTACCAGCCATCGACAACAGGATGCAGCTTCGGCCCACATCCTGACCCGCTCCAAGCGGTGTAATTTTTATGTCCGGCATCGCTGCTGGACAACACAGTGACGAAAGTACGCAAAAGGACAGGAACCGTTACGTTTGCAAGCTTGATTAATCTATGCTGATGTCGTGCTGTTGGAAACTTTTGCAGCAATTGTTTCTCAGTGTAACTAAAGCTGAACAAAACAGCCGTTTGTTTACATTTGATCACAGCAAATCACTGGTGGTATTATAAAAACCAAGGAGGATATAAAAGACAAGGTGGTAGAATGTAGAGCATTTTGACATTCAAGAGGGGGACCCGGCAAGCAATTGACAGCTAGTTTGTAGGCGAGGGAGGGGTAGGGTAAATGCACCAATTGTTGTGCTAGCACCAATTGTTGTGCTATCGA
>KI915042.1:6463326-6547533 GCA_000473445.2 Anopheles farauti | reverse complement strand
TTTTGGTTCAGTGGATTTTGTATAATTAAATTTTTCGTGAAAACGCTGTACAAACTCGTCCATAATTGGTACACTTACCCTATATTGCGGATAGCTGAAACGGAGCGAGGAGAAGAAAACATGAGAGCGTGTGCGAGAAAGTAAGAATGTGTATGAGTCTCTGATACATTTTGGAGTTGGTTTTCGTGTATCATTTATATGTTATTGATGTGTTAAAATCAGTTTCTGAGAGTGTTCCCACCTCAAAGTCAAAAATCCTTTGGACGAGTATAGTAAAGTATGGAAGTTTTGTCACCAACAATGATCCAAATTTTACCAAAGTTTTACGCCGCAAATTGAGAAATGGTGGAAGTTATTGCAAAACCAAAGGATGGAGAAAACCAAAGAGCAAAGAGCAAAGGATGGAGAAAACCAAAACCAAAGAGTCTACCTGAAAAATTATCTCTCTGGAACTCTTATGCGGTTATTAGACGAGGGAAAATACTGTCAGATGGTTTTGGATATTTTCTGTCAAACTGAGCTCCAACGCGGCGTTTGGCATAAAATATCCACCCGTACGTGTAATAACGAAAATTTGGCGCAGTGATTATTTTGTGCAATAATACTTTTAATAATGATTGTACAATGTACGGACAAAATTGTAGGTGAATGCCAAACCACAGGAAAATCAAAACAAACCGAAATGTAAACAAACAACCATTTTGACAGAAAATATCCAGTCTGAAAAAATCAGAACTGAGCGTGTCGAATTCTGATTTGCGGTTTGGATATGTTCTGTCAAATGCGATATATATAAATCCACTTTTACGAAAGAACGAAAGAACAACAAGCACAAAATACCTTACGCATACACACGCACGAATCGTATAAATATAAGAAATGCGCATGTGTGCGTGAGATATTTTTCGCCGAACAGAACTTAGGATCGGCAGCCGAGTCGGCAATAACAAGATTTGTACAGTTTTTTTTGTCGGGAGGGGAAGGTACATCTTTGCTATATGAACATCATCTATCAAATTCGTCACATCGATGTGTCATAGCGGCTGAATGTTTGTTTTCGATCGTGGAAAAATACTTTTTAACTGTTGTGTCTTCTATAATTTCGATTGCTGGAACTTGTAAGGGTAATATCAGTTCAACAACAAAACGAGTCTAAAACAAACTGGTTTGTTTTGACGTCTAAAATGACAATTCCAACAGACAGCGGACATTTGCCAGAGCACCTATCGAACTTGGCTATCTTGTTTGTTTTGTTTTAGAGGCGTGCCAGAGCACTACCTAGGCTAATGAATTCAATAATTAACTAGATTGCAATAATTCAACATCTATCTACACTGGCATGCGATGACATTTCCTTGTTGTATTTACCTCCTGCTGTATTTACCTAACCTGCTGTATTTACCTAATCTGTAAACAATGACAAAACAAAGTGGGTTTCGGTAGTACCGCTGTCCTATTCACTGCTCTAACCACTTCTGACCACTGCTAACAAATTTCTTAGATTTGCACACCAATCACGCACGAATTTCTTATCCGCTGTTTGTCTTCAACCTTTGATAGATTCGAATCAGCTCATGTGCAGCCGTCGCGTAATCTGAATTTAGTTCACACACCCGCAATCAGAACGGCCCGCAATGATCGACACCGCTAACTACAAACGGTCTGGTCGGCGTCACGCTTGTTGTGAGTAGATCCGCCTGCTTGTACTAAGATGGTTGGCTTGTTCCTAAAAAACAAACATGACAATGATGATAGATGATTTTAGTTAATTTTCTCCCACCGATCAAACGTTGCCGCAGTGTCGCAAACATGAACTGTGGTACGGCGTGTAGGAGTTGTTGTTCACGCTATTGCCAATAGGTTTGATAGTGAATGTGACGATAAAAGTACTGTTGCGGAGCGGACCACGCGAAGGTATTTGGTCAACTCTCTCCGCAGCATTTTTTTCAATTCACCTAAAACGGATCATCGTATCCACTAGGATGTCAGCTGGCGCTTAGGGCCAGTCGTGTCAGCAGCACTCAGGGCCAGGCTAGGATGCGTAGTGGATGGACCCTCCGGTTCGCCGGCTGAAGTACTAGACTTTCTGAAACCCTGTCTGCCTAGTATTTCCTCGCGATCGAGTACCTATTCCGTAAGAGAGGGAAGGACTAGTACAACGAGTCCAATTATTCCTAAATTAGAGAAAGGACCGGGAAAAGAAGGTAGATCAAAGATCCGACCGATGGACAATCTTTAGGGGATAAGCTAAGCTTACTGTTTATATTTTCGGACGAGCGAAATTGAAACGCGACTGCACAGACTGACGGTCTAACTTCAACTGGGGTTTATTCTTGTTACGAGAAGTAACAGATGAAGTAAAATTGTCTATGTGTGTCCGCCACAAATCCAACAGATCAGATGTTGGGAAGGTTGGATGAAGGCCAAATTTAACCGCGCACTTCTTTCCACATTTTACATCTCAAAAATATCATACGCTTAGAATCGGTTTTCGATGGTGATGTGCGGTCTGCATGTGCATTGAAGTCTCTATAAGTGAAACCCTTTTACTCGTCGGTAACCGTTTTTTCATACAACTTTCAACCGAGTCCTCATCCAATTCCACCAGTTTTGTCACTGCACTTAGAAATTCTTGATAATCATTTTCTAATTGCTCTAAAACACCGAAATTTCTTTGATCTTGCGTGTATTCATTTACAAACTGGTCGATATTTTTTACCAGCTCGATAGACTGACGTTTATTAAATTGAATCGTTTCCAATTTTTTATCCATGGCTGATAATTGAAAGAGTCACCGAATGTGAAATTAATAATGGCAAGATCGGTGTAACTTCGGAAACACTTGCACGAATATCGCACACAATTTTTAAGTGCTATACGAAACGAAAAGAGCACTTGACAAAATTTGAATTTGCCCGTGATCACGGGTCAAACAACGTTAAGCTTTAATGCTAGCTTTCGATCACCACTTACCATCCACAATGATGTTAGAGCTTGTTCACGGAGTGAACGACTAAAGTTCGTTATGTTTCAATCGGAAACGTAGTGTCTTTTTGCACAAAACACAGTTTTTACACGTAGTTTTTCCCTTTCACAAATCCGGCTCGAATGACCAAATGTTCGTGAAATAGGTTTAAATTGTGAGATTGCAAATAATCGCTTAATTCCCATGGTTATTTGTTTGAGACCTTATATATGACTGACAATTTGTTTACAATTAATTTGTTAATACTTGAGTTCATTATGTGCATCCATAATTCATGCCTATTCTATGTTTTGACCCAATAAACAATTATGGCATTCTAAGAACTATATCAAATTCATCAAATATTAAACACAGTATTTTACATCGTGTATAAACCGCATAAATGTATTCAATTAATGTAATAAATTAATGTATATAGTTTGAACCTTTCAAAACCAGCAAATTCTTGTTTGTTAAAAGAAAATGAATGTGGCTAATGTATGTTAGTTTATCTTCTTTTCTTTCATTCAAGTCGTAGAACATCGAAATATAGCGCGATGCGTGCAATAACCATCATAGTACTGGCTGGCTTGTTGGACCTAGTGACAATCACCATGACACAAAGATGGGTTGGCACGTCAGAAAACTATGAATACGCCCCTAACGAATGGTCCCAGTTTTATATATTTCGCAATGTTACCTGGCGGCAGGATGCAGCGGTACCAGATTTCACCGATCAGCCATCCCAAACCAACATAGCCGTGCTTGATTCGACGTTGTCCAGCTTACCGGATATTTTGTTTGAAAAATTTCCCAATCTCTCGTGGTTGGTGGTAAGGAATACCACACTTGTTGAACTTAAGATCAACAATAATATGGAACGCGTGTTCGCGGAATGGAACCAGATTAAAACTGTAGAAGTTACTCCTGGTGTAAAATTGAAACAGCTTTACTTGCGCAACAACCCTATAAATGACCTTCGAAATATATCGGAACAGTTGACGGAGCTGGAGAAATTGGATTTGAGTGCCTCGGCTATTACCGAGAATGTTGATAATACTATAGAATTTCGTTGGTTTGCTAAGATGCCAAAACTAACCGAGCTTCGTCTGGCAAACGTGGATGCATATTACATCGAGAATGAGGCAAACCAAATTCTACCTAGTGTGAAGCTGCTCGACCTGTCCATGAATTTAGTAACGCCGAGCAACTTTCGGCTAGAAGTATTCCGTACACTACCAGCCCTGGAAGAGCTAGATCTACGCGACGCTATGATGGTTGATATGCACGTGTCTGCGACAGATATTCGTATGAATTTTCCCTCCTTGAAACGAATTTATCTAGATGGAAACGATTTCAAATGCGAGCTGATGGAACCGTTGCTGGCACACCTGAAGACAAACGGGATTGAAACACCGGGGAATTCAGAAAAGTGTAATCTAGGGTATGATAAATACGAAGGGTTGTGCTGTAAAACGTCATACAATCCGCTTCTAATTCCGGAAATCAGAGCTACCACCATGCAGCCAACTCCAGAAATCAGAATCACTACCCTGCGGTCAATTCTGGACATCAAAACCACTACAGTGCGGTCAATTCCGGACATCAGAACCACCACCGTGTGGCTAACAAAGGAAACTACACCAACGCCGGATGCATCAGAAGAAAATTACCCCCTTGCAGCGAAAGTAATTCCGCTACTCTTAGTCGCAGGAACCATTGCAATGGCAATAGCCACTGTGTTGGCAACATTTCTCTTCATCAAATATAGGAAGCAACGTCATCGGCCTGTGCCAATGAAAGACCATGTTGACGATCATGTTCTGTAACGGATCATTGCGAACACGAAATGAGACACAAACAAAAGCAAAACAATCGTTAGGAAGGGGTACAGCAGTATTTTTTCTTTATTTCGAGTCAATTTATAACAGATGACCAAGACTAGAAGCAAATATGCAGTGGGCGATAAAACGCAAGAAATGCAACAGCGCCCTTCTCTCTCCACCAACTCACCTACCAACTATCTACTCTCCTCTGTCTAGTTTCTCCCCTACCCAACACTCCCATCGTATAGATTTTTATGAAAATGTAGAAAATTTTTATTATATTCATTCGAACGAGATTCGATTGAACAGATGCAGTAGCTCTTATTTTGTTTGAAATATACCACAATCTCTCGTGGTTGGTGGTAAGGAATACCACACTCGTTGAATTTAAGATCAACAATAAATTCTACATTATTGTGTGTACGCGGAATGGAACCAGATTACTACTGTGGAAGTTACTCCTGGTGCAAAATTGAAACAGCTTTACTACCAGCCCTGGAAGAGCTAGATCTACGCGGCGCTATAATGGTTGATATGTAGGTGTCTGTGATATGTAGTTGATATGTAGGTGTTAGCCACACCACCGTGTGGCTAACAAGGGAAACTACACCGATGCCGGATGTCCCAGAAATAACCCTTGCAGCGAAAGTAACTCCGGAACACTTAGTCGTAGGAATAATCATTGCAATTGCCTGCACTGTGTTGGCAACATTTTTCATCATCAAATATAGGAAACAACGTCATCGGCCTGTGCCAATGGAAGACCATGATGAAGATCATGTTCTGTAACGGATATGAAATCCGGCGAACACGAAATGAGACACAAACAAAACCAAAGCATTCGTATGAAGGTACAGCAGTATTTTTTTAAATTTCGAGTCAAGAAAAAACAGTTAACCAAGGCTAGAAGCAAATATACCGTCGGCGATAAAACGCAAAAAATGCAACAACGCCCTTCTTTCTCCACCAACTCACCAACCAACTCTCTACTCTCCTCTGTCTAGTTTCCCCCCTACCCAACAATCCTATCGTATAGATTTTTATGAAAATGTAGAAAGCTTTTATCATATTAATTCGAACGAGATTCGATTGAATAGATGCAGTAGTACTCTCTTGCGTAGCTAGCTTTACATATATTGAAGGGAGTGTTTAAAATAGCTCTGGAGTTCATAGACAGAATAAAAAAATAAGTGTCCAACCTTCAACGAGTTGACACGCGTTTGCAGTTCTTGCCTGCCACATCCGAAACTTTTTGTCAACCTAAATAAATAAGGGACAAAGATCCCAAAAAGGCTTTTGTGAAAAGTGTGTGGCACGTAATTAACGAAGGGAATGTTTTGCAAAATGCTGTTCAAATTTATGGTTGCAGTTGTTGAATATTTAAACCTTAGGTCTGAATCTGTCACTGAACTTGATTCAATCTAAGTAGTCAAATTAATTCGTTAGTTATAAATTAGATCTCTAGCTACATAGTCGTATTTCGATTAGCTGTAATATCTAGTGCGTAAATAATTTAACAAATAATACATAACAGCATGTAAGTATGTATTTCAGTAGGCGAAAAACAGCGCATCATGAATCGGTATGAACACCACGACAACAGTTATTCAACCGAATCACAACAATCTTGTACGCACAAGTTGTAGACTCATATCTTTGTTTTACCACAAATTCTATTTTCACGTAACGCGACGCATAATTATTGCAATCTGTCATCTTATGCGTAATCTCCAATTACTATGCATAGCGGTTGCATATCTGATTTTGGTTGTTTGGGATCTTACTATATTTCCAATCTTGGGGTCTTAAATATATTTCCAAATCTAGTACATACTAATTCTCTGTTCCTTTGGTTGCGTATCTAAACTACATTCCACGTACGGTGGAGGTGGACTTTCACCCGACGTGGATGAATTTCGGCGCGCTTGCGTTGTACGCGTAAGCGTTCCCTGTCTATTCGGTCGAATGCTGATCCACGTTGGCTGCTGTTCGGCACTGTGTCTAAAGGTGGTCTCGTGAGTTGTTGCAAGCATTTGATCCTGTACGCCGGGGTCGTTATTAAATCGTTGCTCCCATAAATTTCCGGCGGGGTAGGAAACTGCACGCGATGTCACGTGTTGCCCCTCAGCTTCCGGTTCGCCTCGTATCTGGGTCGGTGGAATGTATCGATTGTTGAGATTGGCCAGTTGCGAATTACTGCGTACGTATCGCGGCTGCCGTTTGGAGAATAAATTCACCAGAAATTGTCTCGTGTGCTCGTGGTTGCGGTAGATCTCGTCCTGCCGTGTTGAACTGGTGCGAAGCGTATCTGGAAATCGGTCACTTCGCATTGGAATTGGCGATTCATTCAAGCGTTTGTCTAAAATGGAAAATTATTTTCAATTATAAAACACTCTCCGAAAGGTATGTAATGTCCTCATATAACCAGACAGTACGTTCGAATTGATTACGTCCGCGAATTTCTCTCCTCAGTTCGCGCTGCAGTCGCTTTTGATCAGGAGAACGGTTGGATCGTGGCTGTGGTGATCTGTTACGGCAGCTCCGAACCGCCCAGCAGATGGTGTACGTCGTAAACGAACCAAAAAGAGTCCCGATTAGTACACCGCCAATGAACACACCCGTTCGAAAGTAGCTGCTACATTTGGTGCCTTTCCGAGCCAGTAGATGCTTATGGGTGTGGTAAAGTTCGCCGTACTTTTGCTGACATTCGACAAATTGCTCGCAGGCTTCTTTGGAAGGATCATCGCCGTGGTCACTGTACGAACAGGTGTGATTCATAAAAGCCGGCCAAAGAGTTACGATCGCCTTGGGTGATTGCGAGTCGTCGTTGCCCCAAACCTCTTCGATCGCAACATCGTGACGATTGCGTTTCTCAAGCGAAGGATCGACCAATATCCGATCAAACTTATTGCCAAGGTATGTAAGATCCGATTTCACTGAACAGGGTAATGAGATGGGGGAAAATGTTTCACTTTACTTCCGATAAACGTTTACAAAGTTTTACTTACAACAACTCTCCACAGTAATATCTGGCACTCGTGTCTTCATCCACCGGATCGTGTTGCGCACTTCTTCAGTGTTACAATTCCACCGATTTGCAAACAGATTGATTGAGTTCATTTTACGCAGGTGTGCAAAAGGCACGGTGGTCAAACCGTTCATTAAGTTCATGGAAAGATCCAATGCTTTCAGGTTTGGCAAATCGATGAAAAGCGTATCGAACACGTGCGGTATATGACAGTTTGCGAGATGCAGGTACTGAAAATAGCGATCAAAAGGGACATTAGTAACCGGTGGAAGATTTATTACCACAAGGGAACACTACAATCAAATCAACGTACCTCAATGGAGTAACTCTTTAGGAACGGTTTATCCGATAGCATCATGAAGTTATTGCCGGAAAGGTTTAGCTCCTCCAACTGCAGGTTGCGCTCGAACAGTTGCTCGTGCAGTTGCTCCAACCGGTTGTACGACAGATCGAGTGTCGTCAGTCGTTGCTGGTTGGTAAACGCATCGAGCGAAATCGTTTGTATGGAATTTTCCGACAAGAACAGCTTCACCAGGTTATGGTAGTGCTTTGGGTATTCAAAATGGAAATGAGAACGATATTCAAGATTAAATTACAATTTCAGTATTGTACACAATGTTCCTACCCCGAAGCTGTCATCTTCAATCGACGATATAATGTTGATGCTGAGGTCGAGAATTTCCACACCGAACGGTACGTCTGTGTACGTGTTGATAAGATGTTCATTGCTATCAGACACCGCACCGAGAACGATAGATGAAATGTGTTTGTGTGAGTAAGCGTGATACATGTTTGCTCGACAGAAGATAGCACGACGCTGACTAATGCATTGATTTCAGAGAATTCACTGCAAGTGGAGGATGAAAGGTACCTGCAATCAGCACGTTTTAAACCTTTGATCACATCACAGGTGCATATTTTGGGACAAAACACAGTCCCTGGGACGGGGTCTATGCTATCGGCTAGTACTATGGCCACCGTTATGCCGAAAGTAAGCAGTCGCAGAAACGCTATCCTGCAGGAGCTATTCGATGTGCAACACATTGTTTTTTTTTATTGCAGTTCAGGAAGTCACGCGACCTGAACGGGCGCAGAGAGCGGATGGGAAATATAGAGAGCACTAGAGAATTTGCGTAACTTCTTACGACCTTTAGTATGAAACACTATCATTTAGATCTGAGGTGTTGCAACGTGTCACTGTACAGATTTCTTTTCGAACACCTTTCACATTTGGATTGTCCTCCAAAATAGCCACTGATTTTTCAGCCAAACTTCTCCTTAGAGAAGTCCCACCGCTTTTCGGCTGGTGGAAGACGACAAAACGTACTGTTTCTTTTGTTGCTACTACTACTGATGTCGTAGATCGAATTTTTGTCCCCATTGCAGTGGCGGTTATCGTGTTGTGTATGGTTGCTGGTGTTGTGGCGCTGTACCTGTTGATAAGATAAGCTCTCGAGTCCCCGGTGCGTTCTAGTGGTGGTACAGGTTGCACTGAAAGCAGTTTGAAGCTGTATCTGTTAAGAACAGCATAGGCGGACGACGTGATAACGAACACCAGCGGGCAAATTCTAACAACAACCAACGAGTCCAGCGTGGGTGACAGTTGCGGCTAGGTAAATAGGCAAACACTCCAACAGCCTTATCATGTAAGTACAAGTGCGTCAGGGTAAGGTAAACGTGGTGCATGTTTAGCATTGAGATGGTCACTGGTTCATGATTCGTCATGTTTGGTACTCGCACGTGGATGTGTATCACTCTCTACTTTGATAAGTATGTGGCAGCGATCGGATGTTGCTCATCGACGAGCCATCGAAAGAGGAGTTGAGATGATAGTTAAATATAGTGCCGTTTTTTAAATTTTTGATATCTAGAATCTTACAATATTACGAAGAACAAAAAAACCAAAGTGTCATACAAATATTCAATTGTTTTGTAGGAAGTTCGATAACTTTTAAACAACATTTAAACTCTAAGCTGTTCACCTCGAACTTTAAAATAGTATTTATACTCTAGCTAACTCATTCGCTTAAATTACACTAGCAAGTATAGCGTGAAAGAAAAATTAATGTATGGTAATTATCATTAATTTTTCATCAACACTATATTTAAAGCACATTCCGTACATTTTATCGAAACTATGTTTTATTAGCCTGAAACTATGCAATTTGGACGACAGTTGGAGTTGGAGGTAGCACACTCTGGCTTTTGGTGGTTGTGTGTTATTTTATCAGTTAAGTTATTTTTTTTAAAGTTAACGCAATCATGACAAACATACACATATTTACTCCACGTTTGTTTGGGATGTTTTACGGTTGTAAGTGAAGCCCTGTTAATTTGCGCTGACAGGGTACGCTAAATTTTTCTGCTATGTGGAATTATGAATAATTGATATCAAATTTTAAAATATCAAGTTAGCTTAGTGTCTTTAACAACAAACCTGTTTAGTTATTAATAGACAAATACAAGTATTTATATATGACCTGTATACTTTGCTACATGTATCCTATTAAGCACAAAATTTGCACAAACTTGCCTTACGCACACATACAAAATTCCTGTAAATATTTGCACATGCCGGTTTTGTAAACTTTTAACCTAATTTTCGAGCGCTAGACGGAGAAAAAAATAAGTAAAAAAACCCGTCACCAATTACAATTCGAACACACCAAAGTACACATCACTGCAGTTTGTTCAAGTCCGCACGGGGTATTGGGATACTGGCAATACTGAATGGAGCATGAAACAGGCAAGATCTTACCACCAGCAACCATGCGGGCAGCCACATTCTTTTTACGCCTTGGTTCGTGTGTCGAACGGCGGAAAATATCAAAGCGACAGAGATCGCGAAACCCAATACTCGTGCTATGCAATCCTTACTTTGGCTTCCTGTCGCACATGCAGTAATGGTGGAAAGCAAATATAAAAGACATCCTAAACTGGACTAACCGGGTCCGGTCCATCAAACGTTTAGTTGTGTGATGTAGTCATTAAATAATTTTATATTTAATAGCCACTGTAACGACCAGTTGCATTACAATTAGCCGTGTGGACAAGCAAAGCAAATTGAAAAGAAACCCGTCGAGGTTATCCGTTGCTTCGTAGCGATTTGATCCATGTCTGATAGGAAATAAAAATAATTCACTGTAACAGGAATTGTGTTTTAATATTTAAAAAAAAATATTAGGACAGGAACATTAGCTTCTTTTTATTTAAAAAAACAATACATTCAACCACTAATTCATAGACGAAGCATAATAATACAATTTAAACTTGCTAGTGAACGTCCAAAGCACGAGTACCATACAGTCTCTCATACCCACCGAAACCCTGTAGAAGTGGCAATCCTAATAACTTAACCGCCCAGCCGGTACCGCCTTCGTCGACAAAACGCTGTCCATATGTGTGGCGGCAAAACTTCAAAGCCACTCCAAGAGGAAGGAATATCGTTTGATCGGAATGGGCGGCATAGGAAGAGCAAAGAGACGCGGCACGTATAATGTGTGTATGTGTGTGCGTGTGTGTTTCCCAAGTTGTATGCAGAACGTTAATATGTGAACCAAATTGTGTCGTCAATGACAAAAAATGCTAGCAAAAAGCCTAGGCATAGTTTCGGTACAGGATCAGGGGGTTTTCCTGAAAAGTTTCCTGCATCTCAGCCTAGTTTGCCAAGGGGAGAAACGGTCGGCTCTGATAGTACAAATATCCCTTTACGTTGCAGCACCACTTTTCTTCACAATTCCCTGTTTTAGCGCCCATTGATTGTAACGACGTCTGGTCAGGTCTCACTGGCCGTGCACCGAGTTGCCGCCGGCAATCCGCCGGAGAATCGAACATAATTACAAAGAACAATATTCCGACCGAAGGCATAATAATTCTCACCCCTTTGTGCAGACGACCAGGCCCGCACTCACACACACGCAATGGCCTGCCAGCCAAGAGACCAGCGTGCTGGGAACCCTTTAATTAAGATTTCCACCGCAGTTGCTTGATGAGACGAATGCCGGGCACTACACTTCCTTCTGGCTAGTCGCTACTGCGCTCTACTGTACGTTGATGATCGTTCCAACAGGCACCAACACCACGAGAAAAGTTTCGTTGCTTGCCGATTCTCAACCACACCAGACTCTGCTCTCTATCCTCAGAGGAAGTGTATTACACACGTACAATTCTTTCACCAACATGCGAATAATTCTTATTTGCGGAAGGAAAATGAACCAACTGATGCACAATCTACAGCCACGAATAGAACGTACTTGATGTTAAGGATGCTCATGGGAGTTTTAGAGAAGATTGCTTTTTGAGTTTCGAACGAATGTGTGGTTGTGTTTCAAATAAAACGTGGTATTCTGGATTACTGTTGTTTCAAGCATTGCATATGAGCAAAATTATTACAAACATGTGTAAAGGATGTGCTAAAAAGTTAAGCATGCTCTAAAGCTTGGGTCGGTAGCACATTTGTTTGAGTCAATTTAGGTTGACAACTTTTTAACTCAAACTTTAGGTCAACTTTAGCGTTAATATGTGCCATATTTATATAAAAATGCGTTCATTTCAAATAATTTTGTTCATAAACGAACAGTATGCTTTCAACATTGATTTGTCTAATACAATCACTCATGTCGTGTTCTTCGAAATACAACATTATTTTGTAATTTGAGTATAATTATTAAACTAATTTTTAGCACCGTTAAAATTTAGTGCCTCGGTTATAACTATTAAAGGATAGTTAGTAGACCGCTAGTGTTCGGTTATAACTATTAAAGGATCTTTTTTTTATTTATTTGCTAACTTATTTAATATTTAATTTAATGCATGTCGAATTATCCTGTAGATCTCCTCTCCTTTTTTTAACACATAAGAAAAAGTATAATGTTCAAAGCCAGTAGGAATTCCTTTTAAAAATATTTTCATTAATTTCATCGAGTGCAATGAGTTAATTATTAGTTTTATTTATTGTGTCAGCATATTATTAAAAGGACTAGGTCGAATGTTAAAGAACTTAGTAAAAGCTCTCACTTAGTAAAAGGTCTTATGGTTTTATCAAAGCAAAACAATAACAAAAACATACTCTTCTCTAACCACAGCATCTTTTAACATATTTTCCATACGCAGCGAGAACTGCTGGTCCGGGCAAAAGATACAATTTTCATAACAATCGTAAGTTATTCAAAAATTGCGCACCTAAAAGCCAAGGGCGATACGAACGAAATTATGCTTTCCGTGCACACTTTCGCATAGGGTCGTGATTCTTGTGGGCCTATATCGAAGATACATAAATTAATGTATCATTTTCGTGCGTTCCAACGCCTGGACCAGCATTATGGATGCAAGCTGCCTCGAGCTTGCCTTCGTCCGAGGCGTGCATGGAGCTCGAGACCGATGGTAGAAGCTCGGTATAGCAACAAAAACAGTAATAATAAACTAAATTTTAAGCAAAGATCTCTAAAACGAAAGACGAAAAGAAGATGAGTGAATAAAAAACACAGAAACACATGAGACTCGTCCCAAAATGAAAACAAAAGGAGGAAAGACTAATTTTCGGCGAAGTGCTCCAACCCGCGGATCGGCTCGGGACCTCGGAAAGAGGTGTTAAAATAATTCATACCTGTCAAGCAGGGCCGAGCGCTTCCTTTTGGTTGTCCGCTTGCCAGCGCGCGCATTGGGGTTGGGGGTTCGAGGGTGCGATCGATGTCCCGGCTGAAACCCTTGGCGGAGAGGGGGTGGCGGGAGGAGTGTAGTGCTGCAGCGGAAATGTTAAATTTTACACCTCCGAAAGCCACCGTATGCCTGGCCCGGAGCCCGGTGATAATGGCCGCGAACGTGCGTGGCGGCGAATTTGGGCGAAGGAAACATAACAAACGGTGTGCGGCTTCGCGGCAACAGAAGAAAAAAAAAACAACAAAAGCAAAGCATGGCAAAGCGCTGCACAACGGACAAAATCACACCTCCACGGAACGCGGACCCGAGGAAACAAAAATCGGTGCTATCCACAGACCAATGAGAGGGAAAAAGCTATCCCTGCCTCGGACAAGCCGCGAGCGCACGAGGTGCAACTTTTATTATCGGCGGTGTTATTAGTGTTATTTTGATGAGTTTGGCGCTTGGAGCGCATCGAAACATGCTCTCCTGAAGTTTGATGTTGGTGAAGGAACCGGATTTTCTTACCGCCGGTTTCTTGCTTACACGCAGTGCATTCTCATGATGACATATAAAAGACAGTAATGTATGAAATCAGTCCAACCGACGGTGCAATCGAGTGGCGGTAAGTCGTTTAGCTGTAATTGCAGCAACAAGCCAGGGTTCGCCAGTGTGTTTGATTTTAATGATGGTTATACTTTAAAGCAATTATTACAATCCGCATGCAAGCGATCGAATGGTTCGACCTACGATCACAGCGAACGTGCAGCGCGTTTATTGTGCACTCAGAGAAGCTATAAAGCTGGTTAATCGGATAAAGGAGGGATATAGCGCATGGTCGCTAAGGTAATATGACTCATTATGTGATTGTCAATTGTTAGGCAACAGCCCACTTTGATAGAATTTCGGAATCATTCAAATGGAAGCTTTCTGCTTGAGTTTGGTTCTTGATCACATCATGGTGAATTGAACTGGTATGAAATGGTATGATTGAATTTCTAAACTTCTTCCTCATCAATAAAATATTTAAGCTTTCGTTTCTATCTAATCAATTCAAAATGAAAACATGAATTAAGAACAGTAGCGAACTAGAAGCTTTTTTAGCAGCGAAATGTTTTGCAGAATAAATTCGTGTGTTTAGATCACGTTTTTGGTCTATTCATTACGTTACGAAACCATATGCATTTAGTTACTGTTGGCACAACTTAGGAACAAAAGCAAACTTACAACTAAACTAATTATGTCTACTATACTTTACTTGTAACATGGAAAAATATGTATTTCAATACCTTTGAAGAAAATAAATGTATCTTTATATACTTATTTCGACAAACTCGTTTTATATTCGTAACACATTTGTAATATCTAATTGATGAACAAAGCTGCACGACTTGAACTATACGATAAAAAATACTATGAATATATTTTTGACTCAAATATGAGGAGCTTAAAGCAACCAAGAACATTGCATAAATTTGTACTAAAATTGTACTAAAACAGAACATAACAAACATTCCCATACTGTTTGAAAAAAAAAACTTTAAAAAATTTACATTATTCAGAACACATCATTCGCAACAAATATATCTAGTAGAAAGTTGGATTTATGATCATACCGGATTGACCGGAACATGGTTGTCTTCAAGTTCGTACAATTTACCATATGTTTTACCTACAGTTTGTTAGCAAAATTCAAAACAAAACCTTCTCCCCTTACGCACCGCAACCGAACCGACCACAAGTAGACAAAAGAATAAAACTATATCCAAAACCTTCGTACCCATCAGCGCCACACAGCTGTGCGCGATCAAACAGCCGCGATCGTTCATTCGCTCGATCGTTTCAAGCGAAGCCGCCCGCGGATCCTCTATCTTCCGACGGAACGATTATGCGGTGCGGCTTCATCCGCCGCATAATGAAGCCGCCATTTAATTGATGCCGCTTTCGTGTGGTTCCGTCGGCCAGCCGTGAAGGTGGGACGATAATCCTTTCGCTATCGGGAACCCATTTACCACTCGTACACGTCTACCTTCGGCGAGTGCGATCATTTAGACCCCAGGAACCAGGGATTGCTTCGTGAGAGCGAGGACAAACAGGCGACGCTCCAGCGTCGGGAGTGTTAGGCGCGGGGGTTTTAGGTTTTTAGTCTCCGCAGCTTTTGGTGGTAAAAAAAACATCGAGAAAGAATGAAGAAAAAAACGGAACCGAAGTAGATAAGACGCAGACGGAAGACGTAACGTCGGACCGTCAGCAACCACTCAGCCACGCAAAAGAGGAACGCGGTGCAAGCACGCTCCGGTCGGCTCTTTGGATGGTTGGCCGTGCCGGCTGTCGAGGTGTCCTGCACAACACCGCATCCAACCGTGCGGTCGGGGTTGCGCACGGGTTGAAAAATTATACACGCCCTTGGACGGCAAAACGTTAGGTTCGAGGTTCGTTCCTTAAACCGGTCGATCTGCAGCTCCGATCCGAGCAGCACTATGGTGAATGGGATGGTTGAAGAAAAGTAAAAACAAAATTTAATGTTGGGCTCAGTAAAATGAGCAATGAGCTACCCGATTTATTAAATGTAGATGATAAACAGAAATACAATGTAGTTCGATTGAAATACAAACAAATATTATCGTTCACCAAATTGGCTATTCATACATTTATGCTAAAAGAGTGAAAAATATAACTATGTTGATACTGCAATTATGTTTCGGAGTATGTAGTTTTGAAAAACGTAACAAAGTTTATAAAGATGCAAAAAAATCAAATTTACCATTCTATCAGACACAAAGATTGATTGATGTTTTTGAGTCTAAAAATGCTATCATGTTTCGGATAAAATGAAGTTAAAATACGGTTCCACTGTTCAAAATGATAGTTGCTTGTAATGGATGCTATGATTTATATGCTATAAATTTAAATACCTAAAAATATTGAATTTCTTTTTCTTTGAAATCGTAGATTGCCCATAGTTCTTCCGTCACATGCGCCCGGCGTGGCTTCTCCTTGTGGTCGATCCGCGCTTTGATGTTTTACCGCCACGTTCGGTTGGCGCTGTTCGCTAAACCCTCTGCCCTCCGTCTCCCCGCTTCGGTCACCCCTTTTCGGTGGAGTCATTCAGCAACAGCACCAGAAGCAGCAGCAGCAGCAGCAGCGAACTTGAAAGCTCATCCAAACGCGCAAATAGCGGTGGATCTCTGCGGTTGACGTTGAACGTTCTGTCGGCCGAATGGGGTTTCATCTTGACGAACCAGGGCGATCTTGTTGCGAAGATCGTGCGCCACCAATTGCGTGCTTTGCAATCGGTCGGCAGCGGCCGTTGCGGGCTGAACGATCAGCAGATCTGGTGCGATGGATAGCGCGCTGGGTGGTGGGCGTGGAGGGTTGAGCTTTGTGCAATTGTGGGTTAATTAAAATGTCCGCTGCCAAACGCAACCGTGCCGTGAAAGGATGGTAGTGGTTTTATCGAATCCGGAATGGTATTCGCTTAAATTCTATGGCCAACCCAGTAGCTGCGGTTGCGTGTACGAAAGGCTCGTGTGAGCGATGCGAGCAACCAGCCCAGGGCGGTCGGGGTTTGAAGATTGAATCATTTTGTTCCTTTTACGCCCCTTGGACGTGGGATTTTTCATGAGACTGAGGTAATATTTAAACGATATCTTGAGAATACTACGTGAATACGAATATTTTCCGTAGCAATTAAAACAAAACTATCCTGTTTGTGAAATATTGCAAAAACGAAAAATTGGTAAAAATGGAACTACACTCTAGAGAACCGACTTCATCATGGTTCAATTACCATCTGCTCTCACTTTGCCACGTTTTCCAGGTTAAACCGGAACAGTCTGATTTCCTGGCACATTTCCGCTCAGCAAACGATGAGCTGCAGCGTTCTGAATAAACTGACCGTTGTGTATCGCAGTGCCTTTGATGTCGTGATTATTCTGCACAAAGTTGTTGAAAGAAAAATGAAAATAAACCATCACAATATGATACAATAGCAGCTCATATCATATGGTGTCTTCATACCAATGTATGCAATGCACATGTATGCAATGCACATTTCAATCTGAGCTAAAAAAAATGACCTACTTACACGCAGAACATTGCCTTTAGTGCTCCTAAAAGAGTATTTTTAACTTCAAAACAGAACAATCATATCGTGAGTGGCTTTTCGATACCCTACGTATGACTCATAACCACTTTGCATTTACCAATGCAGATACCAACTCGGTTAGAGTATAGATTAATTATCTTTGCTTCGGACATCAGATATCGTTCGTCACAAAAATTAAAAGCATGCATGAAAATGCGCAAAACATTGATCGATTATTTTAAAAAGCAAAAGCACCACGCTATTTTGACATTAATTTATTATCAATTCCAGAAACACCACCAATCGACAGCCGGACAAATTGTGTACGTTCCCGCTCGGAGCGCGTTACGGTGTGGCTACTGTACCGGTGGTCAGCTAAATTGCGGTTTAATCTGTACACGGATGCACCGCTTGCTCTACTGCCGGAGCGAGGCGGAGCGAGTAAAACAATCAAGAAATAAAACTAAAATGCAAACACTTTGATGGAAAGAGCCGGGCCACGATCAGTCGCATGCTGTTCGATTAATGTGCCGACCGTAGGCTGCAATATTAATTACAACCATCAGACTAATGTGCCCACGTACGATGTCGCTGTGGCCCTGGTACACCACGACCGTACCCAGGACCTCAAAAGCACAAAACCGCCGTGGATGACGATCGCACAAGGGGGAAAAATGAGGCATGCAAGAAAAACAAAATCCCACAACATATCCGTCAGGCCTTCGGCATTAACCCTTAGGGATTTGCTCAGTTGCGCAACGCAAGCATGTGCATTGTTATGATTAACAAATGATAAGGGGTATTGGGGTCTTTTAAAAATCCGTATTGTAATTTCCTTTGAGTCGGTAGTAATAAAATGTTTGTTCATCGAAAAAGCTATTTTTTAAACATTACTTCTTACATATCATATCATCAAGCAATCACGGTGTAAATTTTCCTCAATTGTTTAATTGTTAAAATACAAAATATTACACAAAAAAGCAAAAAAAATGTGTAAAAAAATAATCAAAACATTTTTAACTATTTGTACTAAAACCAGTACTAAAAACAGACCGAGTGAAGACAGTTAAACGGCTTCAACCAATTTGCATAACTCCTTATAGAAGTTTTGAAATGGTACACATTTTCATGATCACAATATAATGCAAAAAATGAAAATACAAAAATAACAATAAAAACAGAAAGAGATACAAAGTTGCATGCAAATAAAATGCCAATTTAGCACATTCCGATTAGTGAAGTAAATTTATCCATTCAAGGGTTAAAAAATCGTCTGTAAGATTTTTACTTTTTTAATACTTTCCTAATCAAAGCTGTGGTTCAACCCACGCCAGATGCAGCCAGCTGCACTGTGCACACAACTGATGCAAGCAAAACAAAGTGATCCGACAAAGCGCATACGGCCTTTTTTGATCGATGGAAGCATTAAGACGTAATTTAAAATTTTGATTGTCGATCATGGTCTCGGGCGGACGGACATCTCTTCCACAACCACATATGTGGCCACACAAGGGTTGTGAAAGAAGACGAGAAGGCACAGGCCAGCAAAACGTATCGGCAAATTACCGTGATAGCATGTCGAATCGAAGATAACTCCTGCTGCCCGTTCCACCATTATTCTGCTCAAGTGGTAAAACCGAAACGGAAAGGGGAGCAGTAGAAGGACATGAAGGAAGTTTCAGTCGATCGCGGAGTGGATGAAGAAACGCTCACCGTGTGTCGACCGATCAACACTTTCGATACATGAAGGGCCAAAGTGCACCTTTTCCCTTCCCGAAGGAGAGTACTTTGGAGCCGTGTTGCCGATTTTCCTCATTATTTCCTTTTCCCTTTGATCACAAAGTTTCAGCAAATCGCCAAGGGAAGTCGCCGTAGTAATTGGGGGGTTAGGGTGCTCAACAAATCGGTACATTGTTCGGGGTTTCTTTTTGAATTGCTCATCGATCTGGATATAACAGAGGGAATTTTTCGTGCTATAAAATGGTTCAGAGTCACGTTTCTGCGGTTTCTATTGCATTTCGTTTCCGAATTCAGCCCGAACCCAAAAATTTACTCTATCTTGGTGTGATGTAATCCACTGGAATCACGATCCAAGGTGTGGGCATACATTGGTAAATGTTTTAAGCGATGTATATTGCCGGAAAAATGATTGCACCAAGAACACAACACTTTCTAATTACAACCCACTGGCAGGGAAGCTTGGTGTGAATTAAATTTAATGACGCTAATAGCTTTGGTATGTGGTAATGGGAGGAAAGGCGAGAATTTTGAGAATTCTTGCGTAGGTTGTGTCGTAGACACCCAGGAAAAGTAAAGGTTTAGTTTTGCATGTGTCATTGTTCGGAAACAAGTAATTGTAGGCATCTTTGAGTCTTCATGCTTCAAAGATGATTCAAGCATGCTTTACCAATCAGCTTTAAGCATTTCGAAAGCTTTCATTAAAGTTGGTTAAAATTAGGTTTAGGATCAAACAATGGTAGAGTGTGAAGATATTCAGCTGATACTGGTTAATTCCCGTTTCAATTTCAAATAAATGATTTGTAAACATTAATCAACGCAATGTTACATAAAATATAATCGAAGATACTCCCAATTGTCTATCGGAAGCATGTTATGTTTCTTTTTTTGTAGGTTTTTATACAAACTTTGACCTGATGGGTCTTTTGCCTGTTAACATGTTTTGTTTCTGATGTTTCAGAATTGTTTGGATTATGCAGGAATTTTCTGACAGTCTCGGAAGTGAGACACGCCCTTACTATGAGACACTATTTAAAGTTTTGAATAAATTTGTCACAGAATACGAATCTAAATATGCTACAGTTAGGAAAGTTCTAGTGAGTTCAATGGTATGTTTATTGAAGCATTATATCGATCATCAAAATTAATCAGCAAATTTTTTATAGATGCTTTCTCATAGCTTCTTATTATAAAAAAAGGACTGCTACTTTCGTGTTCGCCCGAAGTCTCGCGTGCACGAGGGACAGTTAAGATTTGCGTCTGACTTTGGGTGTAGTTCTCGCGATCGAGTTTGAAAAAAATGGTGAGAATGAATCTCCTTTTGGCTCATACAAAATGAGACGATTGAGGCTGATATCACTGATTCGAGGCGAAGGATTTTGTCACGCGATTCGCGAGCTGTCAAACGGCACTTGAAAATATACAAAACATTCACATCATATGTTGTATTTGAACAAAACATTCATTATTATCATTTTCGTATGACATTCAATGCCATTTTTATTTGATAAATATAACAATTGTAGCGTTTAAAGAATCAAATACAAATTGACTGGAAAAAGCGTTCGGAGACCATCCGACCCCAAAAAAGCTTTTTAATTCCGGTGTACGACAAAATCGATAGTGAACTCTGTCAAAGTCCATATAAATTTAACAGCACGCGCGATTCAATCGCGCACGACGGCTGCTCCAGGTACTAGGCTAACTTTGGATTTGTGTGTTAGGGTTAGGAGGTTAAACAATTGACGAAAATAAGACGAAACGATCCCAAATCATACAAAATTTTCTTCCTCTCGCAAGAAATGGCGGGGAGCATTTATAGTAGTAACAACAGCGAACGTCACATTAGTGCTAGAATAGACTGCAAACTGTTTATAGCCTGAAATAGTTTGCTGTTTCAGTTTATGTTTCAGGTTCTGTTTCAGTGAACCTCGCAATGCTTATTGCCAAATGGGGGAGATATCTGAACTTCGGCTTTTCGAACTCGCGCGCTCGGACATCTTCGTGCTGGTGAGCAGTGATGTAGTCAATCTGTTTTTTCAGAAAAAGTAAAAAATTGGCAAAAATTCATGTCTCCAACACTGGTTATTTTTTCTAAATTCTGTTAATTATTCAAACAGTTAAATAGATGAAAATTTTTTTTAGTATTATGTATTACCTTCATGCATTGAAATGAAAGATGAAGCTTCCATAGTAAAACGTATACCGTTTAATAAAAGGGACGTTTTTGTTGGGATACATCTCTGTATCGGAGCATAGCAGCATAACAACATCACACACAACCACCCAAAACATAAAAAAGTTATGCCAATCGAGGAAGGTCGTGGTCACGCGTGCAGGCGTCTTTCACATATGAAACTGTTCGCGTAGTTTTTTTCGTTGAGCTTAAAATCGCTTCATTCACGGCAAATAATAAGGAAAACATTAAGAACCTTTCTTTAACAGAAAGAAATACAAGTGTGCGTAAGAAAATAAACCTCACAATCGTGCTGCAGAGTGGTATATAAATAAGGTGAATATTTACATTGGTTTGTTTTCGACTGTGTTCGCGTATTCGGATGTACAGACAAAAGAAATATTGAATCGGATTCGAACTTATGTGGTTATTCGTGTGTGCATGAAAAAATGTTGTCAATCGGTCTCAATCAAGTGCAGGAAACGATACGCGTTGTATTTGTGTTATTTTTCTGTCTAAAATTATCGGCCATAAATTGCGACTGATCGAAAGTGAAATTAATTCATTTTCTATGTCTTGACTCGTGATTATTAAGTTTAAGTGCGGTGTAATTGAACAGTACATCCTATGTATTGTTCACGGTGGAGATTTACCTAATCCGACAATACAACCCCTAAATACACGTACAACATTCGTTAATTAAACGACCGTACAAAGTAACAACAACACAAGAGTCGAATGAAACGAAAGAAATACTGTTGTTTGCAGCATTATGCATGCCAGAAAGTGTATTCAATTGTTCAAAAGCCTCAATCCATCGAACAAAATACATCACAAACAGCGCGTTTGGTGAAGAAGCACAAAACAAAAGCAGAGAGTTCTTTTCCAACGAGGCAAACATAGAAAAGGGGCTGTAGTTGGTTTGCGGTGTGTAGAAGCGTAAGCATAAACACATACACCGTAAACCTCGTACCCAACGTGACACCAACACACGAGCGTGCTCTGAAATCGAATGTATACACACCAACACACACTCCGCACAGCCGAACACTTGTTTTGTGGCCACATTTAGCTGTGTGAGTAGCGATACTGGGCGGGCATACTGGCAACATTCAATTTCAATTCCCGCTCAATTTTAGGGGTAGAAATTGAATGATTTGTTGCTGAATTTGTGTTGTGTTGCTGAATTTGTATTCATGGGCATGTGCGTGATTACTCGAATGGAAAAAACCGAAATGAAGAACAAAACAAAACAAGCGCGTTTAATAGTGAACTTTACGTGTGGAAAAAAACAGCTTTTCGAGAGATTGTTTTGTACGTCGAAATAGTATTGTATTGTATACTACGGAACATGTAATGAAATTTTGAAACTTTTACTTTTTGTCTGCGTGCCTATCGGAGTCCATGCGTGTTCTTGTCGTTCACTTCGTTTTCGTCAAAAGCATTGTTTTGGTATTGATTATTAACCCTTCTTTTTTCTTCCCTGCACAGCGATCGCGCAACAAACACTGCAACCGTGCACCACCTGTCAAACGTGTGTCGTCGGATCAGAACGTCAAGCAAAGTACGTTTCACAGTGATCACAGTAATCATTGTCGGAATAGTGTTTAATCGTTACTAGAAAACGAAACCAATTGTATAGTGCGTGGTTAGTTGTATGAAATTTGCGCGAGAAGAAAAAGAGTGTATTGAAAAGTGTAAAAATTTGCCACCGGTTGGAAGTTTTTGTTAAGGAATGCGAGCAATCGACGGTGGCCTTTTGTGTTTGCAAGTGAAAAAGTGCGAAAAATGGGAAAATTCGAGCGGAAGAAGCCGTTTGTGTTCATGTGAGCCCAGCAAGGCGCGGAAGAAGTCGTTTGCTGTTTGAGCCTAAACTAGTGAAGCTCGAAGTACGGCGGTCGAGGCGCAGCGTCTCCAAAACGTTGTCAGAAAGCAGGTCAAACACAGGGCTCGTAGTTAGCTTCGTAAGAGTGCGAAGCGTGGAGCTTTTTATCAAACGCAATGGCGGGGAACATTGTCAAATGGTGGAAGCATAAGATACTGGGCGGCTACAAACAATTTACAGGTAAGGGTTACAGTTTCTACACGTTACTTTTGTATAATATAAATCCTTGCCACGACGACAATATGGGGATCACGAATAAATCTGATACCGCGTTGATGCGACGGGTTACACGCTCTAAAGAATCTAATCGGCCTGCCATTGTCAGCTCGTCAAATGTCAAGCGAAGTAGAACGATCGCCATCCCTCCCGCACGTCTCATCAGGAATTCCATTAACGCGCTCTCCGGGGGCACGTATTTCCCGGAATAGGCTTTTTGACGCATCCTGCACTAGAATGTTTTCCGCATCACCAAGTTTGGCCATTTCCATTTATGCCATCTCACTCTCGTTAGCGATGAAAAAGAAGAAGCGCAAAACTTTCCCCGAAATAATCCGCTTGGCTTAGCTAGGGCCGCACGCTTTATGCCCTTTGAACCACGTTTTCCTTCGTTTCAGACGGATAAACGTCTCCGTTGGGTTGTGTTGCCATTCCGCAGTAAACGGACGTGGCACGCAAAAACTTCTCGCTTCGGCAAAAGGAACGACGTTGCATGGGTTTCGGGCAGGGTGTGTCGGAAATGGGGAAAAATCTTCGACTCCCGGAGCAGTCGACAGGTTAAGCTAAAGTGTTTCAGTTTCCCCCTTTCCATCGCCTGATGACTTCACAGCCTGAACTTGACGACGTTTTACCGCCTCGCAAACAACATCTCCCTCTTTTTCCAAAGACACAGGGGTGTTGAAAACTCGATCCGAAGGGTTGTGCGTCGGAAATGGGGGGTGAGAGGATGAGGGCAGAAGCAGAAGTTTTGTTCGCCGGTGTCAATTTGGCACGCACGCTAGTGGCCCCTAGTGTACGTTTCACACTTGCCACGGTGATGCGGTTGGTTTGGAAACCAACCGAACGCTCCATTCATCAAAGATGGCGCAGCTTGGCAGCTTGGCCTACTACACCATCTGGCTTGCTCTTGTTGTTCTGCCTGCTGCTGCTGCTGCTGCTTCTGTTGCGGCTAATTTTCACACCTCGCTCACACTCCGAGATATGGTGCGCCATATTGAGCCATTCGTTACACCGGCCATTTCCCTCGTGCAGCCAGAAGAGCGCGGTGCGTGTACCGGCGGCTATCCCGCTTTTTTCCCGATTTGGCGGATGGTTTTGACCTAGTTATGGTGCGGTGCTGTAGTTGGTATTAGAGCATTAACAGAATGATAGTTCCAGGTTCACAGCAGATCGTGCTCCCGGTGGACAACCGAGCGCTAGATTTTGCCTTTACTCTGCACTGAACGCTGAGCACAGATACATCTCGATCCGAATTAGGTCGGGTGCTATAATAGTTCCCATTAGCAGCAGAAATATATGACTTTCCTACTATTGCTGATTGGCTTTTCCCGGGTGGTCATTCGGACAGAATTCGGACAGAATAGCAAATGGCTCATTTTCAGGAGCTCACCTCTCTCCCACCCTCCACATTTGGCGTTATGTTTTCGCAAGGGAAGATCGAAGCATGCCTTTTTAACCGCGTGATCGATCTAACAACGTCGGATTTTGGATGAACGCATTTGCTGTCTTTTGGACTCATGGCACGAGGCTGGGACCAGGAAGAGCATGAGAAGGAGAGGGAGGGCAGGTTGTTGCGCTGTGTAACCGCACCGCGAGCATGTGTGAGTGTGTGTGTGTGTGTGTGTATTTCGATCCTCACCATCATTATGATGTGTGTTCATCCACCCACCGTCTCGCACGCACTTTTTTTTTTGTTCCCTTGCGCGCTCTCTATTTGGTGTGCTGCATCGATCACTCTCTCCGCTTGAACGATCGTGGCGGGTTGCTCTCGCTCACTCAGTTGCATGCACCGGCGCATGGCCGGATTTTGATGCCTCTGATCTGTCGGCTTCCTTCAGTATGTGTGTGTGTGTGTGTGCGTGTGTTTTTTTTATTCATCTCTCTCTCTTTCTCTCCGTCTTTCCTTCAGTCGATCGTGTTTTGCTCATTTTATGATGCTAGGGTGCGCGTGCTGGCTTTGGCTTCAGCATCCCTTTTCTTCCTTGACGGGTGGGGTTGTTGGGAGCGAGGGAAGGAAGAGCCAAGTGGATGGAATCAAACAACTCCCCCCTCATCCCCCTCTTCATTTACCCCACCCCAGCCGCAGTCTTCCCGGTACCATAAGCTTTTCGGTGGGGCTTTCGATTCTTTTTTCTCGACCGCGCTCCGCTTTTTCGTTCCCTTTCTTCTGGCACGCATTCACACACATACACACACACACACACACGCACATATGCACACACATACACACAATAACATATGCGACCGGCGGCCCGTACCATTCGGCGGCATTCCTATTTCGGTCGCGTTTTCGGAATTGTTCCATCGGATTCCTCATGTCCCCTCTTCCCTTCGTTTCGCTGTCATCCCCCTTAATAGACAGTGCGCAGTCGCGCGGGATCGCTTTTCGGCTTCTTTCTACTTCTTACGGCGTACGTGCCTGGGTTTGCCCCGTGTGCATGTGTGTGTGTGAATGTGTTTTTACATTTAGCTGCTCCGTCCTACTCACTCTCTCACCCATCCTCTCTTAATATTACGCGTTTTCTTTGCTTTTGTTGCTTTTATGCTTCGAATAGGTCGGCCGCGGTCTGTGCCGGTGTGTTTTTCTTCTTTGTGCTCACTTTTCACTTTTCGTTTCTTCGTTTTCTTTGCTCTCTCTCTCTCTCTCTCTTTCTCTCTCACACTCCGCTGTGTCTTTACCTTCGTCTTTCGGTGCGCTTTGTGTTGTTTTCTTCCCCCGTTGCTCTTGGTAGCAGTTTTCTTTCGCCCGCTCGTGGTGCTTTTTCGTCGTTTCCCTTCACAGCGCCCGCCTGCGTTCGTCCTCCTCCACCGTTGGAACCATTTCATGCTGGCATCATGTTGCTGCCCTGTGTCTGCCGCGGGCCGCCCGGCTTTGAGGCCTGGAGGAAGCAGGACGGGCGCGGCGGGGTCGAGAAACGAAGAAGGTACACGATACGGAGGAGATACGTGCGTTCTCGGGATTTTTTGTTGTTTTCAATTCGTTCTTGGCCGCGCGTCTCCGGCACCCGGGCGAGGATCGGCTTCGATCTGCTGCCGGAGCGAGATGGACCCATCCCTTGCCGTCTCCTTCCGTCCCATTGCTGTCCTGCTCCTAGGCTAGTCGTTTCAGTTTTTTTTGTGCTCTCCACTCACGCTTCCTTTTTCGAGGGGCTTACCCTACTCCACTCCCTCCTTGTTCGCCGCTTGTTTCTATGTCATATCCATCGGTCATCGATTGCCCTGGCCGTGGGTCGTTATGTGTGACGTGCGTGTATGTGTGGCTGTGTATGCTTTTATGCTTTGTATCATGTTGAAGACGACGGCATCCGACAAAAGCATATTCTTACCCTGCCTCTCATCGCCCTCTCCTTGATCCATGGTCCTTCAACCCTCGTCGGACCCCGGATGGTTTTGTTTGGCGGTGAGGTCTTCGACGATTTTTTTTCCACGTTCATTCCGTGCGGCTTTTACATTTACGCACCCGTACGCATATTAACACACATTCGTCGTTAGTTTTTTTTGTGTGTCGCTCTCACTCTGCTCGAGGAAGAGGCACCAACAAAAGCCAGGACCAGGACACGATCGCTGAGACCGATCCTCTGGCGCGAGGGGTACAGCTTTGGTAGGAGAGGAGGTTTATGGACGATTTTGTACCGTGGCCAATGTGGGCCGAATAGGATTATGATCGGTTTGAGGGCGCGCGAAAACGGGACAGCGCTCTATCGGATAGAAAGCCGGAGACCGTGAACGTGGCATTCATTTGCCATCGGTTGAAACCATCTGTTTTTTTTTCTTCTGGTGATATGGTGCGTCTTTCCTTGGGTCACAGGGGCATTTGCTAAGAGATCGATTGATCCTCGGTATTTATGACCCATAGAAGGCTATGCTGTGGGCAGGTATTTTAGAGAAATATTGCCGCGTATGCGCAAAGTGAGCAATCAGGATCTTTTCATGCGTATCTTTTCGTATACCTCCTTCGATCAACCCGGAGTTGAAATGTTGTCTAAAACTAAAAAAACGATACTAAAATTTGCTAAGAAAGTGTTTACTATAACTCCATATAAAACCAATGAAATTCCACGATTAAAATCACGAGAAACGTGAAAATACATTTTTTTGTAGTCTCCTACCTAGACAACAAATCACAATAAAACTATCAAAAATAGATTGTAAAACTGTACAGAATATAATAGGAATGAAAGATTGCCTAGCATTGAAAAAGAAATCTATTGATTTTTTTTTGAATAAGAAACGAAGAAATTTTCATTAAGAAACTTGTCTGAGGGTTTTGTGAGCGATATAAAAATGAATATTAGACTTATGAAATTTAAATACGATCGAGAAAACACGCCTGTAGCGTTAGAATTAGTTTCATCACCTGCCCATTGACCGTTAAGAAGCACAGCACTTATTCGATATTAGCTCGAGAGTGTGGCCGTGTTTTACCAAGTTCCCTAACGAGCGCGAACAACAAGCATCCCAGAAGGAGCCATATGATTACGTATTCATGCATATACTCTCAGGTAGATGGCACCATCGCCCCAACCAGACAATGATAATGGCTCTTTGCAAGTTTCTTTGCAAGAGAAATGTTCTTTTAAGTCTCTCAGAGGGCTACAGTAATTGCCATTTGCGATGGAAGCGTTTTCTGAATTTTATGGACTTTTATGTTAATAATGAAGTGCCCGGAAAAAAGTTCTTTTGATGGCATTTTTCCAGCTATAGCTCGGGCTGCCAGGATATGATTGGATGCTTAGCAAATTGCCTTAAAAATCGTCGTATTTCATAAAAAGCAACTAAATATTCCAGCATACATAAATAATCCAACTAACATCCTTTGCTCCAAAAGGATAAGCAATGTCTGGTCCTTTCGCTGGTTGTACGATTTCTGTGATAATGGTTCAGTTTCATTGTACAAAATGAGGGTAAGAAGTATAAACCGTGTGTTTCCTCTTTTCGTTCGCTTCCGCTCCAGTTCTAGCCATGCATGTGTGCGAGTGTGTGCAGCGTGCAGAAAATTAGTGCAACTGTGGGGAAAATTAAGATAATGATAATGATGCCTGGTTACACACCGGGTCGCGTGAGAGCGAAGGAATGGATGGTTGTGGTGGAAGAAGGGGGGGGAGGGGAGAGGGGGAGGGAGGAGCGGTTAGGCAATAAGGGTGGAAAAGTAACGACTTATGGCTGTGGCTGTTGCAGCTTCCCCGCTGGCTGCACCAAATGCATCACCGTGCCGTGTCGCCTGCTTCTTGACGGTCGTCACATGACAATGCACCTGAATCGAAGAGGAAACTCTTTATCGCCTTTTTACAACCGGGCCGTACTGCAAGCGCTGAAAATTGTAGCCTTTTGTGTGTCTTTTGTGAAGTGGATGGAACGCTTTTATTTTTTTTTTGCTGCTCCCTTTCACTGTCAGCTGCTGCTTTACTAGTGCATATTCGCTCGATATACCGACTCGAATTGCACTATGCACTTTTGTCCCTGTGCTCCCTGGAGGTGGAATAGTGTATTGTTACGAACCGCCACACCCGCACACTCTGCAGGGGAGAAACTAATTTGGGAAGGATTGTTTGTTTCAACGGATCCTGGACAGCAATGTGAAATCATTTTCGAGCTACTGGCGCAAAGACACACCGACCATTAAACTTGCTATTATTTGCATAATGTTTCGGAGATTAACTTCAAGCAGGCAGGCATCGTAAGCGTCATTCCGTATAAAAGATTAACACGGCGTTTGGAAAAGAGCGAACACCAAAACGAACGTCCCCGTGGAGGGTGAAAAAAGATGTCCTTTAAAAAAGCTTTTGAGGCGGAATGATTTTATCGGACACCACATTTTTTTTCTGTAAGAAAATGTATGTTTTATTAAAGTTCTCAGATTCTCCCGGGTTAAGCACCCTATTTTTGCTCTTTTCCCGCGAGCCCCATTAAAGGAGCTTCTTTCGTGGTACGCGATTATGCAACTTTGTACGAGTTTGCCAATAATTATCAACATTGTAGCTAAAATGTAAAACCCAATTCCGACACTGGGAAATCGCGCGCAAACAAACCCGTGCTCTTTGCTGCCCTCTTTCGGGCGGAAACGGATCGTACAAATATGCTGGCAAGAAATAAAAGGTTCAGGCGTTACGATTTGTTCGTACAGAAACATACAGAAAACACAAACCTGAGCAAAACCCTACAATTAGCGGAAGGAGTTGGTGGTTGGTTGCGACCTGCGGGTGCGGGCTTTATCTTCAACCATGTTTTCCTTTTTTATTCTTAGTAAACTGTGGACAGCAGATCAGTAGCAAAAGATACAAGCCGCCCTTGTATCTTCTTGTAGAAAATGATTTTCCAATTACCTATTACGAGACCCACTCCTAATGTTGTTGTTTGAAAAGGGAACGACTGAACAGAAGAATTTATAGGCCGGTATTGTATTAAATAGTTTGTTGAGCTAGGTCGCTTACTTGAATTTGAAAATAGTTTGTCACTATCTTATAGTGATTTACCAATTTATTATAGGAATTTGTTTATATGGATTACCCCAGATTCGGATGCCTCTTCGTTAGAGTCGCAAAATCCCTCATAATCATAACGTTTGGCTTGTAAATTGTAACACGGAGCTAAATAATATTTTGGCAAGATAAATTTTTACCATCTTTTCGTCGACATTGTGTCTGACATAGAAGATTTGAAAGCAAACTTGGTGAAACCCGTTGTAGTGAACATGAAGCTGCATCAAGCGAATATCACAAAGTGCATGAATCTACTCGGTGTAGGAAACAAACACGGCCCGGAAATAGTTACCGCATAAAACGAGAAGATTACTTTAACCTTCGCCTAGTTCTGCCGTGTGACAGCTATCGACACATTTCATCTTTTAAACCCTCGGCTGCTGCTTTTGGCACATGGTGTGCTTCCAAACGGCGACCAACATGGGGTTTGTACGTGATTTGGCGATACGTCAAAGCATTCGCCGACATTTTTCTGCCCCATTTGCCGTTGTTGCGGCCCCTGATAGTTTTTGTTTCCTTTTGCTTATACCGCGCACCGTACAACCTCATCGGCCCTACGAAGATGACGTTGTAGATCGCACAATTTCTGCAGATGTATTCTCCTCTCTCGCTTGCTGCCGTGTACTCGCGCACGTGCATCCGTGTATGTGTGTGTGTGTGTGCGTATATATTACTGCAACAACCCCCCAGCGGCGCATTTTAGCAATGCGAACGAACGAATTCGCCGTTCCGTTTGCCGGCTGAACTTTGTTGCAGTGCAGTTTTTCATGCCGCGAACTCGCGTTCGTCCCTCGTTGCTCGAGTCGAAGCCGCCAGTAGGTAGGAGGACGGTCGACGGAAGCGACTTGGAGTGCGGGAAAAGATAAGCTTTTTTTGTAAGCTGGACGTTTGGCTTTTTGGCTTCCTTTGATGTTCGCTTTCCGCCTTCAGTCGTCGAGCGTCGATATGGAAGAACTGAGCTGGCTTGTTATAAAAAAAAAAACAGCCTGCTGAAATGTCCGTCGTTTTAAGACCTGTTTCTCGGGATTTCTTCCTTCTTCCGATTGGCAGCGATGTGGTGGGCCCGGGTGGGGAAGGTCATCGCAGCAGACACGTCTCGCGCAACAGCAGCAACATCAGCCTGCCCATTTTCGACCGGCGTTTCGGTTTGTTGTTCGTCCAAATGCTATTATTGCTTTCGATCCGATTGCGCCGGGCCGAAGGTTGTGGATGATGCGGAAGGATTTCACCGCGGCTGCTGGTTGCTGCAGGCGTGCGGTTTGCGAATAGAATTGAAGGCAAAGAAAAATGCACAGCAACCTTCGCTCCCGTTGCTGTGAAATTGAATCCATCTGTCACTCACTCGTGCCCGTACGTGTGTGCGCCACCGTTCTCCCCGTCGCTCACACGCGGTGTCCGGTTTTAACGAGACACCCGACGAAGCATTTGCGAAACTTGCTACATTCCTCCGCCGGAAGATCATCCAGCGCGCGAACGGTCGATCCGTACGTCGATCCGGCCCGGAACGAACGTCGTCGCGGAAATTGAACGCAAATACAATAATAATGATGCTGTGGTGAGCGCTCCTTCACGATTCGCGAAGACTCTCCGTGGGATGCCTCTCTGGTGTACGCACGGATCGATCGACGACGTTTGGTCCGCTCTGTCTCTGACGAAGACGTATGGCTCACGTCCGTACGGTGCTGTCTGACAGTTGCATTCGTTGTTGTGTGTTGTACGACCCAAACGTCAACCACACATGGGACACTCGACGTGCGGGACGGGATACTTAGATGCCGCTCTTCTAGCATCGAACAGATCGTTCTTTGACGGAGCTCGTTCTCCCAAGAGCCGATCGTACGTGTAAAAAAAGGGTATAACTTTTGCACGGAGGTTAAACTTGGCGAGCCGCCTGGCACTCATTCAAGTATTTATCATACATTTTGTGTCAGCTCTTGAATGTTTTGTGTGGAGTAAGTTTCTCGCTCTGTCGCACCTAGTTACGCCAGCAACACTTCTTAGCACCGCGAAGACATTGGGACACCTCAACGGGATGCTCCCGGATAATGATGCAGCAGCCAACAACAATGCCTAAAATGCCGGCTCCGCGTGCACAAGGAAGAAAGACAAGAAATATAAAATAATTCATAATTAGCAATAATCACTTTCGCGTCGTTCCGGAAGAGAGTCGGCCGACTTCGGTTGAAAGGTGCGAAGAAATGAATCCCCCCACTGCGCGCGTGTGTGTGTGTGTGTGTGTGTGTACCATGAGCCAAGTGGGGGTCTTAGTATAGCCAGCGCACACAACCCTTGTGTGCGATGGTACCTCGGACGTATCCATTCCAACGCGCTTCCGACGTTCGTAATGGGGTGGCAAAGGTGCAATTTTTGATGGATGGGATTCGAGGTAGAGCCCGCCAGGGGTGCGGGAAAGCTGGGACGGGGGATGTATAGCAAAAACAAAAGATGCTTGCTGCGATGGAAAGCTTCCCTATCATCTTCATTGCGCCATGCACAACCGGCAACGACGACAACGACGGTTTCTGCTGCGGGGCTCAGTTTTCGCAAACGGTTATAATTATGGTAAGGTGCAAAACGCACATCACTTCTACAGTTTGCGCAAGACAATCACCGTGAGCCGTGAGGGTAAGGGCGACCGAAGGAGATCGCGTACTCTGTGGTTGCCGAGTGTCGGTAGTGGGTAGCCGCCACAACCAACCGGCGTGTCAATGGAGGCAATTTAAACAACAGTGAAAATAAAAACTCCGTTCCCCGATGTCTCATGCTGTCGGGCCGCCGTAGTTGGTGCAGTTTCCATCAGCAGCATCAATGTGTGTGTGTTTGATACACATTCTTCGACATGCACGTCGGATGCCTGCACGCACATATTTGAACCGAGGAAATGTGCAAGCGTTGTGTCCAAGGGCATCCCTCGTGTGATCGGGAGTGGTTATTGTTTTTCCAGTTGTGCAGGTTGCTTCCAAGTGTGGCATTTCTTCTAGAAACCCATGCTGTAAATGGGAATCATCGTATAGATGGCCATATGAGCCATATGAGCCAATTATTAGGTACTAAAATATGATAAAAAGATTCAATGTAAAGGTTTTTACATCTGTTAACAATAATATTGATGAAAAAATCAAAATAATTTAAATTAATTCAAGCTGCCTTCAGATTAACAATTTTTTAAGCATCCTTGTGCAGATCGTGCCTTATTCTGGTACACTTTCACTGGATCACTACTACAATCGAACGTTGTAAATTGGTTTCCACTCGCCAAATTTGCATAACCAATATTCGATACCATCCCAATCGTAGATCAACCTATTAGCTACAATCGTGAGTTTTCATGCGTTTAAGCGATATTCATCTCGATTAAGAACTGGCATAGTTTGTCTTTTTCGGCACTCATAGTCCTTCTTCGCATGTGGCATTATGTTTACTTTTGTGCGGCTACAACAAATATAGACACCTTCATATAAAGGCCGTAAGTTGAAAAATTTAATCCCAAAATCAACAAAAAAGAGCACAATTGATTTATGGCAGATTATTTTTCCCTCAAGGTCGTGTGGATTACTGATGATGATGATGACAAAGAAATTACAGCATATTTCTCTCACTTCGTTCAGGATCTACTCGATTACTATGCAAGAGGAATACACGTACGGATTTGCGTCGAAGAAAACGTCCTGAAGTGGAGCAAACAAATGCGCGCACTTCACTAGACAGCAACTATTTTTTTTCTGTTGTCCCCGATTGAGGTCACGCATGTATATGAAACTAAGCAAGTTTCATCCGCCATCTCGAGTTCTACTACATTCACTACGTTCCTCTAAAGAAACGAGATAGCCATGACAAAACCCAGACCTTCACATTGCAGAGGACGGGCTTTCATCATGAGGGTTGGATTTATTTTGACTGAATAATATGGTGAAGTATAATCTCGCAACTTGCATCTTCCTTTGTGCCACCGCTTGGTACCATGCTGCTAAGGTGTGTGGTAAGGTCATATGTTTAATATTCCGTTCCGGAATGCATTTCTTGAACGGTACGGTTCTGTGTTCGTCTGCACGAGAAGAGAAGCCGCGTTACGGGGCGAATGAAATATTTGCAATTTCATGGACCTGAGAGTAGAAAAAAAAGGTTTCCCCCACTAGGGAGGAGGAATCGCGTATATAAAATAAGTACAACTACGCTCATATGTGTGTGTGTGTGTGCGCCATTCGGTGCCTTTGAAGTGTAACGCAGCGATACCGCCACTCCGGACGCCATCGGAGAAGAATGTTTGCCTTGAGTAGGTACAACCACTGGTTGACGTTGTATACCGGTTTCAGTTCTTCGGTGCCTTGAAGAGACTTATAGGGGGAGTTCTTGAAAGTGACTCTATCTTGAGGACCGAAACGGTCGACGGGGGTGGCTAGAAATAGAGCTGCTTTGTGGGAGTGCAATACTCGCTAAAGTGTCCCGATGTCCATGTCCTCATGATGACGTACACTAGCAGCACGCGGGGACTTACTGTGATCTTGTTGTGAGTGCACTAGCGTTACATATTTATTTTAATTCGCCGCTCAAGCATAATGAGCCCTTGGGAACTTCATTATGACATTGCGTAGATACTCTACCGCATATTCTCCGGTATAGTTGAGTATATGTTTATTGTCGAAAGAATCGTTAATTATACAGCCTTTTATTATACTGTGCTCTATCAGAGTGTTATTCAGCGTTTCTCAGCTGAGCTCAACTTACGAATATAAGTTTGCAATTCTGGATTATGAAGAAACGCTCAAAGCATATTCATGTTGAGCAACGAAGTAATTAAGGGCAAGAGATATAACGAACGAAATTAGACGATAGTACTCGTTTGCTTCTTTAAACCTTTATCGTGGCTTAGATCCTAGTCATGCATAGTAAAGGAAAACAGTAAAAAATAGTCGTTGATACGTAGGGGGCCAAATTCCAAGACCTCACTGAGCGAGGGAGAATAAAATACACCGCGTGATAGTGTTGCACTACCTTTCATGCCTTTACAGCTGTGTTTTTATTTCGTTTCGACTAGAGAAGTAATGGGTACACAGCGTGGAATGTCATATCTGGAAGGGTTTTGTCATTATTGAACAAGGTGAGACATGTGTGTTGATGTGTGTGTGTGCTGAAACGAAGCATTTGGCTTGATGCGCTCAGCATGTTACTTTAACACGTTGATTTGACGTTAATTAAAGTTCGGTTTATGAAGAAGGGCTAAGGGTTTTTCCATCAACAAATCTTAGGACTTTTTCATGCATGCATGGTGAGTTGAAGCATTTATTTTCAGTGCGAGAAAAAAAAATCGATAATTTCGTTAAGCTCCATTTGTCTGCGTTGGTTGACGGATAAGTTATTCTGTGGAAGCTTAAGTACGAGGAGTATCGTTTGAAAGTATGTAGAAAGAAGACGATTTACCAGGTGGCGAATAATAAAGCGGTTTTGGTGGGGTGTGTTGCTTCAACGCTAGCTACCAGCAAATAAAAGATCTTTGTGGAGATGGCTGTTGTTACTAGAAGGCGAACCTAAAACAACATACACTATTTGAAAGACCAACACCACCACATCAGCAATATTCCAGGGACACACTCCACGCATCTTCTGTTTCGGAACGAGCTATCCACAAGTAACGTATGTGTTAATGGTCACGTGTTTTGTTTTGTTTTCTTCCAAAAGTCTCAAATATTTCTGTAACACTCCGAGCCATTCGTATTTATTCCGCGGCTTGCCTTTTGCTACGCGGAGTATGCCTTATTGCCTCAGAAGGAAAGCACTAATCCAACGCTGCCCTAGCTGCTGCTTGCTTCGCTGCCCATGCAGGATCTGCGGGGAAGATGGTGATGACTTATTCAAATGGAATTTTGTGTTTAATATTGTACCACCCGTTCGCCCCCACTTACTACTCGGTTGCACGACATGTGTTGTTTATCTACTATATGGTTTCTTTTTTGGTCTCCCAAAATGCTTCGCTTTGCTTGCTTTCTACGGTTCCCTTCGCGCTAGTGTTTGTTTTCTTCAGCATCGAAACGAGAGATAGGTTGCTTTTTGTGTAGCATAGAACTACAAAACTTGAGCAAAAATGTTTAAATTCAAAGATAATATCTAAACAAATATTTCTGTAAACCTGTTTAACATATTTCTCTTGCAAAGAATAAAATATACTCTTCATAAGGTGGTTTCATCTTTAGGCTAGCTTTTGGTTTAATATCAAAATCTTGTAAGTGAATGTAACTTTTCTGTATAGAAAAAAAGTCAATAGAAAATCATCGCTTCTCATACCTGTATTCTATGACATAAAGCAATACACATTCTCCATTACTTATCGATCACACGAGCACAGCACCTTGGCATAATTTAATTAACCTTCAGAATGCAAAGTACTTCTCCAAAAAGGAGATGTGTATTGCCAATGGGATGCGATCGAGATAAAAACTGCAACCGGTTTCGCGGTCTAAAGATAGAATTCTAAAAATAGCGTATTACCATTTTTTTTCACACAATCTCTACTAATCGAAGCGGTGGTTGCAATCAATCCGCTGCTCAACACAAACACGCCCATACATACACTCACAAGCCGTGGCCGTTGTTCCAATATTAATTAAAAACAATTTCATACCGCGTCTCTAATAGTTCACTTATCAACTCCCAGCCTGAGGGCCTGGGTCTTGTGAGTGTGTGTTTGTGTGGTGGAAGCCTTCCCCAATCACCGCCGGGTGGGTAAGTTGTTGGTGTGGTCATTAAACTTGCAACGTGAAAACGGGGGCGGTAAAGTTCAGACGGTAACAACCGCACCGCAGAGTGGAGTGAATAACAGACGCGCACGCGAGCGTTCTCCGCGTTCAAGAGGGAGAGCCCGCCGTCGGCACCATACATCAAAGACGCCGTTTGCGCCGAACACGACGAACAAACCAGACGCCGCCGGGTGGATGCGGCGCCATATTTGCAATCGCAATCGCTCGCCGTGCGTCCGTCGTCCCGACCGCTGCAGTGTTGGCGCGATAATGTGCGCAATTTATAGTTATTGTTGTTTCAGCCTGCGAAATACTGTGCACATTAGACACGGGGGCTTTAATTGATCGATTTTGTCTTGTTCGCACTGATTTCTCCCTTACCGGCGTGCCAACAGTATGGTGAAAGCGGCACAGTGGAGGAAAGAGGGAGCTTAATAATCGGACGGTTAAGCCGAGCGCTACTACCCACCGGGATAGGCGCACTTTTAACGCTGCGGCAGAAATGCACTCCGATACAAATTGAATTATGTGGATTGGAAATGGGAAGGGACCGTTGAGGAGGCTTACGAAGTTTTCTGCGCGATTCAGTTATGCCCTCTGCGCATGCGATGAAGCATAAGCCCTTCGTCGGCCGTGTACAGAACGGCAGTGTCGTGCCCGTACTGATTTCGATGTCCAAACGAGCTCTTTCGCTTCACCCCGACGATTGCTTTCAGCTAATTTTGAAAATTAGTAACCGTCACCCAGGGACCCACCTGGAATTGGTTACACGCACTGTTTCGCCGCAAGCAAGTTTAGAAAGATTGCAACATTGCGTTTAGCTTTGGCTCGATACAGCATCAAAGAACAGGGTGCCGCGCCATGCTGCAGTAAGTGACATATCGAATAATTACGGATAATCGTTGCTTGTCTCTGTTAGCTGTCGATATTAGATGTTATGTAAAATAGCATTGGAAACATTGCAAGTGACGTTTGTTTACGATTATTTTAATTAAATCGAATGCAAATATGCATATTTTTTACATTTTTCTATCTAGTTTATAGGTGTAGATAGCAATTATAGTAATTATATGTGAGAATTTCCTCACACATTTCTTACATGTTTGCTTACCTTCAACTTGGATTTGTATTGGACATTTGAGTTAAAATTGTGCGTTTGTTTGTCTCGTTTCATTTTAGGTAAGCTTCACGATTCCATTCTCCGCCAAACGCCGTGTTGTTGCTGATACGACGGTCAACTATCTCAACCCGCGACAACGAGTACAACATTTTTCCATTTCACCAAAATTCAACTGTTGCCGTTGCTGCTATCACGGCCACGCATCGGCATCGGCAGAGTGCGGCGTTCGCCTTTGTGTCTGCCGCGGTTCAACGTCCGATTTGTGTGTCCGCGGGAACTCGCATTCGGAGTGCGTCACAAATACGGCGTAGGACGGCTTAAACCGGCATAAAGCAGAAGAAATCACCTTAACGGCCGTGCGTCTTTGGCTCTTGCGGGCGATGTGTACGACATTAAGACGCGCCGCACCGAATTCATCAAAGCCCGCGGAAAGAAGACACGAGATTAGTGTGTCCTTTCCCTCTTTTCTCGATTCGGATGGTCCGGTGGAACCGTCCGTTGCGGCGTTCGCACTGCTGCGATATATAAGTTAATGACGATTATTGTCGTTTAATGGACGTACAAACGTTGTTGTTGTTGGTCCTCTGGGCGACTACAGTCGACGGTACCCCTTGTCGATGGGATGCTGGAGAGACGCAGAAGCCCTCGAGTCCGGGCCGCAGACATTCGATGGGGTGGCCATGGATGGGTCGGCGGCGAATGACTGTTTTATTATTATTATCTTGAATCGCTTTTTTGTCCTCCTTTTTGGCGGCTCAGGGAGTTTTCATTTGGGTTTGAAAGTCGTCAACAGGCGCTGGGATGAGACGAGATGCGAGGGACGGTTCCATTTGTGGATATCAAAAACCGCTTGCCGAGCTGGGTGCGTCCGCGTTAAGTGATCGCGGAAAATTGAAGAGAATTTTAATTGATTACCGTTAATTAAAATCTCGTACGACCCGTCTTCGTGTGAAGCTAGACGTAACGATGCAATGACTGCTTAAGAGCTGAATGCTGGCATATGTAGAGTGGCCATTACCGAACGAAAGGTTAGGGAATGCTGCTTTCTCGGCTTTGTGTAAAGTCCTCTGCAACTGGATATGGAAACAAATTATTCGTTTTGATTTCCACCGCGAACCGCATCGATCGTCATTCGATTGAGCTCGTGTGAGGACCATTCTCAGCTAATGTTTGGTGGTCGTAAAAGTGGTGGTGAACCATATCTTCATTCTTTAATAGGGTTTACCTTTTCCGAGTTGTGAAGGTCTCAAAAAGTAGAGTACGTATGTGTGTGTGTGAGTGAGAGAGCGTGATAAAAAGATAGAAGAGGGAGAGAGAGAAAGAGAAAAAGAAAGAGACAAACCGACAGAAAATATAGTTAAGATATGCGTTCTGAGGACGCATGAGGATTGTGGGGTTCCTGGTTGGTTCGTAGGGATAACTTTACATTCTGATTTAAAGTGCCCACCGAATGACACCGTCGGTGACGATGTAAAGAGCATTGCATTTTTTATTGCCCTTCGCAGGGCACTCGCACCCGGTGGTCCCGACTAGAATGCATAAAAAGCTGCTCTATAAAGTTGAGCAACAGATGTCCGATACCTCCGAAAGAACATTTTGTGGTTTCGTGGTCGTGTAGTTTCGTGGGCCCTCTTAATACGTTAGCCCACTGAATACGTTGCATCTAGTAAACGGATAAGGCAAAACTCGAAACAAAACGGTGAATATGGAAATATTTCTCTTCCAGCGCTGGGACTTTGCGTTTTTTAAGTAACTCCACGTTCTTTAGGTAGCAGTAACTTTATTTAAATACAAGGCAAAGTATGTACACTTTTGAAAAACCAGTCAAACACATAATCGGTTTCCTCAGACAATATTTTCCCATTGTTGGAGTTGACGCTAATATATGTATTTCGTGGTGGTTGTGTGTTTGCGGCTTTCTTATAAAATATGTATGCTCCACAAATGCAAATACGAGTTCGAGTACGGAACCACTACGGTTGATATGTTCTATTAGTAGGTGTGCTTTGATCGAATCCGTATTTGCTTGTTGGATTCTATTCTCAGCCCGTACTTATACAGTATGTTTGATACGATAGTATGCAATTAATACCAGCATAGAATACAGGTACTGCTTTAGTAATCATCAGTACTGCTTTAGTACACCGCAGGCTATGAATTATCTACAATACAGTTTTCTTTTGATGTTTTCTATCTGATTTATCTGTGTTGATGTTGATATATCTGATATTTTAGAACATCATTCATCTGAATGTAAACTTTTCAAATTTGCTATCTATCTATCCACAAAGGAGGTTAATTGAAATTGTTAGAAGCGTGTTAAAAATTAAAAAAATCAACAGAGATTTGAAAGTCTTATGGTTTGAAAATAATTCTCATAACACAGGATCCAAATAACTTTCTTCTGAAATTTGCAGAAATTGCTGCAAGTCGTGTCATTTGCAGTCGATACTCATCATAATGAGAACGAAATCGACGACAACCGACCGCTGCTTTCCAAACGCTCCCTTGAGGTTATTGGAGCTCCTCACCGGGGGTTGATGAGTTTTCATCTTACAAGATCAAAACGGAACGGCGCACTGTTGGAATAGCATTTTTTCAGTGATCGTTCGGGCGTGTCGGTGATACATCGCACATCTCGGCATCCTGCGGTACCGGCATCACGCCTTTTGGCTTGCTCTTCCACCCTGCTTTTTGTACTGAAGCTGTGCTGTTGTGCCGGGGGGTAGCTCCAGCAGCATGTAATGATGAGAATTAGAAGACGCCAACCCGTATAGCAGATTATTTCCCAGCAAGAAGGTGATCCAGGCGGCAGTGGATATAGAAGTTTTTCACTTCCTTCCTGCATCAAAAACCGGCTATCGGATACGAAGCGGTCCCGGCTGCTCCCTCTGCGTACCGATCGAGGAGAGAAAATCGTTGAAGCGTGCGGAGCAAGATCGAACCAGCGCCAATGCGGACGATGAAACGATGAATTCCTTCGCGTACCACCCCGTGCGCACCTTTGCCCCTTCCTACCGCAGCCTAACCTCTTTGAAGGTTTAACCTTCCACTTGCTGGCCTATCTCGCTCGTTTCACCTTCTTGCGCTGCGTTCCCTCCTTGTTTGGCCGCGCTCAGATCTTATGCCGATCGTCGCTTGATCAATGCCATCATCTGCTAGCGGCAGCGGCAATGGCGGCGGCACACACAGCAATATAGCGGCAATAGAGCATCATCCGCCGAAGCCGCCGCCATCTACCAGTTCTGTATTTCACTTCGTTTGCCCCGAAGCGTCCCACTCCAGCAGCCTGGGATGCTGCTGGTCTCCAAGCAAAAGGAACGCCGGGTGTGCGCTTCTCTTTGATTACCCCTCTACTACAATCCTCCCTTTCCGTCGTAGGTTCCAATAAAGGCGTATGTGTTTTTTTTTTTTCGTTTTCGGTTGGCTCGGTTCACCGCGCGCCCACCGCGCGTTTTGTGCTCCGCGTCTCTGTTTCGTCTTCGTTGCTGCTCTCGATCGCATCGATCCTCGTGGCTTTATTGCGTGCTGCGCGCGAGATTGGTGTGTGCGCGCGTTGGGTTGTGTGCCGCAGCGCGCTCGTAAAGCGAAACGCTCCGTGCTCTTTAATGTCTTTTTGGTGGCCGCCGTACCAGCCGCCGCGCCATGGTTTGAATGTTTGGCGGTAACTCGACTTTTAACTTGCGCCGTGGTCCAACGCGAAGAAATACACGCACACACTAGGGGAAGAAACCAAAAACATGGTATCTTTTTGGCATGCTTTGCTTTTGGTTGGTGTATTGGGTGTGAGAGTAAAGAAAGTGGTTTTAATCGGACGATTTTTCCAGTAGTATTGTAGCACTAGAAACTATTTTGTGCTTGCAAATGTATGAAAATAATATACAATCGGATCAATACACTAGAGTAATCTTTTGAGTTTGGGAACATATTTTTATGGTGTTCGGTTTTCTTTGCAATAATCATAAATTCATTTTTACTCAATAGAGTTGCTTCTTGAATTTTCTTTAGAGTTCTTTTTTGTACTTCATACGCACTCGGGGTTCCGTTCCGAAGGGGTTTTTAATGTTTTCGGTCATTATGGTCGGCACATCTTCTGCAACACCGAATTCGGTCCGGCGTCCAGTTTGACCCATGCCCCTCCCTCCCCCACCCTCAGACCACGATCATTCTAGAAGCGCATGGATGATATTGATTTTTCCGTTTACAACTGTTGTCTAGCACTTCGGCACCGATTGCGGATCGTTTTCGTTTCCGAAATCTTGCATCGCTGGCAAACATAACATGAAAATGTGCGCGAACCGCCTGCTACTGCGCATCGCGCATCAGCAGAGAAATGTTTGGTTCATGGTCTCGGACGTGGTGCTGGTGTGTTTCTTTGCGTTGTAGTTTTTGTTGATCCGCGAGATGTTTTGTAAAATTCCATGTGTGTAAAATTATTATTGTTTGTAATATTTTAATAACACACGAATCAGGTTAAACAGAGCGGCCAATAGTACAATCACCTCCAACACCTTTCTTTGAGGGATTGAAGCGAGTGTGCCTGCTTTGGTTTCCAACGCGCTCGCAAAGGTCCGGTTTTGGATTCGTTCGTTTGATCCCTCGCCGATTCTTCAACCCGCCAGACAACCAAAACCATCAGCCACGGATGGTAATGCTGTTGGTGTGGAACGGAACGGAATGACTGTGACGTTAATTTCACCTCGGCCAGTGAATTCAACAACAACGCTGATTCGCTTCTCCAACCGAAGATTGGCGGCCGGCCACTTCAAAAACCGATACTAACCGCAGCAGGCGTACATGTCTGTCCAGTTCACAGACCCTTCGAGGTTGGACGGGTAGGAAAAAAAATCCCATTTCTGCTAATTCGCCACGGTTTACGGGGCGGATTGGTTTCAGGTTCGGTTTCGGATTTTCTCTAATTACCGCTTCTCTTGCGCTGCTGTGTAGCCGAAGCGGTTTGAAATTTTTGGTATTGGAGAAGTGTAGCTGCTCCGGTTCGGGGTAGTGGTGTCTATCGAACCGATCTGACAGCTAATGCTTCGTGTTAAATTTTCCCCTTTAACCCCCGTGTGTCTTATTAGGACAGGTAGACTGATGGTTTCGATTTGAAGGTGTTTTTTTAATCCATTACGTGAAAATATATTGATATTTTCAAATTTTCCAATGTTTAAGCGGACGTTGAAAATGTATTGCAGTTTACACAGCTATTGTGTACAAATGTTATTATAACGATTTTATGTCAATGCTTCAATATAGTTTACCGTTGGAAGAACATCGTCGAAATGCGTTATAAACACCAGGAGAGCACCATAATGTCATTATGGCAGTATTTTATCTTAAAACGACTTCCTGCATACTAAAACCCTTATTCATTGGGTTATTATCTACGAACAGATCACAGTTCCATCCTGCTGATGTTACTGTTGGTTCTTCATGGTATACCCTAAAATGGTACTGAATCAAACGGCCAGATTTTCCTCTTGACTCTCTCGAATGCAAATGCATTCTTACGAACATGCCCGGCTCGAACAAACCCGTGCCGGAAATAGAGAATGAATGTGCGTGTTCCCAGCATTTGTCGAATCTATTCCACGCACCTACCCGTGCTGCAATGGGATGTGTCGTTCTCGAGCTAATATTTCGATATTTGGGTGTTGCCTGCCCGGAAGTTTCTGGTTTTCATCGAGAAACGACCGGACGTAGTTGCCGGGATGCTTTGCACAACAACCGATGCTCCAAAACACACAAGTTTTCAGAACGATTCTCTTGGCGATCCATTGTCCTCGTGGCATATCGGTTAGAAATTAAGAGCTATAATGTCTGGCACATATTCACGTTGCACTCGCTACACAATAGTATTAGTATGTTCTACATTTTCTATTTTTGTGGCTGATTCCAAATGCTTGGATCTCACTTTCCAAAAGCGCATGTGGCATAAATTGAACGTTTTACGATCAACGTCTGCTCGAAGGCACGATGTACCGTTTTCGATACAAGCCGGTGGTTCAGGTTATGTGTTGTGCTGTTCGATTACCGCTTCGCTTCCCGAAATAATGAACCTAACCCGAAAGATGCGGGGTGTGGTCACTTCAACGTGTTATACAATCTGCAGGCTACCCAGGAGAGGTGTGAGATGAATTATTTTATTTTGTAACTCTTTAGAATATGATAGTGTTCCTTTGAGCTTTTCATAATAAATGGAATACGTTTGGCTTTTATAGATAGTTTGGGGAGTTTATAAAATTGAATTTACTTTTTAAGATAAATGATATTATGATAAATTCGTGTATGAAACTAGGCCAAATTTGTGTTATTTTAGCATTGCAAATGTTTGTATTCAATGTTGGAAGGTTAAAACTATCATCTTAACGTACACTGATGGTGCATATTATGCTCAAGTAGTATCTTACCTTACCTAGCGTCTTTTGATCGTGTCTATCTCTCTTTCAAGCGCATCGCCTACGGCATATGGTCATTTGTCAAGGCCCTCTTGATTGGGTTGTTTGGTGTTTATCGCGCCAAGCAGCAAACCGCAACCGGATCTGTCTCGTGGCAGTGCCGCCTCCGGAACAAATCGTTTGCAATCGGCAAGCCATCTTTCCTCATCAGGTTGTTAATTATATCAATTTCACTCGTAATACCCACGGAACATCGAGCACAACATCTCAATTAGCCACACCTCGACTTGGGCTTCTGGCCGCGTCCGCTGTTGGTGGGGTGTTCCCGTTGCACAAATTGTTTCTCGCGGCTAACTACCGGCATACGACGAAACGCACTACCAGATGAAGGCTTATAGAATGTCGGACATCGGATATGTCCAGTCGAATGCGGTGTACTGCTTTCCAGCGAGAGTAGCGGTGGGAAATATGTTGGTGCGCGCGTAGCGCATTGTACTTGAACACCGGATGCTCATAACCGGACTATCTATAGATGGACTCACCCCCTTTCCGCCCGTAATCACAGCTGAGAGTACGTCGTACGCGCCTGAGGGTATGGACCGCTGAGGTGGTGGCATCTGTCCATGTCTAGCCTGGTTGCTGTCGGCGTTGGATCATACTACATGTTGTTGCATGTTGCAACTTATTGGTAATAAGCGCAGCGGTAAGGAGGAATAAGCTGGGGCGCAGTAAATGTTGCTACCGGCCACACTATTACTTTTCTCGTCAGCACCCACGGCGGCATCTGTCCCCGAGACAGACCTATCATTTGGTGGCCGTGTACCGGTAGATACTCATAATTGTTTGTGAGTTATCGGACGAAGAATTTGCGTTTGCCCTCAGGGCAACGATTGCAACATTCTTTCCACAGTAATCATAGACCACTGTGGGAGCATTTGCCTATGGTGAGGGAACTGGCCATCACGAGAGATGCGAAAGACAACGCCACCCAGGTTGTCCCGGTGGCGGAGTAAATCATTAGCCGCACAATTCGTTGGGTGACTGGGTTATAATTAAATTATTTGCATACTGTAATGTATGTGTGTGACTGGCTTCAGAATGTATCGACTAGACACGGCCATAACTGACACCCGTTGTGCGTTCGTGCCGTGGGGTATATAATCTTATTAGAAGGCAATTACTGGCAAAGCTATCAGCCGCGCTGTCGCAACGGTAAAGGAAATCGTGCCGCCGAGTACCCTTATGATAATTGAATGTAGTGACCTGATTGCAGTTGGACAACGGGAACACCCCCAACCCTTTTGGTATCTGTGTTTTTTTTACAAATTTTCTTGTCTTAGCATTCATTTAATAATGCATTATTTCCCTCCCGTGGGACTCTACCGTACAGTTCTTCAGCTCCTGCTGTGAAATCTCTGTTACGAGAAATGAAGCAGCCGTCGAACGTAAATGCTTCCGTACCGGTAGGTGGCGGTGTAGCAAAGTCCATTAATCGATATCTGTCAGCACCATGGCACGTCCTTTTCCGCTCTCAGGAGGTGGCTAGCGGATAAAGAAGACTGCCATCGAACACCCAACCCTTCTTACCACCAACATGGTTCACAAAATCTGGAACATGCCCGAGGGATACAGGACGTGGTCTTCCTCCTGCTGGTACAGCCAAATGCGAAGGTAACACATACTCGGAAAGCACATTCCGTTGGGGAGGATTTAGGCGAATCTCAGAGCGGGATAAAATCGGTGCAAAAATTTATGGCTTTCGCCAACTTCGCCTGTGATTCATGTTTGGTTGGTGCCTTTGTGGTATAGTATTAGAAATGCCCGTTGGAGGTTCTTGGTGGACGCGATGGAAAAACAATATTTGTGAGCTGAAGCAAATAATTACTAAACAATAATTTCGTTACTATTTTGTTTCAAATTCCTTCACTTACTTTTTACTTTTAAACATTCGCTTCTTCGCGGTGCAGATGTTACAGTCAGACTGTGGAACAAAAAGCTGCTTTTAGGTTACACAGTACAAAAGGTACAAAACTCCAGGAACTGGCTTCTCGCCCTGCTGCTGCAGCAGGTCTCGGTCGGCTTCGATTTATGGTCCCGAAGTGCAGCTGAATGATTGCAACGCTTTTATCGCTCCGAACCCCAGGGGATAATGGTGCCGGTATGGAGGGCAGCACAGCAGAGAGATGCCCCGTGGTGTGGTGTGTGGTGTTTTTGCCATCCCGTCCAATCATACCTTCACTTCTTGGGCGCGTTGCGATGGCACATGGCTCTGTCCAATGCCGAGATTTAAGGTCCTGCTTTGGATGACTAATTCTCATGAAAATTCCCATAGCACACGAGTATGTTTCGATGTGTTGGAAACGACTTGGGCGGTCTCTTCGATGGTTTAGACCGGTCAATCGTACCGTAGTGTTGGTGTTGGTGTAGGCTTTGTTTGCGTAGGAATGAACAAATAAGGATGCACTGTCAGTATGCATCACGCACCATAAAAAACGTGCTTGCTTTAAAGGGTTCTGTAAATCATTGGCCTACATTATCTGTAGAGTACAGTAATATTTATGGCTCCGATATGAATATTTGTGCTTAGTTGTACTATGACGACGTCAAATATAAGGATCCAAGTTCTACATAGGATTGGGTAATGAAGTCGTTGTTCAAAAATATGTGATTTGGTTTTAATGTGTGAAAGAGATTTGTATATTCCAAAATACAATAATATCATCCATATGTATCATCTTTGTCCGTTTTAGTGTCGTACATTGATCAGATTTAAGATTGCATCCTATGCATAGGAAAGCAGTTTGCAGTAAGTGTTTTAGTAATCAGATAGAAATGTGTTATTTGCGGAGACAATATAAAGCTTTTGTAGAATTTGGAGCGTATTAAACAATATCTGCATTATTTAAATCCTCGTTCCTGCGAACTCATCAAATCCATCTACGGTTTCACGCATTGATTTTACGAGCTTCGTATAGTTGCTACCCACAACTCATCGTTACAAGACCCACGGGGAAATCAGGAGAGAAAATTTCCTCGCATCGTACCGCAGCTAATTCCCGGAAATGGAGATAATGATCATAAAGGAAGGATGACTACACTCCTGTGGGCTAAGCCGCGCCGAGGTTGACCCAAACTCAGTCTCCGTCCGTGTTCGGCAATATAGGGACGGGGAAAGAAATAGGTCGTCGACTGGGAGACTTTGTCGGGAATCGATTAGTTTGAACGAAATGCGTGTCTCCTTGCTTACCGGGAACAATGGGTTTCTATTGGTATGCTATGAGGGTTTAGCGTTGGGATATCCTGCGGGTAGTCACTTCCTTTCGATTCGTTCCAATAGAGCTACTGCTCGAACATTGTCCATTGATGGAATAAATCGCATGGTTTAAGTAGGTATACAAGAGCCAGAGCCTATATCCTCGATGTTTACGGGGACTGATGTGGGTGTAAAGCAATGGGTAGAGTTGTGTGTACAATTGCCTTATTTCTTCAACTTCATGGGTGTGCAAAATGTGTGTGTGTGTGTTTATGTACATAACACAGAACTCCCTTGCATACGGTCTATTGAGAGTTTTCGAGTGTACAAAAGAGATCCCGGTCCATTCTTAATCTGAAAGGCATCATCATGATCTTTGTAGAAACATAGGAATAAGTCCACGAACAGGCAACAACAATTGTTGATAGGTTGTCTCGTTTCGCAGTATCTCAGAGACAGAATTAAAGTTGAACAAATCGTTGGAAATTGATGGTCTTATGGGTTACGATTAGGTGATAACGATGATGTCTGAGATCGATACCGGTTAATTGGCATTAGGATTCCGTACTTCAACACCAAACTCAACAATACCGAAACTCCCTTGGTAAATGTACTAGCCTATTGATGGTAAAGTTATCAACAGACCAGTGGTGGTAGTGTTTGAAATGCAAAGCACATACCCGCAACTACTGCATTGGTGGGCTTTTTGTCCTCCCAGCAGCTGGGAGTTGGGAGACATTCAGCAGCTCTACATGATTTATATGCAAAGGTGTTCCACGGTGTGCGAAGTATATATCAAACCTGCACATTTCATACAAGCGTGGCTAGCATTATCTCTCCAACACAAAGACACCTATCCCGCCTCGTGCTCGCTGCAATGACGCTGACGTGCGGTTTCTCGAACGCCATTGATTGTCGTCTTCGTCAATATTCCACTTTCCTCGGGTGTACAGTCATCCATCGTCATCATTGCATCGCTAGGTCCACGTGCGTCCGGGGCCAGGTCCGTCCGTTAGTTTGTGGCTTTTTCCGTTCCGTTATTGCCGCTTGTCCCCCTTTCACGTCTCGCGTCGCGGACATCTTGATCTCGGGCGGTGGAACACAAAAATCATTGGCATTTCCTTTAAGTTAAGTACGAGAGAGCGGGTTCGTTTCACTGTTTCCTTAGTGCTCCCGGCGGGGTTTCTCCTATTGCTAGACGAAACTCTTCACTTCCACCGTGTCGTGGTGGACCTGTTCGTTTGACGGACTTTCTGTGTGACGTTGGGGATTTGTGTATGTGTATTGAGTGTTTTTTTTTCTTACATTCCCCACCGTACGCTCTCACAACTGTCCTGTCAGCTGCAGTCGCCGGTGGAGTCGGAGTCACATCAGACGGTGTCGGCGGCCCGCAGGCGCTCGCACGCTCTGCAGGCTGTCGATGGTGGACGACGACGGTCGGTGATGGAAATGTAATTACGAGCTCCAAACGGTAAATAAACCCTCTAAACCCCGCCATCGCGCTGTTGGTCGCTGTGTGTCGGTAATTGTTGGTCAGGTCTTTCTAGAGCTGCTCGGCGCTATGAGGAGGTCTTCCTGGGGATGATGATGATGCGGGAGCGCTGGTACGCTGATTGAGTTTCTTTTATTTCTTGGTCATAGTTCTTCGATTGTCAGCCCGCGCACGGGGCTGCGTTGCTGTCAAAATGTAGTCGTCCCTCCCGGACATCCGATGGAGAAACACTTGACGGCACATCCAATTCCAACGGCATCCCCAGCTGCAGGAATGGGAAGTGTCATGTATTGCTGTATATACGCCGGCCATCTTTTCGGTATAGATTTTTCAGCAAGATGATGGGTGCCTGACAAGGGCATGAAAGAGCACATTTGATGAAAGGCCTCTCGGACAAAAGATAGCGCTAAACTTTACCTTTAATCCTGTGTTCCGGGCATTTGGAAGCGTGAGGCATGCCGGTTTTTGTGTGTTGCAGCAGGTGGGACCTACGGCGCCCAGACAGGCGGCTCCAAACGGCAAACGTTGATTAAAGACACCGGCAACCACGTCGGCTGTGAGTCCAACGTGCAAGCAAGTGTGTGGACCGGAGAGGAGACAAGCAAGCACCACAATCATCAGCAGCATCATTCTTCGTCGATGACGAAGTTTTTGGTGGGCGACGTAGTGAGACCGTCGTTCGATTCGTTATGTTGTTCCCAGTCGTGGTCTGGGCCACATGGAAATACACTAACAAGTTTCGTTGCGGCCGGACGGGCATGACTTACATAATAATTACGTAAAGCTCGATCCTTCCATTTCTAAACGTACTCCGTGCTCAGTGTGTTGCATTGGTTTTTAACTAACGTAAGGTAGAAAATACAATACGATTGTATTACAATAATTTCACGCACTGTCGATTATGAAATTTCAAGAAGGGTTCAACAAATCTTAAAACTCAAATCGAAAATCAATCATGCAATGGCAAAGAGGTGCCTACTTTGCTGACCATACGAAACCTCTGTGTTGTGAGACTCACGTAATAGGATTTCGATCGGATATTAAAAATCGAACGAAAATCTCGTTTCTCTCCACAGAAGCGCTCATGTTTTTCGGCTTGACGACTACTCGTTACCCTCAGCTGACTGTGTACGTCTTTTTAGGTCACTGGCTTATTATGAAAATTTTGGACCGTCATTGATAGTGTCGTTGTGTCCCTTCTTCCTTTCCCGAGGATATGTTGGAGTGGAGACAGCGTACACATTAGTATTCACATTGGCCTCGCACGACGTGAACGTTGTTGTAGACGAGTACAGGACTCCCGGTTTTTTAAGGAGGCTCGGTCGGTTTTCGTTCCTTGCTTGTGCACATTTCTTCTGATCCGTTGTTTTGGCTTTGGCTTTTATTTTGGACGCCGAACAACGTACAAGAACTGGGTGCTGTGTCTTGCCGATCCTACAGCAGTGGCTTCTTTTTGTGCGGGGAAATTTTGTATGCAAAGCGCATTTGTGTCGTTGGGCCGCGTTTTGCATAATTCGTTTTGCTTCGTTTCCGGAAGCTCTAGCCTCTTGCTGTTAGGTCCTTTTGCTCTTTGGCATGTCCGGGGAGCTTTTGCTTTGTCATTATTTTATGATGAAAAGTTCGTTTTCTGCTGAAAAGGTAGTAATTGCCTGAAATGATGATACCTTTATTTTCAGTTAGGGAACTAAGCATTCCTCATGTTGCTCTAAAGAATAATGTTTATTTTTTATGTTATTGATAAGCTTATTTATTCAAATAAGGCACAAAATATAATTAATTTAAGGCACATAATTTAAGGCACAAAATAAAGCACTATTTTCATAAAATTCTCTGTATTCTTTTCAGGTAAGCTGAAACGTCCAAATGCATAACAGTATTGGTAACCAAAACCGTCTGTCAGGTAAACCTAGAGACTTAATCTGTTTAAATTTGTTTATGTACGATCAATTTAGATCTAATTGTCATACGCACATTATATGGCTCTTTTCCCTCTTTCAATCAAGATTAGAGGCTTCATATGGACAGCAATTGTAATGCGCTTGATATTTTTGACACATTTCTTTCAATAGAACAACTAGATTTGCATAGAAAAAGGAAAGAAAACCCACACTAGATAAGGTTGCTGGAAAGATGTTCCGATGCAATCCTAAAAGGGGCCTGTACTGCCGGAAATTGAATTTTATCACGCTTGTCCTATCAGTGATGGTGGTTTGTGCACCGGCGCAAATGGAAACATGTAGTTCGATTTTGTCCAATTGTCTGAATTCAATAGCATTGCGGATGCATTAGCATTGAGTTGTGCGCTCTTTACGTTGTAAAAGCAATGCAAAATCTGTCACTAAAAGGAAGCATCTACATGACAATACAGGGTCTGGAAAATAAAAATAAAATAATCTCATCCCCCGGTCGTTTCCGCGCATCCGAGGTGATTTTCGAATCCGATTTATCGTTTTGCCATGTGCGCATCCTCGGTCACCACAATGATTGGCGGGGTAGAGAGGATAGCGTAGTCGACATTTTAGCGAGCGATCGACTGGAAAAATGAATTCGAATTCCGATCGAATTGGCCCGGCCCAGACCGTCCGAGTGTGGAGTTTGCTTTTCTGGCCATCAGTTTCCCGTCACACTAGAGCGATCAATAATTTCCGGAAAATCACTCATGCGAAGTAAAACGACGCGAAAAAAAACGACGGTGGATGGTGGAAATTTGGATGGTGGATGGTGGATATAGCGGTGTGAGGGTGTGAACAAGAACGATTGAATTTATTCAATTTTTCTCTTGCTCACTGCGAAAGCGAATGATGTTGGTGGATCACTCGTGGGGATACTGAAGAGGATTTTCCGTGGTGTGTAAAAGCTTTGCGCAATCATACGTGCAAGAGAGAGGAAAAATCCATTCCGATTATCACGTGCTTATCAGGAAGTTGGAAAATGGAGTTTTTCAATTCGGTCTACAACCCCTCAACCTCAACCACCCTAGCTCGGAAGGTGAGTTTTAGGGTGGAGAAAATATTTTCCATTTCCGATTTTCCCATCCACAGCGAACGAGTGACACCCATTTTGCAGATGTTCGTGGATAACGTTTCAATTAATGTTTTCCGGCTAACGTATGCGCTTTTGACTGAGGAATGTGTTTTTTTTTGTATAAAAATACGTGAATTGTGTTAGCAGTAGATGGTGATATCATTTTTAATTAAAGAATTTGGCAATAAACTTCCTTGACGTGCCGTTATGCACAAACATACCGGCGCTGAATGGACTATTTTTTCGATGAAAGTGAATAGCTTCTGGAATATAATATAACGAATATTGGAATATGACAAATTCCATTGTTTATTTTGAATAAGAGAATAAGATTTGTTAATATAAACTGAGTTCATAGGCTGGAAGTATTTGAATTAGTAAAACAAAACCTTTCGATGAATTCTGAATTTTCTTTGAATTCCGAATATGAATTCCGACTTAAATATGAATTCCGAATTTTATTTGAACTTCAATACCAAGATGACCTTGTCTTTTCTCTCGATACCATTCGATCTTGTCTGACCATTCGATCATCCCTCTTGGACAACTACCTTATATTGGTTTTTAAATACAATATTGCTTTATAATTTTTGGGACATTTTTAAAAACAAAACCTCAAATTTTCCTTCAACATATCCGAGCAATGCTTCGTTGCTTTATTTCCATAATTTTCTTCACCTTCTCGGTATATCATGCTAAAGCAGCAGCAACAGCACGTCTCATTAATCAAACTCCAGTTACCGCGCCCGACTTCCGTTCCGACATCCGGTGACAAAACGGCGACACACGTCGTCCCAAAAGAAGTCGAGGCCCGTTGGCGGTGCTGCTGCCGACTGCTCTACGTGCGAAGCCAGGACCGTCGAAACGCGGCAACCGAAAGAGGAAATTCACTCGCTTCGAAATCGGGTGAAAGAAAAAGGAATGATTGATTATGATTTTATTTAATCACAATGTCTGTGCCTGGGAGGAGCATATGTCTTGGTTCGGGTGCTGTGAAAGACAAATTAAAACTGCGCCCTTACTCGCGCAACATGTCAATCTTCGGGAGAGGTAGTCTCCAGTTCCGGTTCCGGTTGCGGTGGTATAAGAAAAAAAACTATTTACGACTTAATTGCTGCTTCGGCATCCGTTTCTCGACCTTTTTGAATTCGGTGGAGCCAGAGGTTTGCCCAATTAAACCGATGATTTGAGGAAGCTCAACCGAAACGATACCTGACGGAAAAAGACCACGTGTTGTCGTTCGGGTTGTCCGTTCCACTCAAGCCATCCACCGGCGGCTGCATTCTTTCGAAAGAATGGCAAAAGTAGAATGTCAGTGAAACGTAATCTAGAAGGCTCATTATGTGTGCGTGCTTGTCCTTTGTTCTGGGTGAATCTTAAGATCTCTTTTTTCATAAAATGTGTTTTACCTTGCAGAGATGGCTGCTTACTGCCCTCGAGCTTCATCAAATCCATGTCAAGGATGAGATCATGTTCGGGATCGGCATATTTTTTTTTGCTTCCAAAATCTCAGCTAACAGCTATAAGGCTGCTATTGTTTAATCTTCCCGTGCCCTTCTTCAGAAGTGGGGACCCATTTTTGTGATGAGATTCCAGAGCGCTGGCAGGAAATCGGAAGGCCGCGCGCGCATTCCTTTCTCTACACGCACAAAACCACTTACTCAGGAACCGAAGGCAAAAATGCCACTAGAGAAACCCTCTCGTGAATGAAATTGGAAAAATTGGGAAAAAATAAGCAGATATGGCGCGTCGCAGTGCTATAAAAACCTTCAGAGCCACGGTTAGGCCCAACCTCCGTGGTCCTTGACACAAAGGTCTCTTGGGCTTGGAAAGGTTGATGAATGAAATGCAGTGGTTTGGCAGGAACAATAATAACAAGGGAACGGGCAATTTCTTACCCTTCGTCGTTGGGGTGCGGTTTTTGTTTTAGCGTTTGTTTGGCCGATTTGTGTTGTTCGCCGGCCCATGGGCTCATCTGCATTCCTTCCTGAGAGAGAATATGGGCAGGAATAGGAAATTCCATTTATTTTCGGTCTCGCGATTCGGTTGTGGCGTTCCAACAACCCTTCGCAGGGCGAGGTTCACTGCTGGGGAGGGTGGTATATTCAAATTTTCGATGCATTACAAATTTTGTGTTTGTGTGAATAAGATGACTGCGGTAAGGACAGGATGAGAAGGAGCAGCAGAAAAGACCACCGTGACGATGGTCGTCCACCGGAAGATGGTCGTTGAATACGATTTCTTTCTGCTTCTAACCCTTTTCAAGGATTTTTTTCCGCTGTATCTGCTGTAAGTTAGACGTAAGATGCCCGAAGGGCACCGAAATCCAAAGATTTTTTTTTTGACTGAAGCCAACTGGGATCTAATCGCGAAACCCAATTGAACTGCGCTGAAGTGGAAAGCGTTATTGAGAATGAATCGAAACAACTCGCGGAAGAGACCTCTTGAGATGTTTTGAAGGTTTTGATATGAAACAAACGAAGTTTTGGTTTTATGATCTTTTGTTCAACCTGCGGCTCCAAACGTAGAAACCAGCTGCCTCAAATCAGATCCAATTCCTGAAGGCATGGTTTTATTCCCCATAAATTAACAAACAGATAAATCCGAAATGTTGTTAGGTCTGTTCTCGGAAAACTGCCTACCCGTTGTATGTAAATTACGCTCATATTAAATTTAGGTAAAATTTACATATAGCAAAAACCGTTCACCTGTCAGTGTTCCAAATCTAATTGGAATAAACTTTTGCTGTATTTTTAAAGCTGCTACATTAAAAACCAGCTTCAAGCAACTAGCTGTGGTAATGTTTATTATGTCCATGCAGCCTCGATGGGATGAGAGAAATTCGGATGGAAACAAATTTGTCTCCAACTGGTCAACTCTAGCCTGCTGCTACTGCTTGTCCGGGAAAAATATAAAAGCGTCAAATTATTTTACATTTATGACTGAGTGTTTCGCTGCTGTTGCTGCCGTTGCTTTAGGCGCACTATCTGTTCGTTGTCGGCAGAAGTCGTCTTTTATGGGAGTTTTTTTCGTGTCGCTGTTGTTGTCTTGTTAATTCACCAACCTCAGGGTATCTGTGGAATAGGTTTTGGGTGGCCACGAGCTGAAGCAGTGACGGTGTTTTATCTTCGTTCCAACTTTTTATCCCCGAAATTCCCCACACCACTGGCAAGGTGGCGAAAGTTCACCGTGCGCATCGTAAAAAATGAACAGTGCGCAGTTCTACTGATGCAAAAAAGGAATCTTAATCTCTACAGCCTTTCACGCTTGTGTAATAAAGTGTGTGAGTGTGTTTTCGAATCGGTAAAACAAGAACAAAATACACCAATAAATAAACCACCGCCGAAGGCGCGAATCCACTCCAAGGAATATGCCTATGCGAGAAGATATGTATATTGATAGATAGACGGAATTTCGAGGGATGTATGGTGTTGCCAATAATATTTTTTCTCAATCATCGATCTGAGAAAAGATGCTTTCAAAAAGTTTCACCTTGGGTTGGTGACAATCACTTTTAATAAGCTTTTCAATTTGTTTAACAACTACCAGATAAATGCAAACCTTATTTTGTATCAATTAAACTTCTGATTGTCAGATTTGAAATGCGTTTTTTTAGTCTCTCTTTGACTCTTTTTTATCTAGAGTTATGACAGAAACGGAACACAAGATATTAAGATCTTAAAATAGGATCTCTCTTGTTTTAGCCCCTAAACTGCATGTTAATGTTTATTGCCTACACGAATTGCTTTTATCGCAAAAATAACTTTGATTCAAATTTTACACACTCCTTAGAATATGTCACCACTCCTTGTTTTCATTAAAGCAACTCGGACACCTGTCAATTTGATCGTTTGATCGGCTTTGGCAGAATAAATCGTTTCATTGCTTGTTGAATGGGTTTTATTTGTCTTGCTCGCGATGCCGATGTGTGTTTTCCGTCATTAGCAAATGATTGGTTTCGCTTTCGTGTGAGGTGGGCTCTTCAGCCCTGGCCCCTGTTATATACTGGCGGATCACATCAAACGAACGTGCGTTTGAAGTGCCAGCGCACGGACTGACTTGTTCGTAGCGACTTTTGTGTGCTGCACGCGCGGCAACGCGGTTGTTGGGTTGGCGTCTTGCGAACGCGAACCAGGAATTAATCGATCCGGTTGATGAGCAGGTGTTTTGAGTATATGTATGTATGTGTGTGGGTATATAGTAAACCAGTTCCGGCGGACATTCACCCACCTATTCAGTGCGACAGCGTTTGCTGCATTGCATGTGCATGCTGTGCCTGCAGTTCGGGCAAAAGACTCATCGCGCGCGCGCTCTCTTTCAAGTCGATGTGTCCATTAATTAATGATTTATGAAGTACGGCCAACACACATACACAGCACTGCACCGTTTCGCGGGCTGTGTACGCGGCACCGTTTGCCACTTGAAAGTGCAATATTCACTCTCCGTATCAGCCTCAAAAACCGTCGGGAATGGATAGTACGTGACAACGTGTGGCCCGCTGCAGGTTGTCAACGCTTGTTTCACTTCACCGACATCGTCGTCGTCGTCCGTTGGTCGTTGGTCGTTGGTTGATGATTCTGATTTTGTGCAGTCACTTCAAGGATCATCTATCAAGTTCGGTTGAGGGAAGCAGGAGGGGGAAGGGGGAGGGGTAGAGAAAAGGCTTTGCTTGTCTGGCGTTGTTTCTCTCTTTAGCCTTTCGGCGCCGCTGTTAGTCGCACGGAACGATTTCCCTTCGCAGGTTGCATGGGTCCTTGAATTGAATTATTTTTATTGGGGCTCTTTCTACTTTTTATTGTTACAGTGTGTTTGGAGTTTGAACTATGTATCATACAAAAAGTAACCAACACACTGCTTTCGTAAAGTCTTAGTTAATTTTCAGAAAACAATTGTCATGTCAAATAATATGGTGTGATTGATTGAATGAGCACAAAATGGTTCACTGTTCTTTACGTCCTTTACCTGCGAGGACGAGTTTTATGTTTTCCAATCCAAATCTCGCTGGCGCCACATGTTGTGTACTAAAAACGCACAAATACACTCACGCATTCCAAATGGTGGTTATTTCAATATAATTTGTTCACAATTGTCACCGCGACGCGGCACGCGCTAAAAGCGAAATCTCCTCTCCTTCCTAAATCACTGGCACTAGTCAGAAACCATAGCATCATGACAAAACCACTCTACTGCCCCTGGCTCCTATCACGTTTGCCGCTCACAAATTGCAGGTGATTAATTTACATTTCGCGCTCCACAGTGCGACCGCGACTTGTGTTTCGTCACGAATTGGAGGCGAAATCTGATGGTAGGGAACGACGATTGAAAACGGTGTAGACCGTGGCGTCTCTTCTAGTGCTGGTCCGCACAATCAAGATGACCCTAGTCATTGCTGTTTAAGCTCTCTAGCTCGTGCGGCAGAATGTGTTTTATTCAATACCCCACAGTCTCAAGGTATTTTCATGCTGTGGCAACACGTTAGTTCTGCCACCGGCAAATGCTTGGCCAAGTGCTTTTAGTATTTGGGGTGGACGTTATCTGATACTAACTAATGCAAATAGTCGGTTTAAAGTGTGCACTAAGGCAGAGGAGAAACCACCGAGAGCTCACGTGAGTAACATACATTATTACAGGGGTGGATTTTTTTTACACGTCCACAAACACCGGTAGCAAAGTATTTGCCGAAAGCAAATTCGTGCCTGAAATGTTAAATAATGGTTTGGATAATGAAACTGTTAACTTTTTTTCAGCAGCCCCATTCAAAGTTGTGGTTCAAAGTTTCTTGAATAGAAGAATATACTAAAGAAATGATGGGATTTAAAGCGCTTCTTTGTTTTTGGAGACCAAGTAAGGTGCAAAAAAGAAACACTTCTAGTAGCAGGCTTGTAGAAATTATGTCTTTTTTCCTCCTGAATAACAACGAAGACTATTTTGTAAAATTAATAAATGTCAAATGTTTACAATAACCAACTAACGGAACGTTTCTTTTTGTAACACTCATTTTTTTATTGTTGATGTCGCTTTTTTCGTCGCTCAACAACTATTAAATAAAACTATGATCTACTAAAATTAATGTTCCTACGAAATGCATCACGTCGTGTACGTGTGTGGCTCGAAAGCAGGCCGCTTCTTTGATGTTCACTTACCCGCAACCAGATGCACTGTTTCATCCCTTGTCATCCGCGGTGCCGTCGGTTGTGCCAAATCGAGTCATTTAATCTTGAGCTTAGCATTCGCAGCAAAGCACTGCAGAGTAACTGCGATCGTGTCTCCAACACGTATCAACCGTACAGCCCTCTCCATTCAACGCAGGTGTTGCGAAAGGTTGTTTAATCACGTTTTGATCGTCTTAAATCGTCAAGGACCACCACCGCGACTGACAGTTGGCGTTGCTGCCATTTTCTCGTACCGGCGCGTTTTGTTTTGGTGGCGTATACCTTAAGTCCGCCCCACCCACCGCCGTCCGGCTGTCGCGAAAGGAATTAATATCAATTTAGTTGGCCCACGTGACTGGCGTCGAGAGCGACCGACGTCGTTACTAAAATAACGGTCGGTGCGGTGTCGGTCGTGATTTTGTCGGAAAGTTACATATGGTTTTAACAAAATCTGTTATACTGATTTTCGTTTCCCATTTCGAGATGAAGCATAGCTTGTGCACGTGATTAAAATACATGTTTGCTGATTATGCAGGTCAAGTCATAAATCGTGCCCCATCCATGTTCTGTATAAATTGTTTTCCTATTTTCCAATATCGTAGGACGATTTCCAATCGTTTGATGATTTAGTATGGACCATGAGAAGTAAGACAAAAAAACACATCGCCAAAATAAATCAACCCCATATCATATGCTCAGTCTTTGATTTACTGCCGGTCTTCCATTATCGATAAGCGATTTAAAATTTAAATATTTGATTAGGAAGCAGACCCACTAATGTTTCGAGCGAGTAAAACCAAGCTGTGTTTTCCAAGTTTACGTGATGATTGTATTACACGTCGAATGATGAAGGGTTTTACGATTTAAACCAATTGATTTGATCTTAAACCGTATCATGCTAAAGTAAGGGGATCTCTCGGGCAACCTTCGATCCATTTTGTCATCAACTATTTTCTTTTAATCCATTGCGCTGTTTAATCCACAACAAAATCTCACTCGATAAGCCTTTCCAGTACGTTTAGGGGATACATTATCCGAATTAACTGCTATGTTTATTTTTTTATAGAATAAAAACTTCTTTTTCCACTAAGCCGCTTTAGTGTTTCGCCCTCTGAATAGAAGAACCCACACTATCAGATCCGTAGAATCCGTGCGGTGAAGCCGTTAATGGAGGCGCTTGTACAACTCCACACGAGGGGGACGGATCACACTGTGGATGACCATGTCTGTCTGTCTGTCTGTACTGGAGCTTAATAAATCATCGTCGGTCAGATGTAAAGGGAAGGAAGAGAGAGAGAGAGATAGATAGAGAGAGAGAGAGAGAGAGAGAGAGAGTTAAAAAATTTAAAATATAAAAACACCCACCACCGGCCGCGAAACGAAGCAGAGATTATTCTTCCACCCCATAAAGCAAATTTTAAGCGTCTCATTAGCTCGGCATTTTGTTTTTTTTTTTGTGTTACCACCCGGCCTTCTATACCACTTTTCAAACGTTTTCTTATCCTTCTATGTAACTGTCTTTCATCATCATCGCGCAACGAAGGGGAAGAGCGTGTGTAAGGCTTCATTTATAGGCTCCAACTCACCTGCTGCCGCCACCAGTGCCGGCATTACTGTAAGCTTAAGCCGAACTAACGAGAATACAATAACAACGCAGGGGGATGATTTTCTTCCCATTGCTTTTCGTCCACCCGCCAAACAAAGGGAGCTTTATTGCTTAAGTGATGTTTTTTTTTTATTTCGTTCGGAATAAATATACCTCAGAAAACCTTAATCCTTTCGTTCCATCATCACCGCCGTGTGTTTCTGTAGAGCCGAGAAAACAACAATTCCTTTGAAGTGTGCGACAGACAGCTGCGTGTTTCGGTGATGTGACGTATGCTCAAAACAACACTGGGTTTTGTTTTTAACATACTCCCAAAAGACTAATGATAAGCTGCATGGGAGAGCAGATCTGTCCGCATTATTCATATGAAATTTGTCTGCGCAAAAAAAAATGCATCCAGTCATTCCATTTGTCGGTCACAACGGCATCCTCATATGCTGCCAAAAAAAAGGCCAATTAATTTTCCGCTCGAAGCGTTGATGAACGGATGACCCTTTTTTCGTCCGCCGTTTTACTGCCTCTAGCAGCTCATCCGGGGTGGGCTTCATCTTTCACTCCAACTTTCCACTTTAGCGTCCGGTTTCAGCGCCATAATGTGACAGTAATTAGTATCACCGAGGCGCCGACAAGAATTCATTGCAAAAGAGCAACAAAACAAGACGATAAAAAAAACACAAGCTGGTGAATCCTTCGTGAACAGCGTGGTGGATTCAATTTAAACTCAATCTCACCACGACCACATTATCATCCATCGTCCACCGGGTACCGCCATTAACGTCCTGAGCGAACAGTGGTGTTCGCGCAAGGGTCGTGTGTCAGTGCACTTGCCGAACTCGGCCGAATATGCAGCTCATATTTCATATGTGCAGTTTAAATTAAATACTTTCTCTTTCCCTTTGCCCCGTGCTTTCCACCCGTTGCATGGTGAGCTTGTTTTTGTTGCGATTCATTTCCACGCCGCGGTTGCGAGAGGTGTGATGGAAGATGAGATGTGCGGTTTTCCATTAACCTTTTTATGAGGTACTATATCTTGGAACGGGGTTGAATTATTTTCAGCAGGCTGGGCTTGTACGACGAGGGAAATAATAATCGTTTTGACACCTCTTTGAGGCGGAAGTTTGAACATCGCGTGGAGAGATACATTAAATAATTATTCAAATGTGTGTGTACAATCGATTTCGATCCATTTTCACGAAATATTTCGAATTTCATACGACATATGTTCGATCGCATTTTATTTTTTACCATTTTTCATCGTTTGTGCTTGTTTAGGAAGCGACTTTGACGCTAATGAATTCGTTTATTGGATTAGCATGTTTTATAATTAGCAAATGGTTTAACACAATTTTTCGGCACCTTAAGACGAGTTTCTTTAGCGATCAAAGATATGTCGTGATTAATTATAGCAGATATCTCTTCTTTGCTAATAAGCTCATTTTAATCAAATGTATTTGTTATTATTTTCCTTTTCATAAATTGAGAAAATGAATTCTCAGTGAGTAGTTACTGAACCCTTTTTCTGCACGATGCTTTTTTATATATGACTGTGGTTGATATTACTATTCTCATTTTTTTAATTTATCAATCTCATCTGTGCAGCATTGTCATCTGTAACTTTTTTACTAGAAATAAACCCTTACTTTCGTTGCGGATTTGTAACGATCCCCATCGCGCCCTCGCAAATATTCGCTTCCGCAAAGGATGTAATTTTTTCTACATTTTCACATCACGCTGCTCTCCTTTTCCACGCGTTGCTGTGTCGGTACCGTTTCCCCCCCCCCCCCACCATTCTCTCCGTCCAAGTTACGCTAACATTTTATTTTTATAGCCTACTCACGACTGTACCGCCGCCTCACGCGGCCACCATTGTTTCGTTTGGGAATGACATTTTCGTGGCGATAACAACGATGGCGGCGGTCGACGGTATTATGATGATGCCTTAACCGGGCCCGGACTCGCGACCGATCGGTCGACCATTCCCCCTGCCCCACCCTACACCATTCGGTATCAACGTACCCGATAGAAAAGCAACTGGCGACGGCCCCGGCGGCACGGTGACCGAAACCAAAAGCGCTGCTGATGAAACGTTACGGTGAAATTCCATCACGATCGGCTAATAAAGAAAGGAGACGAAAGTAAACGGAACGGCGCGGTTCCACTCCAGATGGGGTGGGCTAAAAAAATAAGAAAAAAAACTCCTCCCCGTCCGAAGTGTTACTGCCGCCGCCAACTATCCTTATGAGGGCAGGCAATAAGCAGACCGGAGTAAGGATGGATGTGAATCTGTGCCGACGACGTGATTTGATCGAAACCAGCGGCACGGCTCTTGGAATGACATAAACCGACATCAACACCCGAACACCATCATCATCATCATCATCATCATCGGCGTGATGGCCGTCGTGAGAGTCGTGAGGATAGAATTTCACGTCGATCAGCCTCATAAAAACATTTCCGCTTAACATTTTGTCATTGCCGGGTGTCGGGAGTCTGTTATAAATGGAATCGCAAAGCCCCACGACATGTGGCGCCTTCGCCGGCATTGGTTTTTGGGATTCTCCCGTTGTCGGGAACTACTAAGACGCGTTTTTGGCGAACAATTTTTCGTGTGGGATAAAGCATGACTAAACACATTGACTAACTCTTTTAAACTTTAAATTCATTTCGTTTGCAATTAAACGTGGCATCGCATTTACTCTGCTGTGTGGCACCCGTTGACATCTTTTCCCAGAGACAGGACAGCTCACAACAACTCCTAAAACAGATCATCCCCTAACGCACCAAAGTATGCAACTATGTTGTTAGATTTCGGTGGTGTCGCGCCGTTTGGCAGGGCTCAGAATGCATGTGGGTTAGATTTTTTTTGGTATGCAATATAAATTCTTTCTGCGACCAAAGTTAGGTTTCTATTAAAAGTTGGTCTTGCTCAAGAAGGAGACGGAACCGAGAAGTGGAAAACCGAGCAATGATACGCTTTTGAAAAATGTTGTGTTTTGGAAAAGGGTATCTTGAAAAAGGGGCCTGGAAGCTGTTTGTATTAAGTTTTTCATTTCTCTGCTTGAATAAGTTGTTCAATTGCATAATTCTTTCCTACAATCTTTAAGGGACAATCCCGGCACCCATGTGGCTTAAGTCGTGAGAAACAGTACAGTTCACTTCGAGGTCATAGTTTTCGAGCTCTCTTGCAGCTACCGTGATATGCAATCGACGCAGTGTAAACCCCTTTTTTCTGACGTCCGAAACATCCCTCCCAGCAACCAATCCGACGATCGTGTGGCTCGAAAATCACTTGAAAATTGGTAATTTACTTCGTTGCACGGTGTCGTAATGGGTTTTGCTTTCACTTCTGGCAATATCGCCAGACCCATCGTTACATCTGTCTGGCATCTCCTTCTCAACACTCGATCTCAATCCTGGGGACGCGCTCCGCATGTTTCTGTCGTCACTGCCATCGTCAGGCACATCGATTTAAAAGCACACACACACACACATATTTTTGCCACGCATCGGGGCCATGGAATGTCTGTGTTTTAGCTTGGGTGCCACTTGAGCGAGCAACCGACGGGAGCATAACATTACTATTAGCAGGCACCGTGTCTAGCGAGCGTTTGGAAGCTGAAGAATGTAGTAAAACTTTTTCCTTGGTTTTTATGAGAAATTCTTTCAAGGCAAGTGACACGAATATTTCTTTTAGTTCGATCGTTCACTGAGAATGCCAGAACGAAGAATCGGTTTTTTTCTCAATTGGGATAATTCCAACAAATTTCTAGTATATTTGCAAAACATGTCATAAAATCGATTTATTCTGTACTAGTTGTACTAGTTGACAGTAAAAAAATATTTTTATTAATACAATTATTCAATGTAATTTAAATGTGTCTAAGACAATGTATGACATTTGACATTTCTGCTTTAAATCTGCTAGTAACATAATCTTTCATAAAACGCAGAAAACTTACTCGCAAACCCAACATTTAGAAAAGATTCCCCTTTTGATCCTTTTAAAGCCTTTCTTTGCTCAACGTCATATGGTTTGAGAAAACGACAAACTCATTTTCTTACGTTTACGGATCATTTCCCGGCAGCCGGGAATCATAAAGAACCTGCAACGTTAATTGTCCACAGCGAAACATACGGCGAAAAAAAACCTTCCCATAAATCTCCCGATGCGCCTATGATCTGTTCTGCGCTCGCGTCCCATAAACATCTGTTAATTGCATCTGCCTGTGCCGGGAGTTTTTGCATCTGCAGCGCAAAAGGCGTCTTCAGTTTTATTATCACACAAAACACCCGACAAATGCATGCCATGTGTGCGTCTCTGTGTGTCACAGGCGGGTAGGTTTTGTTTTTCGCTCAGTGCGCTCTCTATGCGTTGGGGCTTGAGTTTTATTTTATTTTCCTGAACCTCTTTGAAAATGTAACACTTTTTTTTGAGGTCCAATCCATCTATTGTCGGATCCGCGCGTGTGTGTGTGCGTTTGGAGCTTGTGTAGGTTCCTCCCTCGTGCTGCATTTCAAACTGTCCGCATGTTTTCTCTTCGCGCGTTCCGTTTGGCACTCTTCAAAGAACATGCCGCGTTCGGTTAATTTTGTTTTCTTTAATTTTTTTTGTATGTTCATTTCCCTCCCGCCGAGGGCCACAAAAATCTGCTTGCAAGCGACATTTATCGAACCGTGAACGACACGAATGGATGGCGATACGGCGGCGATGCTGGTGCTGACATGCTATTAGTTTTTTTTTCGATCCCCATCCCCCGCTGTTGTAGGCTTGTTGACTGTCTGCAGTGGACACGTTGTTTAGTTTTTTTTTTCGTTTTGCTTATCCACAATACATTGCGGCTGTGCTTGTTCGGACGGCAAAGATGCAAACATGGGAGCTGATAGAACAATGTCGGTTCGGCGGTGTTATGTGCATTTGACAGGTTATCGAAATCTTTAGCCCTTTGATATGACGTATTTGGACTTAGCCTAACGATTGTCAGCACCATATTGTAAATAAATAGTCGTTTCGATAGACATAAATACAATAAACGAGTGATGTTAAGTAATGGATAGCTTTACTGTTATAGCAATTCGTCCAACAATTTATCCAAATCGAATTCTAAAATTACAACCCCAAAAAAATTGAAAGGTAGTAATATAATATAAAAATATAATTCAATACATTAAAACGAAACTTAACAATTCACAGAAATATTATTCTTGTGTTATAATGCAACAGTCTAAATCAATTGCTTTAACTTTATTGTAAAATTGAAATCATATGCATTCGTGATAACTTAGTGATTTCTTTCACACCTCCCTAATAACCACACACCACACGAAGTCCCCCGTTATTCTGATACGAAGTCGATGCCAATTTTATTGCTTTGTATGCCCTGCTTCTTTGCAGTAAGGAAACGTACGTACGGGTTAATCAATTAGAATTGGTGTGGTGGTTTCCCTAAATTTTGCCACAGCCTTCTTCGGTCGCTTGGTCGTAAAGCGTTCCGACACCTCTGATGCGACAGCTCGTGGTGAGAATTGTTAATTAGTTGGCTTAAAATGTCTGGCACAAACAAAGTGGAGTTGGGAACTCTGACAGGAATATTTTATTAATACTCGAGAAACAAACAAAACTTGCAGGTTTTTTTCTTCTCCAAAATGTATTTTGCATAAAACTACTAAATCATTAGCTCTTGGTAGCTACAGCTTACTTCATTAATGGACAAGCACTCTTTTAAGGGCACTACGACAATGCCTTCCGTGAGGGCACGTTTCGTCCTAACGAAAGCTTCTGTCAGCAGAAGGATTTTCCTAAGCGGTCAACAAAGCGGTGTTTTATCGAGTGTCAAAAAATATTTTTTTATATGCTTGTTTTCTCCGTCTGTCTATCACCAGCACCGGTTGGGCTCCTCTTATCGTGCGGACGTGTGGTTTTTGCCACATGAAAATCAAGTTTAATGCTGGACAAAATGGAAGCGAGTGTTGATGAACGTGCGCGCGCGCGTGTGTGTGTGTGTGTTTGCTCTCCAATTTTGCTTTTCCAGTTTGCATCGCTTTGGTGAAATTGCATTCCAGTGAGAGTTGGGCAAGAGTTTGCTGCTGCCGCCTTCATACCGTTCAGCACAAAACTGTGGAAATCGCTTCTAATCTGTTTCGTTAAGCACACCAATCACGTTCAAAAATGCTCACAAGCTCCTACACATTCGTATGGAAAACTACGGCAACCCAACCACCAGGCACTGATACGCTGTTCCGCTATTTTAGCGTTCTTTTTCGTTTTTATTCATCTCGCTGCAACCCCGAAAGCAGCTACCATATGCACACGGGGAAAGATTTTCCTATTGGCCACTGTGTTTGAACCGTGATTCGATCGTATCAGCAGCAGCAACAGCAGCTAGTGATTTAAATATCAATTTTACCGTGCTTTTAATTTTCCACCCTTTGCCTGCTTATCCTTCCACAAGTACACCCGTCTTTGCCAGCGGTTGGCGAAAATTCCTCTGTTTAAACCAATTTGCAGAACCAATTTATTACCACCTCCGGTGTGTACTCGCGCTCATCCTTGTGTCCTCTCTGGCCGTGTGTGGCATTAGAGATGTGAAATCGGTGGTTTTGCAATTCCGCACCCTCTGTGGAACTCACTCGACCCATCGCTGCTGCGGTTATCTTTTAGAGTGGATAGCAACGAAGCATATTTTCACTGATCGTCGATTTAATTGAAAATTTTAATTAAACAATTCGGTGGTAAATTATTCATTCCTATATGCCCACGCCGCGCATCGAAAATGGTTTATTCGGCACATGCAGGCGTTTTAGGCTATTGGATGTGGGCATCAGTTGTAAATTGGGGACCCGTGTCGATGCAAATGAAGGCTGACGGTGGTTCTTCTCGGTTTATCAATTGGTCTCAAACTCCAAAAACATTAAATTAAATTCATCCTCTTCCTCCGATGAGACATGCAATGCAAAGCGCGAATCGTTGCGGTTTGTGTTTACGCACAATAAATATCCCGAATATTTCCAATGGATGCACTCCGTAGCACAAAGGTTGATTATCGGCTTCCGAAAAGTGGCGAAATTTATTTCCCGTCACCATTCGCCATCACGTGCACTCGCACTTCGTTTGAACATCATTAGTCAAACAGCAATGGTCGGACCGGCAGACAAAAAATGCAGAAAAAAAAACAATTAATTAATTTGGGGTTATTTAAAAGCGTTTTTGTTATTTAAGGCATTTGCCGCACCATAATCGTGCCCGCAAGCAGATCAAAAGGATTGAGCAGACGAACACGCTCAGGTGTGTGGAGCTCATTTTGGAACGCAATTCCGTTTGAAGTCTTGTGGCGTTTGACGTTTGATGATTCTGGGAACGTTTTTAATTTTATACCGCATTTCGTTTGAACTATTTGGTAAGAACTTTAGTGAATGTGTAGCATGACCTATTCTTGCTTTCTTCTCATGCTGCGCAGCTGTTGCAGAGCGTGCATAAAAGGACGTTCCGCATTGATAGCGATGCTCATTAGCGAATAACTTTTGTGGTACACCCGAAACAAGACCATTCACTTTTAACTCTATGTCGTTAATGTCGGTAGGGGACGAATAATTACGAACCCCAAGTGTTCATCTGAATGTGTGTGTGTGTGTGTGTGTGTGTGTGTTTTGTTTCTTTTTTCAAGATATTTGATCTTCTCGAAATTAAAATAATTGAGCAATAAACATGCGTTTCATAAACAACAACCGCCTAACAGCGCTTTTGTCCAAACATGGTGTATATATATGCGGACGTTTTTTTTCATTTTACGCCTTTGATGTTTGGAAATTTATGACACACGGTTAACGGGCGCGTGAAAAACGATCATGGTTTCTTTTGGATTTTAGATGTTTCTTTTATCTCAAATACTTGTCTATCTCAATGCCTACTTCGATGAATTGATTTATGATTCTGCTTGTACGGCTTCCGCGTTGTGGTTTGTGGTTTAAAGTGTGCGTTGTGGTTTAAAGTTTATTTTCGAATCCTTCCCGCATATTACACAGAGTTTTTTTAAGGCAAAAACACAGCTCACACATCCAATCCACCTTAAGTATTGCTCTCCTCATCGCTTGCGGCGGTGGTGTGATAGATTTCCACGCCACATTTCCATTCCCTGAAACGCTTTTTCCACAAGGCGACCAAAACACCATTAGGCCATTTCATCACCAATCACCGAAGCCGGGCGAAGTGTATCTTCAAAGAACCCTGCATGTTTCCCGCGCAGGAACACCGAACGACAGCTGTCACCACAGCATCAACCGTGACGTTGGCCCTCTCCGGAGAAATACCACCGACTGTGTATGTGTGTGTGTGCCATGGCTTGCAAAACACGAAAATATGGCTGGCGGCACCACCCGGAAAGTGGTGGGCCATTAACGCGTTTAGCGGCGAGGACAACTCTTTTACCTCCCTGCTTGCACGAAGATGATGATCATTTTCGTCCCAGTTTTGCTTACCACTGCTGAGAGCGGATTTCGTTTTTCCGTGTGTCCGTGGCATCCGTTTGAAGATCAAAGCAAAGAGCTTTAAGTGAAGACATTCCAATCGCACCGGCGTCGCGTCCGCTCTTTCTTCTCCCGGTGTAGTGTGTGGTGTAGCCCCTCGGGAGGAGCATTCGGTGCACAAAAATAGGAAACAAATATCCGAATCCGTTCACTTCAAAGTGCTTGTGGTTTCGAAATCTTCTTTCTACAGTAATGATAGACTCACACACACACGCGGTACGGGCTGGCGGCAGGTTACTGGCGACTAAATAGATCCCATTAGTGCACACAGCTGCACACTTGATGGTTTCTTTGATTTTTGCGATTTCTTAAGACGTCACGGTTGTTTACATTCCGTTCGGGCCGGATGTGTCAAGTAAGAAAGTATTACGCTTTTGATGGGAACATTCGTCTTAAATTCTTTCTCTTGTTGTTATAGTGATTCTCACGCATTACATTGATACTCATTTTCGATTCATTTTCTGCTACCTTTACAGTGCTCCAAGAATGTGCCACCGACTCCGAGGAACTAATCTATCCCGGGAGAGCACCGTCAGCGTGTAGTGCGCCACCGGATCTGCTACTAACCAGCGATCGCGAGCAGATGCTGAAGGTAAAATCGTCCTCGTCGAGTACCGGTGCCGGCACCGGTCAGATCAAATCGTCCGCCCAGCACGGTCACCATCATCATCATCACCATGGGCATCACCATCAGTCATCACCCGCCACCGCAAACGGAAACAATCAATCCGGTGCGTCGCAGCAGCATCAGCAACATCAGCAACATCAACACAAATCACAGAAAGAAGCGTTCCGGAAGTGTGCCTCTGGGAAGGCGGTTGGGAGTGGGGCGGCGGTGGCAGGTGCGTCCGGTGCAGGTGCAACTAATACGATCAACACCACCGCCGCCACCATCCGGAGTGATCCTGACCGGGTGCGATTAGAGGTAAGCTGGATTTTAGCTAACGGACAAAGGGATGAGATGGTTTAGAGTATTTTGCCAAGTGCCTTCTATAAGATCACGGTCAAGATAAAGTTCTTATTAAAACCTTATTTTTTGGAACAATTATGCGGCAATTTATTTACTTTCATCTTCTTCTTTATTACGTAATGACCGAAGTCATGTATGCCGTTTTTCCGGCATATTAGACTGTTTTTATCACCATAGCTTGTTAGTCACTCCTCACTAGGAGGAGACGATCCGAATGGATTCATGGTACCGGTTATTTTATGTGTAAAACCGCCGCTGCTACACCACTGGGCCGCCCTATTTGCTTTAGTTCCTTTATCTGAATTGATACCCGCGATAGGTTACCAAACCTGTCATGTTATGAGAGAAACAGTCGTGGACAGGCAAATAATAAAAACATGGAAATAATAACTCGCAAGAGATGAGATCTTTCGTGGAATCCATATTGGGCATCGGCATCGTATCGAAACCGGGTCAACATCGACACGGCTTCGCGGCACATCCTGCAAAGGGAGCAACACTTTTTGAACTTTGCCGATTTATTGTGCCGCTGTTTTGTTTTTTACTTTTTACGATTCGCGATTACATTCATTGACCGATGATGGGCGGCAGGCACGCCTTGCCGAGTGGTGGACGCCATGAATTGATAATTCCGTCCCGCGGACGGTAATAAATCTTATCTTTCAATGTCAGAAAGAGTCACCCGCGCTCGGCTCGTCAAAGCACCCGGTCCCGGTTATTTTTTTTCTTCTTCTTTAGCTGGCCATGGGGTCGGAAATTTGCGTTAGTTGCAACTTATGAATGAACGACGGTATGTGGCTCGTTGGAACAGTTTTGGAGCGCTGTTCCTAGCTGTTGAGGTTAACTCTCCTTTAAGGGTGAGATAGGATTGGGTCTGAGTGCAATAGATCCAGAAATAGATTCGGTGCCGCGATTGGAGATATTACTAATCTACACTTGAAGAAAAAGAAAACTAGGAATTAGAAACTTAGAAGGAATGAGATAGGCGTTTTGACTTTTTGATTTTCAACTATACAACAGTGTTTTGGATTGGATACGTGTGAAATAAATTAATTACATATTTGTTGTGATATCTGTATATATCATTACGCGCCTAAATATTTGCGTAAATATTTCGAAATATTTCGAATTCAATATTCTTAATCGAACTAGTATAACTCTAGCTCCAATAGTTTTTATAGTTCTAATAGTTCTAATTCGTTAAATAGACAGAGTGATAGAGATTACTATTGAGTGTCTTACAATTCTTTTTTCCTTACAAAATTCTAAATTCAGTAACATTGTTATTATAATTTAATTGTTTGAGTTGTGATTCCCTTCATCTAAATTTATTACAAAGCGCATATTAACCTCACTCATGATGTTCCACCCAACGGTTTATCTGTCGTTCAACCGTGCTTGGACCACTTGACGTGACCAAAACCCAAAGATCTGTTGTGGGCACGAGAAGAGCGCGTTGTAAGACTCTGTGTCATTCGACAACACGCTTCTGGGGGGTGCTGTTATCAGTCGGCGAGTCCACGTTTTGTGTCTGAGAAATTACCGCCCCATCATACGCACACACACGCGCCTGCGCGATTTGCTTGTTGAAGTAGCAGGGACTGATAATATGCGCGGTTAGAAGTGCGACGACCATGGGTCTATATGACGAATGAATCGGTTGAAGCCGCACGTTCAAAGAGTCCACACCGTGCCGGAGACAGACGCGAAAGGCAAACTTGCTAGTCTAGTTGATGTGTGGACGCGTTTGAACTGCGGCAACCAAAAGAAGACCGCACGGGAGGGGAAGCAAGTGCCTAGGGAGGGAAGGAGAAGCTCGGCAATCGGTTAGAAGGCGCACTCGTTGATGATTTGATTTATTTATTTTTGCGGCGCAGTCAAAGTCGGAAAGAAGTTCGGCCCATTGTGGGGCCGGACGTTTCGAGCTGGAACCTTTCTCGACATCCAGAAAATGCTTCACAAGCTGTGGAATTTTGTAAAAACGGCACAATAAAACGACCATGATCTCATCCACATTCGCGCCAACGTTTCGACCGTGTGAAGTGGGACGTATGTTGTGTCGGTGGAGTATTGATTTGCCTTAAACTGCTGCTGCTGCTGCCCTCCTGTTTTCACTATCCGCCGGATACTTTGATCCATTTTATTCTCGTACGTGGTTCAACGGCGTGTTAAGCGGTTTACAAATCACGAGCGCGAGAAGAAGCCAGCAAAAAATAAACCCGCGTATACACATGCGTTTGCTGCAAATCTTCACACACAACCCATCTGTCGTCCGTTGCTCCTACTCCACAGAGAGAGAGAAAGAGAGACTCCGTGGAATGTTGCAATCGACAAATTGTGGTGCTGTTGGGAGGGGTGCAGGTTTGTTCATTGATAAATACAAACAAATGGGAAATTGAACGATCGCGATTGAGCGCGGCGGCGGCAGCGGCAGGCCGCGCACAGATGGGAAACCGCGCTCGAGTGGAATGTGTTTGGCTTTCTCGTATGTGAATAATCCAATCCGTCAACGAGGCGACGGTTGCGGCGGTGGTGTGGTTTGGCCCGCTCGATAGGAGCTGCGGCACACTTTGAGGATTTATTATTATTATTACCATCATTATTTTCTCGTTCGATCGTGACCGTGGCCGCGCTCGTTAGCCGGCGAGAGGGAGGACAAAAGGACACGGACACGGAGCGGTAAAACCGATTAAACGGTATGCGTTTCGTCTTTGGTGCGTGGTGCATACGAACGGGAGGAAGATTATTCAAATATCTTTTCATTATCTGCTGTTGTAAAACCGTTCTACGTTTGATGTCTTGTTCTTTTATTTTTTATTTTTTGGTTTATTGTTATTTTTTTTTTGTTGTGAAAACCATGAAGGTGGTGTATGCTTTACTATTTTAAATGTTGCTAGTTTTTTTTTATTCGAAATCATTTCATCGTGTTTTTTTTAAATACGGTACAGTGCAGATAACTTCCTATTAATGGAAAGATAATTTCCTCCTTGAATACAAAATGAGTACAAACACTCACGACGACGATGACGTTAATATTTGACCATCTCCCATCAAGCAGCCACTAATGACCGATCATCACGGCCCGATAGCGCACGGCACGGAAAGAAACCGAAAGCGGGTGTTGATGGAATTCATAGCGAAAGATGGCAAACACTTGTAAACGTTAAGCGTGTGCCTGACGACCATTCGAACAATGATGAAAATTCATAAAATCTACCGCTCCGTGTGGCGTACGCGCGCGCCATAATAATGAACACAAGAAATAGTTGTGGTACTGTGGAGTTCCGCTCATTTAAAGCCACGTCCATAGCCGAGAAACACGATCCAAGATGTCCTAATTATGATACACCACGGAGGCATCTCGAGAATTGTCGAATATTCTGGGTGAACGCTTCGTTACACTTGATTGCCGGGATCGGCATTCGCATCTACAAAACGATCGTTTAATAGGCCATAGGATTCCCTCACAGTACAATCATTATCTCTCGCTTGCGGTAGAGTTTCTTTGGCCCATGGGTAGGGCAGAATGTGCTTTCAGGGCGAAAGATAAGAACGCATTATTTACATTTACTAAAAATTTGAAGTTGTTTTAGCAGTTTTATCAGGAAAGCGCTACACTGCTCATGCAAGATATTAGAATTCGTTTTAATGTTTCTTTTTCGGGCATATGTTAAACATCGATTATCAATTATTAAAATCAATCACAACACATTGAAAAAACAATAAACAAATCAGACGGTTTGCACAAAATCTTACGATTTGCAATGCCAATTTCGAATCAACGTGGAAAAGTCACCGCGTAATATGTGAATTTATGAGTCGTTATTTGCTGCGAAAATCAAAACTAAAAGTATACTGTAATAAATACTTCTCTGTACATGTGTGACCAAGGTAACCGAAAGCAATAAGCATTCAATTATTGCTATAGATTGGGTTATTATCGATTGGCGCAATTATTTTTATTTCTCGTTTCCAAGAAAGAGAGAAAGGAAACAAGTTTTAAAAAGTGTTATTCAAGTGCCGTGAAGAATGTGTGTCGGTACAACAATTTGTCATTGCAAAACGTTAGCAGAACTATTAGCAGACGAGTATAAAAAAACAACCAAATGTTTGCCGATGAACATATTTATCGAAGCGTGTATCATACGTTGCGCTGTATCGCAAAACGACGACGGTACGTATGCTTTTGATCTCTGTGTTTTTTTTTCTCTATCTTCCGTTTGCCAGTAGAAATCGTGCAATGTTTACTTTTGGGGCGATAAGTTTTATATGGAGATTGATTACCCCAGCGCCAGGGTTTACTATTTGCCGAAGTAAAACCACAATCGGCGGCGTGTTGTGCGTATGTATCCAAGGATAAACGAGAAACAGTTTTGCGATTTTATTATTCGTTTATGTGTCTGCATGTGTTCCAAACAGAGCCAACCGAAAGCACACACAATGTTGTTAATTGTCTAGTATCGAAACGTGCTTTTCGTAGCGTCGCCCGCCAAACAAACACAGCCAACCTGCTGTGGCCAAAATTCGATTGGTTTTATTTGTTTTTTTTTCTTTGGTTGGCCCCAACTGCGTTTATCATCCATCGGTGCGCTGTATCTTGGTGATCGGTGCTAATTAACAGGCCGATAAATTGCTTGTTCACGAGAAGTGAACAGACAACGGCTACGACGCCGCACATGTGGATCGGGTTGGCGCCATCGACGGCTAACTCATTCCCTTTCCCATCGACGCGCCACCACAGATACAGTGAAACGAAGTTGGTGCAATGACTGAGCACCTACCCGGTCTTCCGTTCCGGGTCATATCGGTTGAGTGTACCGTGGACGGGACGAGATCCTTATCTTATCTCGTGAAACCAACCGAAACCCGACTGACAAACGCACACAAATGCACACCCGCGCACACACACAGAGCCAACATTCTTAAATCAAAGAGACAAAACCGATATCATCTGTTCGTTCCCGTCGCGTTGCAAAGAATGGCACAACAAACAATGTTTTAAATTTCTCTAGCAATGATCTTGCTGCTTCTGGCTACATCAATTTTCAGCGAAAATTCGTCAAGGAAAGTCAGCGTAATGCAATATGCCAAAGAGCACGAATTACGAAACTCACTCCAGAATTCTGGATCGTCAACTCAAAACCAGATCTGTGGGTCATCAGCTTGCCAATACGCAACCTGGAGCCTTGGTCTGTTGATTTTTTGCAGTATGTGTGGTCCAAAAAGGGTTATGAACTTATCAATCAGCGTGGCGCTCTGTTTACTGACTTAACCATAATCTTTATGAAGGCTGCCCGACTGACTACAGGTCTGAGATTGGCATATGTTTGTATTTGTATTGCATTGTCTAGTGAAAAGTAGATCAATAATAGTAGATAATAATTGTATTCTTTTACTGTTCGATTTCTCCCACTCGCCTAGGAATTCACTTGTGACGTGTCGCTGGAAGATGGCAAAAAGCCACAGCCACTGCAGTTTTCCTTCACCCTGTACGATCTGGATGGTCACGGAAAGATAACCAAAGATGTAAGATGTCACCGTGATACTATTTGCCCGATCGAACGATTAATTCCTATATTTTTACTCTCCCATCTTCCCCCAGGACATTGCCGGAATAGTGTCGACAATTTACGAATCTATAGGCAAATCGGTAGTAGTTCCTCACTATGGTAGCAAAACCATTAACGTTCGGTTAACCGTGTCGCCAGATGGCAAAACGGCCACCGCAAAGCCGACCGCAGTAAAGAAGGCCATAGTTACGCCCCGGCGTCGGTATCGTTCGCGGAAGCTTCTCTCCGATGATGACGGTAGCGATACGTCTGAAAATTGTGCACGGTTGCTACGTAACCGAACAGTAGCCGCTGCCACAGCGAGCTCCAACCAAACCGCGCTGCAACAGACCGAACAACTGGTACAACAGCAACATCAGCCACAGCATCATCACCATCATCATCATCATCCGAACGGTGTGACGGGGAAAGTGAAAGAAACAAGTCTGTCGAAAGTGACCGAACTTGCCTGCGATAATCAGGCAAACCGTTCGATTACTCTCAGCAATACCTCCGAGGGTTCGTCCGGTGTTGTTGGGCAGTTGCAGGTGGATGCGGCGTACCAAAACAATCTCAGCTCAGCGCAAGCGGGAGGAGCGAATGCTGCAGTTGTCACCACGGGCAAGACGGCGGAGAACGTTTACGAAAGTATTAACAACCTCAAGTGCTGCAATCTTCAGCAACAGCAGCTGCACGTAGCATCTAACAACACAAGCCAAGCGACTAGCGCTTTGAATCAATCGACCGCCTCGACGGCAGCGCTTCTATGTCACGATTGTGTTGACAGTCCCACGCCCACACTACTGGAAACCGTCATCATACCGACGTCGGCGGGTGCGGTCGGACGAGCCAAGCGTAAGCTCGTACGAAAAACGCGATCCTCCCGCAAGACGGCGGTTACGGCGAAATTGATGGCGGCGGATGATTACGCCGGTCGCCCACGGGCACGCAGCCTCTCGGTGGGGAACGAAAACTGCTACGAGAACGTAATCGGGCGTGTTGCCGCCGTCCAGGAAGAATGCTGGAAAAGTTCTCTGTGCCGGCGGGAATTGATCGAGATCATACGCGAGAGTATGGTGAAGAATAGTCTCTGTTTTCAACCCAATCGGTTAGTAGTTCGAGTAACAGGCACAGTCTACTACGCATACTAATAATCTACGTTCGCTCTCTCTGTATCTCTCTCTCTCTCCCTAAACAGGAAAGCGATAGAAAGTAGTTCACCGAAACATCGCCACCGTTCACACACGATCGCTTCCCGCGTTGGGGATCAGGTGTTCTTCAACTATCATCATCCGACGGCGGCCGCACTGATGGCGGCCAACAATGGAGGAGCCACCGTCGTCGCAGCAGAACATGGCACCGGTGGACAAGCGGCGGCAACGCACACCACCACCACGACCGCGCTCGTAACGATGGCCGCCGGACATGAGGCAAACCTGTGTGGATACGATTCGTACCTACACAAAACAATCTGTGCCGCGGCTAATGGTGGTGGTGGCGCAGCGGCGGCCATGCATTTAGCGGCTGCTCATACGACAGCAGCAGCGATAAACGGTGGAATTCAAGCACTTACCACCAGCACCCCAAACCGTCTGTTACAGCATCATTTTCACCACTCGAAGCTAAAAAGGTTTGTTTTTTTGTTTTTTTTTTGTTGATTTGCAAATTGTTAAACGAGCGTGCAAACAACTCGTATCTCATGTGTATGCTTCCAATCATGAGCAACAATGTGGAAAACTTGTCTCCGTTTATCTTTATACGTTTCTAATTTTCCCATGCATTCTATCAACAGAAAGGAGCATCATCGCTTGGCAACAGCTATCGGGACAGCTCGGCCAATACAGCACCATCCTACACCTGTGAAACTCAGTACGGCCCTACTCAACCAGCAGTATCCGAATCTCTCGGCCGAGCAGAAGCTAACACGCTCGATTAATCAAGTCGAACAATGGCTCGATCACCGTAGTCCGAAGCTACTGCCGATGTCGAAAGTAAAACCGTCCGATGAAGTACAACCATCACCAATCCAGCGGACAGCAATCGGAAGACCGCTGAAGCGCTCCAAGAGCAAGGAGGATCTGACTCCAGCCTGTGGCAATTTGTTGCTGCTTGAAAACCTGAAGATTAGCGAGGATATTGCGGAGATTGCTGTCGTGACGCCGAAGAAGGTGTTCAACAAAGAGTCACTCATCGCTTCTGCCACCAAGAAAAACATCAAAACGCACCAACATCACCAGCATGGCAACGGTCCAGCAGCGACAGGAGCATCCCGTCAGACGGCAGGTCCACTGTCGACGCCGGTTGTGGAGAAAATAGCTTCAATAACAACGACAACACAGGCTAGTGCAGATGCAAACCTAGTACAGCTTCAGTATGGGTCTGTGCCGGTAAATGCGGATCCAAGCGAATGCGAAAACCTCATCCGCATGTCGGACGATGGTGATGACGAACCTCAGCTGACAGCACAACCAACGTTGGCATCGACAAGACACCATCATCGCCATCATCAACATTCACGCTCGCAGCCACAATCGCCACAGCACCATTCAACTCCTTCCCACCATCAACAGCGGCTGCAACAGCAGCCAGGCTACTGTGGCAGTGGTGGTGCCCATTCCGTTTCGTCTGCATCGGCTGCTTCGACAACGGCCGTCCACCGGTACGTGCACGAACACATTCACCACCACTACCATCACTTCGAGAACGATCCGGACGAGTCCTGATGTTGGTGGTACGGTCGTCTCCAACTGGAACCATCATCACCGGAACACCCGCGTTTGGCACTGAATGAACCGCCACCGCCACCGTGATCGATGGTGGTTGCAACCACCACATCGGGGTGGTTCTGTTGCTTCTAGTGTGGTTTACTGCCACTAATCAGTATCTTCTCTCATTCCCATTTTAAAGTCTCTCTCTTTCTCTATCATACATGTACACACATACCGCCATACACTCTCTTTCTGTACTTATGAATCTCACGATCATGCTCTTAGCTTTCATGCGGTTTATGAAGCTGTCGAAAATTACATACTAATTACTGCCAGAGAAGCATGGGAAAAGGAAAAGGGAGGAGTTGTGTACATATAGCATATATGAGAATACAAAACCAAACTCCTTCATTTTTGTTAGGTGTATATTTTGCAGCAACTGTAAAACCACAAGTAAAGGGAGGTTTTAAAGATGAGCTAATGCATACAAACACAATAATAGTGTACAGGTTGATAGATTGATGGAAACTCGCTGCTACGGCTTAAAAGAAAGTATCGAAAGGTCGAAAAAAAGAACGTACAAATCCATTCCCCACTTCTGCGACGTTGGTGGGGGTCAGGGGATATGTACGCATAAGTATTAAGCAAATTAGTTATAAGCTAGATTACTAATTTACTATTTATTTTGTTAGTTGGAACCAAATCATCGAACTGCTAGAATACTAGAGACCGGGCTACTACGACTGGAGCAAATAGATAAATAACCATTGCAATTATATTGACAACACAAGCACTTAAAAGCTGCTTAATTTGTAAAAGGATGACATGCTTTGTTCTCTCTCTCTCTCTCTCTCTCTCTCTCTCTCTCTCTCTCTCTCTTTCGTTCTCTGTTTCTCTCTCCCTTACTCAAATCCCGTTGTGCTGTTTGTCTATTTTTTTATAAAATGGTTCAATGGCTATTCAATAGAAAATATTCACTTTTTCATTAAAATTAATCTAACTATCCGCTAACTCTTTTAATTATGAACAAAAACAACAACAATTAGAGAACATGAGTAATGTACATATAAAAAATATGTGTACTAGTGTGGAAAAGTCTCCTTTGATTCATACGCAAAAAGCAGAAGATAATTAAAATATGCCACAAATGCGACGAGAGAAAAATGAAGAGAAATGAATACGAAACTTACAAGACTGATTTCATGTTAATAAGCTGTAATAAAAAGTGTTTTTTGTGCATGGTCCCGTGTATAATTATGTTCAAACAGGCGCACAGCAGAGATTACAAAAATCTTGCATGCGTGTATGTGCATGAGGTGTGTTTAAAAATGTGACTTTAATAACAGTTTGTGCGGGAGGATAAGCAGAGAGGAGACTCAGGTTTCTAAAGAATGAAGCGTTACAAAAATCATATGGCCATTTTGCAACTATTTCAAAACGGTTGGTTTCCAACGACAGTAACAAAATTATTTGTTTTCTTTTTTGTTTCTCGATACACATCTAAATCTTTTTTTTTATTACATCCGTGAGTACGGCATAATACGTTTAAGGCAAACAAAATTCATGATAGCATTAACATACAAAATTAATCACGGTTTCGGGATTCCGCAGGGGCGCGTGTTTAGAAATGGTTCAAGCATTGATTCAAATATTGGAGAAAGCATATTTTCATTTTTGGGAACTTTTTTCTAAATTGAACGTACAACCATATATCTTTTTTTTAGTAAGAACGATTTGAGATATATTTATAAAAAAACGCAAAATTAATGTACAGCTTTTGTATGCATCATAGCGTATGAGACGAATACAAGAAGTGGGAAGCGCAAACCACACGTAGTAAATAAAACATAATTTTTTGGAAAATGTTTAGCTTCGAATTCAAATGTTTTATGAAACACAAAAAAGCAAAATCAATAATACCTGTGCGCGTGTGTGTGTGTGTGTGTATGTGTGTGTCCGCGCGCTAAAGAACTGAATATGAGTCGAGCTTTTGCTTCTAAATGCTTTTACGAGCCAACTATTGTAATACAGTTATATATGGGCTTCTCGCAAACTTTGCTTCACAGCAAGTACAAACACGAAATATTGCAACAAAACATCGTAATTTCGCATATTCAACATAAAATTACCATCCTGGTTCAGGTTCTTTAAAATCGCGGCATAATAGCATTAGCACACGGTATAATATGAGTGAGTGAGCAAACGCGCTTGTACGATTATTACGTTTAAAGATTATTTATTGTAAACACTACGTTGAATGCGCCTATACGCCGGAAATACTACCATTTAATGTTGTCCTTCGTCAGTAAATGTTGCTTAGGATAAATCACACCAGGAGCACAGGGGACAGAATTGGCGAAGAAAATTGAAGCGAATGTTTTGTTCCGAATATATCACAAACACGACAACGACGCATAATATTGACGATAATATAAAGCGAAGGCAGTTAAATAATTTATACTGTATTGTTTTGTCTCATTCAATGCATAATATCACAAACGGTTTACTTGCAATTTGCTTGCCTTGCTTGCCTTGTTGTTTCCTCACAAATTTTATCCTACCATAAATTAGTCACCATTTGTTTCAGCATTTGTGAAATTCGTTTTGGCTTTAATCCTTAACAAGGATAACCATGACTACCGGTTGGATGTATCGGATTGCGGGATGCAGGACTCCTCAAAAGGATGGTTTACTCAGTACGTATCACCAAGGCATACCAATCCTATCTAGTCCCGTCTAAATCCAGAATAAAATTCACAAAATTGAGGCTCTAACTATGTGGATGTTGGCTCCACTTATGATCCTACTTATAAATCATAAACCCTGCGATATACTGGCAAGATAATACCACCATTGATGTCGTCCAAAACTTGACATGATTAATAAATCGGCTTTCAGGACAGCATTAATGCATTAATGCTTTAAGAAAGTCGTGCTAGCGATGGCCGTATGCTCAATTAAATAATAGAATAATAGGAAATCAGAAATTCAAGAAAATATACACATAATAAACACAAGAAAATGCAGGGTGAATGTTAATTCGAAACCCTGTCAGTTTGCGGACAAATTTGCGCTAGCAACGCGATTTATTCGCGTTTGACACCTCTGTATAAAATAAAACATAACATCATATGTTTAGAAGATGTAAACACGAATGACATAACAGCAGTACCATCGTTCAAACAGCTGATCCAATAAAGCAAACACGCACGCGGGTGTAAAATGATCCGAAAATTTGCAAAATATTGGCGAGATTCGGCGTCTTTGCTGATACTTGCACGAGATCAGCAGCAACCAAACGCGCTTACTAAGACGTACAATTACAAGGTAGTAGAGTGACAAAAAACATCACGTAACACGGGAACGCTGTGTCGTTCAAATGTAAATAAAATGCTTGCGTTCCCTATTTTGGACAGGTGCTCGTGTTCAAGCGCACCGCCAAGACGGCCTTTATGCCCAATAGTGTCGTTTTCCCCGGTGGTGGCTTCGACAAACAGGACGCAACTCTCGACTGGGAATTGTTCTTCCGCAACAGAAACATATCCGAAACAGCGTTAAGCGATCTCACCAAAGTAGGCGGCGGAGCACGACCATACATTTTTCAGCGGGAAAGTACCGATTTGCTTGATCGTAATCTATCGTTACGGCTATGTGCTTTGCGCGAAGCCTTCGAAGAGCTCGGTGTACTGCTCGTGACGGATGTGCGAGAAAAGAATTCCGGTTACAGCAGTTGCATGCAAACGTTCGACATCGGAAAGTGGCAGCAAAAGATACACGATGGAGAGGCTTCATTCCAGCAACTGCATACCACCCTCGGCAGCACACCGGATTTACTAAATCTCTACGAGTGGTCGTGCTGGCTAACTCCGTCCATGTTCCGAAAGCGACGCTACGAAACGGCATTCTATCTAGCGGTGTTGAACGAACAACCGACCATACATCCCGAGCGGCATGAAGTAGAAGAATATTTTGTAAGTAATTTGCGACTATTTAACGAAAAAGTTATGTCGTTCTTATGCTTAAACAACACTTTTCTTTGGTCAGTGGGACACACCGGCCGCGTTGCTGGAGGCACATCGCGAGGAACGAATATGGCTCGCACCACCGCAAACGTACGAACTTACGAGACTAAGCTTCGTTTACGACATCGATCGACTGGTGCGCTTCGCAGGCGATCGCAACCGGAAAGGCTCAACGCTACTATGTCCTGTCCAGTACAATGCAGCCGATGGTGTTATATTTGTGTTGCCTGGTGACGATCTCTATCCAAACGAGTACGACTACGTTTCCGACAATCCTAATCTTGACAAATACGGTGAACAAACGCGAGAGCAAATACGCGTTCAGGCGAAACGATTGCATCGGGTGGAGCATAGGGATTTACATAATCAAGCGTTCTTTCTGAATCAGCATCCGCTCGACGACCATCTACACATACAGGGGCAGAATGATCATTTGTCAAAAATACAAATGAATTAGGTTTTACTGAATTATAGTATGATACGGGTATTTACAGAATAACTAGCCTTGGGTTTCACCATGTTTTCCCGTTTTTTATTACCAGTTCCATCCAACCACCACCAAACACAATAATATCACAGTTTCGACCATGCTCCACTCCTACCGAGCACGTGCAGATGACCATCCAGGGCTGGACCGTTATGTACGTACGTTTGACTGTAGAGACCCCGATGTTCAACACGATGTAACTTGTGAGCACTTTGTCGCAATTCCTCCAACGTTTGTTCACAGTACCGGTTCATATGTTCATTGTCGGTAATGAAATCGAAATCTTCCGGATAAAGATCATCCCCGGGAAGTACACCGAAATATCCGTCCGATGCGTTATACACAACTGGACAGAATGGGGTTGTGCCTTTTAGGGTTCTTCTCTTAGAAAACGTTACCAGAGCGTCAATGTCGTGCACGTGGCTCAAACGATGCAGTTCGTACGCTTGCGGTGGTGCTAACCACAAATCACCCTCGGAATGTCGATTCAGTAAGTCACGCGGTGATTTCCACTGTAAAGCGAAAGAGAAACAAATAGAAACACGCTATATGCTGGCTCAAAATTTCCAAATCAAACTAATTCGATGGATCTCATGGTTATCAGAAGTTGGAGACCTTGGAAAGATCATATAAAAATATAAAATAGAAGTAAAATTCATACCATGTGCTCATCTACTTCATACTTCTCAGGGAAAACATTCGGTGCTTCGTTCAAGGCAGCAAAGAAAAATGCTGTCTCGAAGCGCTTTCGTCGAAAATGCGTTGGCGTTATCCACGTGGACCACTCGTACAGACCCCATAAGTCCGGTGTTTCGTTTAACTTTTCGTACAGTTCAACAAATCGCTTTCGTCCGTCGTGCACGTCCGACTGCCAGCGCGGTACATCAAATCCACCCTTGGCCATGCTGAAACCAGTTTGTCGATCTTGCCGATTGGCGACCAACAATACACCCAACTCCTCGAAACATTCCCTCAGTGCGCACAATCGTAAGGAGATATTCCGGTCGAGTTGATCGCTGGCCGTCGTTTGGAAGATGTACGAACGTGGACCCGATACAGCCGTCAGGGCTTGTTGAGCATCTGATGTGATTTTCTGGTCCGCAAACATTCGCAACCACGCTGGAGCATCGTCTTGAGCATCGAAAGAACCACCTGGGAAGACGATGTGGTTTGGAAGAAAGCTGGTGTTTTCTGTTCGTTTGAAGACAAGGACCTACAGAGAGAAAGAAAGAAGAATGTACACCTTTTTATCCTCCAATCTCTTGACTGTCCTTACCTTGTAGTTGTAACCATGGTGGTCATTCGTGTTGTTCTGGTTGCGGGCCGCAACGATCAAAGATGCAGAGTCACGCCAATATTTTTCGTACTTACGCATTTCGCCAATAAGGGAGCACAACTCCGTACTTATTAAAATTTGAACAACGTCAAGCTTTTCCCAATCTATCAATTGCGGTGGTCGGATCGCGCATAATCGTTATCGCACCGCCGCACCACAAGATAAAGCACACGAACTTCTTCTTCTTCTTCTCTTTGTTGTGAGAATGTATGCTCCTATGTGAAGTACCACACGGTATCTTACATATTCAGAGCCGTACTCACCTGTTTTTGATGAGTTAGCTTGACGAAACCGACAAATATCTTATCACACAGTTCCGTTCTGTTTAACAGTTCCAGCTTAACTGATTATATTTTATTTGACAGTTCCAAGGTATATATACACACAAGATGCGTACACTTAGGTTATACGCACAGGGTGACAAGGGCGCCGATGTAACTCTTCAACACTCCTCCTCATCGACGACCGTCTCATCCGTTTATCCAAGATTTAGTAGTTTACTAAACCATTCATATTTTTGTGGTCCCAACGGTTTGGTCATAATGTCAGCAATCATTTCTTCTGTTGGACAGTATTCAAGAACGATTTCCTTTCGTTCGCACAACTCTTTCACAAAACGCTCCTTCGTGTCGATGTGTTTGGATCTACGATGAGTTCTTTCCGTCTTCACGAAAGCCAAACACCCTTGATTATCCTCCTTCACAACGGTCGGATCCTTTGGACATTCTTCAAAGTCCCGTAGCAGTTTCCGTAGCCAAATAATCTCTTGGCATGCCGCAGAGAGTGCTACATACTCAGCTTCC
>KI915042.1:6429196-6449983 GCA_000473445.2 Anopheles farauti | reverse complement strand
AGCAAATTTTGAAATAATGATTTTTCGCAAATAAAGGCTTAAAATACTTGTAAAAAGTCTTGACAAATAGATAAATAAAATAAACTACAAGACAAAACTGATTTTTGAATATTAATCGCTATGGTTTGCTTATATTTTCCATTTTCCCGTCGATAGCACAACAATTGGTGCTAGCACAACAATTGGTGCATTTACCCTATCAGAATCGTCATTACAACATTACACTTAGTTTTTTTTAATACTATCAATGTCCTGTGGAATAAATGTGAACCTCATTAACGAAATTGTGAATAAATTTTAAATTTTTAAGCAAACATTAAAGGTGAACATGTAACTAAAATTATTTTTTAATCTAAAATAAATTGCCCGGTCCACCAAATCGTTGCCATGTTATTCAAGAAAACTAGTTTAGTCATTTATTTTTCAAGCAAAACGATAAATCTTGTGTAACGCTTCAAATAACGTTTCCATTCCCGGTGTATTACGAGCACACGGGTTCAAGTACACAACCTTTGTTTCATTGCGAACAATTTTATAAATTTGAGAACGGTTAGATTTTTAGATTGTTCAAATTTGCATAAATGTTTTGAACATACGCAATAATAATAGAAATTTATAAATAAACGATTTTATCGATATAAATCAATATTTTCAATGTATCAATTATACGGAACGATCAAAAACTCCATTTTCTAATGAGAAACAATTACCCCGAGGTTCCCTATGCCCTAAGCTGCCACTGATTCATGCCTGGCAGACTTCTAGAAGAAACAAACAACAACATTACCAAACTTGTTGTGACTCGATGGAATTGTAAGTTCTAAATTGTGCTCTCTCATCCTAAGTGATCATTAGTTTTTCGGTCTACTGTTGAGGCTGATGCAATTTTTGGGCAGCTTCGCAAGTGAAAACCTTCTATAAATGCTCGTAACCAGTGTGGCAACGTCACCCAGTTCAGAGTGTGCTTTTCGTGCAACCAGTAGTGCAAATTGAAGTGATTTTTCGCTGAAGCGCAATTTCAAGAAGCAAGAAGAACGACGATCCGGTTTTCTTTGGAAGAATATATCTTTTGTTACTGTGTGAGACAAGTTTCTATCGAAGATTACCCAGTGTTTGGCGACTTGAAAGCGTGGGGTTTCGGTTTCGTGAATAAAGAACAATAAACAGGGAAGAAAAGCTATCGGCGAATAGAGAGGCCCCCACTAAAACCAGTTAGTTTTATTAGTGCGCTTCGTTCGATCCGCGGACAAGGGCGGCTACGAAAATGAGTGAATTAATTTCCCTGAAAATAACCGTCGATCAAGAGGCAAATTATTTGCTGTTCGGTGATCAAATTTGTCGCAATATGGAACAGCTTAATGCGTTCTGCACCAGCCGTATGGTTAATGTGGAGAATAATGTTGCAAGTTTCCGGTACTACTGGATCGGTAAGTAACAGCTAGCTGTGCCTGTTGTGAAGCAGGCCTTGATTTCGCATCCAGGGCTCATTTTATGAACGACGCAATATGGCGGCGTTTGCAGCATTTGGAGCACCATGCATTTTCAAAATGGATGCCGCTTGGAAGAGATGCATATAACTTATATACACATACAAAAACACTGGTGCATCTCCCACCACTCGTGTGTATATGCAAACAAGATCTGGAAAACATAGCTTTATACATCTCCTCTCCCGGGCACATCGATTGACCTTGGATTGCATTTTCTCATTCGATTTTTCTTTTTCTGTGTCACACTATTTTCCGCGCACAGACGATGATGATGACGAAATCCGTATTTCTACGGACGAAGATTATCGCAGCTTTCTGCAGGCTATGGGAAAGGGTAAAGCCCGCCTTTACGTCGTAGTTGTTAAGTCAACGACAACGAACGAAGGTGCTGCATCCGGCGAGGAGGTTGATGCAACTGCGGCTGCTGGACATGAACCGTCTTTGAAGAATCTTCCCAAGCATCCGCATGTTGTCTGCGACGTCTGTGACGAAACCATCGTGGGCCATCGGTACAAGTGCCTCACCTGTCACGATTACGACCTATGCATGAACTGCGAGGCGAAGCTCCGCCACAAGGACCATCTGATGGTTCGTATTCCGAAGCCGGAAATGGTACGCTCATCGCAGTCGACGGCGTCTCGGATGTTCGAGAAGATGCGAACGTACGCGGTACGCATCACAACCACCGCCGAGAATGAAACGGTCAAACCGGAGCCCGTCGACGACGCTGTCCCTGGAAACAATGAACGAATCGACAGCAAACGCGCACACGCACATGCACGCGCGTATCATCGCATGCTCAGGTATGTTATATATGACCAACAGGAGTACATAGGCTTTTCGACGGTCGGTTTCCACGGTTACAAATTTTGCTTGTGTGATTGCATGATTTCCCCAGGGAAGTTCAAATTGTTTTTTTCACCTATTTGGATGCACTATGTGCAAGTATTTTGAAATGCCATGCACATCGTTTCATAAATGCAACGAAATTTATTAATTTGCTGACAGTCGATGGTGCAACAACGAATAAACGAATCCATATGGCACAAGAATAAGCAAGTCAAGCTCATAAAATCATCGTGACTCGACGTGAGTACGATTTAATGAGTTGTAACTTTGCTAAGCATTAATCATGGATTTAAAAATAGCGTTTGGTGCATCGCTAGGTGATTTGATGAAAAACGAGATTACTTTTTCGCCCTTCGTTTGCCAATCTTCTAGAAGGTACCATTTTTTTAAATATTAATAATTAAGGACTCAAATCTATTGTAAAACTAAATATTTTCAATATGCTATAAGAAAAAGTGTTGCCAACCATTGGAATACAGTCCGTCGAAAAAATGTACAGATAAAAGCAAATGTTCACATAAACGTTCTACAGACTTCTAAACTACTACAAATCTGTAGATAGATTAATTTTCATCAAGTAAACGTAAAGGTTCACATTTGATGCGGCTTCTACTTTCCCTATGTGATGATACACCATAGTAAAAGACGCTGAATCTCGTTTCAATTAGATTGCATTATATGTCGATGCGGATCATTAGATTCGTTGAAATAAATTAAAAAGAATATTCACCAGACGATGGTATAACTGAATGTCACACAATCTGTACTTTGCAATTTTACTGCTTAGCCAAAAAATATAATTAGTGTATTTAACTGTGGTTATCTTGAAACAGGATTTAGCTGTTATCTCATTGTATCACAGCTGTTTTATGCGATGGTCTCGATGAATTTTATTTTGTGCAAAATAACAACAATCCCTATTTTCAATAATTCTAACGTGTGTTTCTTGTTTTATTTTTCAAATTCCCTGCCATTTGACGCAACTAGGGAGGAAAATGCTGCATTCTTGAAACCGTTCTGCAATGCAAGGAAGCCTGGCGGTGGCGTTGATGAACGTCCTGCGGAACAACCGAAAGAGAAACCCACGCGTCGTTCGGTGACGGAAAGAAGTAAGCGTTACCGTGAAATGAAGATGATGCTGGATTATGGCTTGACAGGGGCGACACCGTTGGCAACAACGAGCTCCGAGGCAGTAGCGACCCCGTCGACGTCACCCACCGTCGATCACGTCGCGTTGGCGAAGGCGGCCGCTGTTGCCGCTGCTGCATCTGCCGCACGGGCCGCAGATGCACTGAAAACTGCGTTAACTGCCACAGCAAGTTTAACTGCTCCGAAAGGAAGCGATACCGCCGCTACCGAACGCCCGTTGAACGAAACGTTTGAACAGGGTCTGTGTGAAACATTTTTAGATCAATTGAAACAGCGAGAAGAACATCAGCAGCAACAACAACAGCAGCAGCAGCAGACGACAACCGAACAACCAGCACAACCATTGATTGGTGAATCAGCTATATTTGCACCCTTCGCAAAGCTAATCTGGCCAACCAATGAGCAACTGTTGGCGGCGAGCGTCCAGGTTTCGAAGCTGCTCGATCCGCTCGGGCTGAACTTTGAGCTACGCCACAAGGGCAGCACTGGCGCTTACACAGATTCGCCAGCGTCACCATCGTCGGGATCAGCAGCTAAGGTCGCTGCCGATACTTCCCAGTCATCTTCATCGGCACAGATCGCCACAAGCGCTGTATCGGCTCCGGAAAAACAGGATAAAACTACAGAAACCACTCCGAAAATCGTCCAAACCAACCAAGCTGTGTTGGAAACTGCTGGCGAAGTCGAGCAGAAGGAGACCGTACCGGAGGGCGAACCATTACTGAAGATTCCTCTTCTCGAATCGGATGCCGTATGCCCAAAACCCGCAACCGAAGAAGGCAAGCAGCAGGAGCCAGCGGATGAAGATGACGAGGATGATTCGGCTAACACGTCATCGTCCGCTTCGCTTCTCACCGATGACGATCAGGATTTGATCGAAGTGCCGGAAGATGTGGCCAAAGCATGCTCATCTGCACCTACTGTGGCCATGGTGTCATCGTCACCATCGGCCGATAAGACCTGGACGCTGGTCGACATTCCGCCGGAGCAGGATGACGTAGTGAAAGCGAACGTTATTCCGCTCAACGCGATCGCCAAGCTGATTGGGCGCGATACATCGATGTTGCAACCGGAAATGGTTACACCACAGTCACAGCCGAAGGACAAGAAAAAGAGCAAAACTGGCGAGGAGAAAGTGAAGGATCCGAAGAAGGCTGCAACGCCACCGAAGATAACGAGCAGCGAATTGGACTACGAGAATCTAGGCAAGATGCTTGCCAAGCACATTGTGGAAGAGGAAGGCAAACAGGAGCATCAGCAGAAGGAGAAGAAAATTTTACCATCTTCGTCGACATCGTCCGGACCATCATCGTCCACCTCGGCGTCATCGTCCGCTGCTCCTTCAACTGCAGGAGGAAAACCGAACAAGAGCTCGTCGCGTAAGTCGAGCTCCTCTGGCTCCTCTTCCACCCCGTCGTCGCAGCCGAAAGACTTCACGATCTACAGCCACCGGCCACATGTGAACCATGCAATTCACACGATGATGACGATGGGTTTCAGTAACCACAACGGATGGCTGACCCAGCTGCTCGAATCGCTCAAAGGTGACATCCCGAAGGCGCTCGATCTGCTGCTGCAGCATCGCCACTAAGTGCGAGAGATATTTACTGTTTTGCCCTTCATATATACATTTGCGCTACGCAAGAAGGTGTGTGTTGTGCTGCTGTTGCGGTAATTGTACTATTGGAGTTTATATGCCACTGTTATTAACCCTGTGACAAGACATACCTATTGGCGATGATCTAAACAATACTAGGAGAGAGAAAAAAGAGAAAGAGAGAGTCAAAGATAAGTAATTCACCAGTATTCCCCATCGGAAGAAGGTGTCGGTGATCGGAAGAAAACACCGGAAGAGCTTTTAGAAAAGGAAGGATAAGGATTCGGAGAAATATTTACACTTAACACACACACACATACATATATGCATGCTTGTGGTAGCTGTACCCGATATGAATTTATGTAGTGTATATGGAGCTTATATACGAATATATGTATTTTACCCGCCCCCAATGTCCCACCATATCCCTTACGTTCGATAGGTGCGTGGTATTGTTGATGTACGAACATATATGTACAATTGTTGCAAGAAAGGCAACTATAAAAAAAAAACAATAAAAATATTTGATGGCCACAAAAATACTGTGTTGTCAGACGATCGTGAAACGAAATGATAACAAAATTACATAACATAGCTTTCCCTAGGTTGCGGAATTAAATATGTACCATTGATGCCACCAATCGGAATCTGAAGTAAGTAAAATGATTTATGATAGTATTGAAATTATTCGTACAGTCAATGCATGATTCCATATGATTGTTGTGAAGAATAACATTTGTCCAAGCGGATTACTTTTGGGAAATTCGTATTTCTTCGTATCTTAACTCTTCTCATCGCCGTTGTATACCATTGTCGTGAATAAGAATAACAAAAACTCAAATATTCAAGCGTTGTCTGTTGTTTCATTGTGTTTTTTTCTGTTCTTGCTTTATTTGCTGCTTTGTTGCTTTGTTGCTTTATTTTTTTGTTCTTTGTTTTTGTTTCCTTTTATGAATTAACTCTTTTTCTCACACACAAACGCGCGCGCGCTCACACACACACATACACACAGAGAGACACATTCGCCTTCTATACGCACACATACGCACGCTTGATTTGTGTTTGTGAATCTCTACTTATGCAACACAATTCGGTACTGTAGTGATAATTTCTTCTTTTCTATTGTTACCACCCTTCGTTCCTACTACTTCCCACTACGGCTGCTATTCATGCGGCGTGTGCTGGAGGTGGGTGGAGAGGGTGCGTTCATCATCCTAATGTTATGTATAAGTTTTGTTTTGTTTTGCCTCTCACTTATGTTTGCCGGACTTTTCACACGTACACACAACACACACGCAGGGAAGAGAAAGGATAATCCGAATTCACGCACACTGCTACACATTGCCTTAAATACTAAAAAAGAAAAAAACACTCACACACACGCGCGCGCGCAAGCACACACTGTCCTTTTGATAGTGCACACAGGACAACAGAGAACGCTTCCTTTTTCTCTTTCTTTCTTTCTCTCTCTCTCTCTCTCTCTCTCTCTTTCTCTCGTGAATAGCACACAACCATACGCACACACACATACATACATACAATCGCTCGAAATCGCTCTTTACCGGGTGTTGTTTGTTGTGTTTTTGTTGCCTCACCCGTACCACTGCGTCCCTCGACTAAACTACCACACGCCTTAGTTTCTAAGTCGAACGGGGAGATGTTTGTTATGCTAGTACTATTAGATGTTATCGTTCTCTGTTAGCCTTTTTTATTTTGATGTTCCTCCTGTCCACAAAAGACGCGCAACAGCAATCCGTGTACATATTTGACGAGAACCAACACACACAACTTTATAAAACAGTTGAAAAAAGTTAAACGAGTGTACTTTCTTTTTATACATGTGTTTCGAGAAGATTCGATCATGAAATGGTTACGACCACCATTTGGTATCTCACATGGACGCACATACGCCACCCCGAGTGAAAAAAAGGATAGTAAGTGTCTGGGTGCAAACTACAGAAATAAAAACTAAAAGGATACTGTACATTCCTTTGTTTTTCGAAAAGCGTTTCCCACCAACCAATCATTGCACTACACAGGCTAGCTCTTGTTGTGTACGTATGTGTGCGGCCTTTCTATTACCCCTAATATGGTTTCTCAAACGGCCTACTGTGTTGCTCCACCACTTGAACAAACATCAGCATCTGTCCATGTGTGGATATGGAAAGAAATGCGTATTTAAAATTAGTAACTCTTTACTCATATCGTTTTGCTCGATGCCGTGTGCTTTACTCAATGCTGTGTGTTAAAATATATGTAAAAGTAGCGTACCATATGCTACTACTACTACACCTACTACTGTTCCTAAAATGCGGGATTCAAATGTGAAATACCAACACCAGCCAACGAGCGGGAAAAGATAAAGAATGGCGGGCATATTTCGCTACACCGAAAATTGAAAACAAAAAATGGAAGCGGCAGCTATTGCTCGCCATCAGAACCAGTGTGAAGAGAAAAAGTTATAAGAACATGCTACTTATGTGTTAACTAAAAATATTTAGCCAATTCAATCAATTTTTCCTCCCACGGCTTGGATACAGTTCCAAGTGAATGGAATAGTATGAATAGTAGTTGCAATACAATTTTATTTACAACTGTCGTGTGGGGTGTACAACCGCAAGAATACTATCATATTCGCAAAACCGACCACAGGCCATTTATCGCTCAATTGCAAACCGTATCTCTCATTATCTGTCTCCCTGTCTCTCTTCTCCTTTTCGTATGTTTCTCTTGCGATATGCATTTGTTCACAATGCGAATCACACCATGGGATGTAATACCGTTGTGCTGATGGAATTGTTTGAGAGTTGACACCTTTTAGAACACATCTCAAAAACACAGGATTGCAAAATTTGTTTCTGTTGAATATAACGCATTTTAACGGCAATTATTACACAAACGCCGGGCAACAGGTTTTAACCGGGTTTTGTGTTTTTGGGTGACAATGGCTCTACCATAATTTCGGTTGTTGCGTGTACATGTGTAATGGTGATAATTGAATTAGAAACAGCTACCCACGTTTATCAGCAGTTTGAATGTAAACGTAAACTCACACATACAACTCCGCACTTCATATTTACGTAGTTTGCGCATCAAACAATTGTCTTTTCCGGTGGAAGCAGAGACAGAGATACAGAGAGAGAGAAAGAATGCAGAGAGTTAATTTTCTACCAAGATAGAACAAAAACAAAAGAAAATAGTGTGTAACACGCACAACCAGACCCTCTCTCTGCCCGCATAAAAGTGCTTTCACACCATTACACAACTCCACCCCCACCAACTCACACACACACATACACACATACACGTGTATATACAATACAAGGTATTTTTCCTGATCCCTGTTACTGCTATGGTTGCACAGCTTCCGCATCCTTTGCCGATAATATTGTATGTTGCATGTGTATGCATGTGTGTATCTGAGATGTCACTTGCGCTAGCTGTTGTTGGTGAATCCTTGCATAAATAAATCGTACCCTCGCTGCCGTGTTTTGCGTGCGTAGTTGATTGGATTTTGGATGGGCATCAAAAGTTTAATCGTCACAGTAATCACCGTTTACGCCTTCTCACTGTTGCTGTTGTGGTTGCTATGGTTGCACATAGAGGAATGGGAACAAAAGAACAGTCCTGCTTTCCCACGCCTTTTTCTCCACCTTGATTTGCATTATACCGCTTTACGCTACGCTACTTTACTCGTCCTGCATGTCCTCCGGCATCTCGTGCGGATTCATCATGCCAGGCACCGTCATCAACAGGCGTCGTTTTTCTTCCTGAACCTTTTTCAGCTCGTTCTCCCGCTCCTCCAGGTACAGGTCGGAATCATCTTCACCGGTTACTTCCTGCAAAAGTATGATGCCAAACGTCATTAGTAGTGTTATCTTTAGTGCCGGTTGAAAAAAAAAACTACCAAGAGTAAAACGTTTAGAAATCTAAACTGGGTTATATATGTCCCAGTCATTGCGTATGACTCTTTCAATTATATTATCTCTTCTTGCAATCAGTCAGAGCAATCTAGTTTGATTTGAAGATGTCACGTTCCCACCAAATAACAAAACATTTCTAACACTAAATTTATTCCATATTACATCATGTAAGCAGAGAATCATCCAAGTTATGAGACAAGCACAAATTATTGCAAAACGATTGAATTTAGCCTGGTCGTTACTTTCGAATATATTACAGGGTTTCGAGTCATATAAGGGAGCAATGCAATCAGTAGAGAGAATGTGTCAACCGGTTAAGAGAATGTTGCAGCCACTACATGGCTGGACCATTCTCTTAACTGGTTGACACATTCTCTCTACTGATTGCATTGCTCCCTTGCATATTAAAATGCTCTACTGATTGCAACCCTGTAATATTAAAATCCCTGCAAGATAATATACTATTGATTAAAAATAATGAAAGTTTTCATCAGGGAACTACGGGGCATGCTTTAAAAGGTAATAATGATTTTTTTTATATTTTCCCTTTCCAGGTGAGTTAAGGAAATATAAGTATTAGCAAAGCGATGATTTAAGTGATAAGTGATGGTTTATGTTACCAATACCTTTTATGAGGCTTGTGTTATTAATCATACTTAAACATCATTACTCAAAATTTTCATCGGCAACCAGTTAGTGTGATGTACAAAATTCTCTAACTGATCAAAGGTGATTGTATTACGACTCTACTAGAACCTCACCTTAATTTGAATGAGGAAATCCCGTAAATGCTCCTTAAATGCGTGCACATCTTGATCGAGATTGAACAGCCCGGTGACGAAAATCTTGATCTGATTGCCGGTCAGATGGCTAAAGGCGGACTTGAGCAGCATCGCCACGTACTCCTGGATGTTGATAACATTGTCGTCCGATGGGCCGAGCTTCACCGTGATACGACCGGCCTCCACAAGCGAGAACATATACGCCAGGATGGTGGCATGATTCTGCAAGCTAGCAGTATGTGAAGTATCGGTCACGACGGAGAAAATCTGCATCAGAATGTCGGTGTAGTAGGTCTGGTAGAAACTTTGCGCCGCCTGTGGGTGCTGTTCGAGATTTTGTAGCATCTGAAAAAAGGGTAAAAAATTAGTAACCGAAAGAAAATGGCATCATTTTCCCTCATCACACCTGCATCAGAATGTTCAACCCAGTATCGGCCACGTTTCGCATCGTGTGTTTGAACGCCCACACGATCGAATCAAACACAAGCTTGAACTGTTCGGGCGGAATGCTAAGGAACGCTTTGAAGCAGTGCATGTTGACCGCTTGCAGCAGTTCGTAGAAGTTCGTACGATGCTGTGGGTAATCCTCGAAGTTTTTGTTGATCATGTCGAGCGTACAGTCGAACAAAGCGTCAAAGATTTTCGGGATCTCCGGCGTGATAACTGCCTGCAGCCGATTCACAATCGAGGCCATTGTACTGAGCACCAGCGGTTCGCGCGCATTTGGAACCTTCGTACGCTGAAAGTGTGTGTGTGCGTTTGTGAGTGTTAAAAAGATTAAAATAAAATTAAGGTTAAACATACGATTCTGGGAGAAAACAAACACCAAAGAACGAATAAATGTTACCTGATAATCAAACAGAACAGCCTCCAACAGCGGGGGAATGAAGTTGTCCATCACCATCTGTGGATCGTTTGACTTCCACACCCATTCGGAGATCAGCGTGAGCGTTTCCTTCTTCACCACGTGCATCGCCTTGATCAGCGGTTGGTTGTTGATCGACAGTCCGTTCAGGGAGATCGCCTGCGTGATGTTCTCCGACATAATCTTGTACACGTTCAACATATCAAGGTAGATGCGACCGAGCTGCGACACGTACGAATGGCCCAGTGCTTTGCACGCGCGCACATTCGTTTTAAGTATGCTGCCCAGCTGCTTCACCGCGCCCATTTCCTTCAGAATGTCGACGTTTTTGGTCGCTTGCGAAATGATATCATCCCAAACCTGCGGTTGGTAATAAAATATAATGAAGGATATTAGCTGTGAAATGTATCACACACTTATGTTACGCTTTCCGCCGCGATTACATACCTGATTCGGCAACATCATATACTTTTCGATCAGAGTATCCTGCTGCACTTGATCTGCCTGGGCGGATATCATGTACCCGACGGCTTCGTAGAACGTATGAACCTATGTTGCAAAAACATAATGATAAACAAACAAAATATTAAATCTCATATTCATTTGAGGCCACAATCCAACGCACCGATCTGACTCACCTGCTGGGGCTGTAGGTCACAAATGATGCTGCTCATTGTGGCCAGAATTTCCTCGATGAAGGTACAGGATTCGTTCGGCTGCAGCTGCACAAAGTGCCGGCGACATTTGAGCGCTATTTTGATGAAGGTATCACACGCCATGTCCTGGACGCCGTCGTGTGTTTCGTGCATGAACTCGAACAGCTTGTTCACGACAGTCTTGAGGAACTTCCAGTGAGCCCGCAGAAAGCGAGGATACTGCCCGACCACGTACATTATGTTGGACGCAATAATCGCCTTGTTGTCCTTGCCTGTACGATAAGAAAAAACAATAAAGGGGCCAGTTAAAATTTAATTTTCTACAGCTTTCAATAAAGAGGCGAGTACTTTTTTATTCGATTTTTGTTTCGCTCGTACCAGCTCATTTGTAGGATTAAGATTGTAAAAAATATCAAATTGATGAAAAATTTTGAAAAAGCAATTTGTACAGCAACGCTTTACACCACAAACACAGATAGTAAGAGGAAAAAATTTGCATGTGTCAAAAAAAAACATCATAAAAAGATATATTACAAACCTTTCTTGTGCTCGCAGAGTCCTAGTAGCTCCTTGATAACGGTGACAAGGAAGCGCTTCTCGTCGTCCTCGAAGAATGCCCCAGAAATCGACCCAATGGCCCAGCAGAGCGTGTTCAGATTCTTCCACGAGAACTCACTCCCGTTCACCTGATTGTTCAGCTTGTCCGTCATGATGCGCTCGGTGTCGGCGTAGTCGAGATGCGTCAGGTAGACGAGCGTTTCGCGCATATTCTTGTACAGATTAATACTATTCGTGTCCTTCATGAACTCTCGCACCACCTCGCCGTTCTCGTTCTCCACCACCAGCACCTCTTCCGGTTTGGCCATACGCGAGATCATAATGTACCGCACCTTCGACAGGATCTTGTGGTAGAAGGTGCGCCGCTGGCTGGACGTGTGCGCCTCCTTGTAAAGCTCGCCGGTTAGGCTGTTCCAGTACTCGAGACAGATCTTGAAGATCTCCACGTCTTCCACTTCGGAGATCATCACCAGGTAGTCGAGCGCCTTCAGCACCACCTCCATCGTATCGCGCTTCTCGACGAGCGTCGCGTGCGTGCGTAGGAACGTGCACAGGAACATGGCGAGATTCTGCACGAAGCACTGCTCGTCGTCCGAGCCGCTCATGTAGATCTGGTTCATGTTCGTATGCGGCGGGATCATCGTGTCGAACTGCTCCATCGTCTGCTTGAATAAGGCAACGAAGACGTAATCGTAGTTCGGCAGCTGCAGACCCGCAATCTCCGACAGGCACATGATCGTGATGTTGCGGAACATCGGTATCGTGAGAAAGCGACAGACGAGCATGTCGATCAGCTTAGTCTCAAAGATGTACCCAAGCGGGATCCAGTTGAGGAACTTGAGCAGCGTCTGCAGCGTGGCCGAGATGAGCGGCGCATTAAGCGAGTTCTCCAGCACGAACTGACATAACGTGAAGACCTGCGCAAACTCCGAACACATCGTGTCCTTCAGGTGTTTCGCTTTCGTCTGCGTGATCTGGCCGGAGCAGAAGTCGAAAACCTCCTCACTTAGTAGTTTCAGAATGATCATGTTGTTTTGGCAGAGCGTTTCGTTTGTTTTCGACGCACCGACGATGTCGCTGATGAATGTTTCCCAGTTGTTTGGCCACTCACGCTTCAGTATTTGCACGAGGATGATGTTCAGCTTGTTCAGGTACACCTTGTTCGCTTCCATCATCGCCGGGTCCTGGGACGTTTTGATTATTAACCCAACTACATACTTCTTGATGCCTTCGCACTGGTTGCGAGGCAAAATTTTCCAGCGCGTCTTGATCACCTCCTCCAGAATCTGCAGGGCGTAAAATTTCGTCTGCTGGTTCTGTGAAAACTCCAGTATGCTGTCAACGCGCGTCCACGCATCCGGGTGCTCCTTCAGTGTGGTCAGCACGGTTTGCGCCAGCCGGAGCTGCTCGCCAGTAGTGTTGTACAGGCAGGATACGATATTATCCAATAGGTCAATGTCGAGCTTTTTTGAGAAATCAAGCAATTGATTTGCCTCTTCGAGGCGTATCATTGGGAGTGCCATCGTTGAGCGCGTCCGGGATGGTGAACTGTAGATATTTTGATGTTCTCACTTCACCACGTTCTTTTACCGTACCGAATAGTAACTAACTCTAGTAGTCTTTCGCTTGTGTTGTGTTGTTTACACACTCAACACCACTCTCTCATACACACTCGCGCACTTAACACACTCACGCTCGATTCCACACTTTTTCGTTGCGTTCACACGGAGATTTCGCCACTTAGTGGCTTTTATCGATGATTGTAGGCTTCTTTACGCGACGATTCTTCTAAAGGCAAGATTTTGCAGTAGCGACGCCGACGCTTGTGGTCCTTATGAAAAACAGCTGTATTTTAACTCGTTCACTCGCTCCTGACACAGTTGCTTTGTCTGCTGGTCCCACACACACCTACACACACACACAATTCACGTCCTTTCAGAAAAAGGAAAGATAAAAACAAACAACAAACGATTAGTATTTGGGCGTATGGTCTGAACCAAACCAACAACTCTCCTCCTTCTCATGCTTTTTGATTCTGAGTAGTACAAAGATGAATGGACACTAATTACTAAATACAATTACTAATTACCACACATAGCTACACTCTACCTCTCTCTCTCTCTTTCTCTCTCTCTCTCTCTCTCTCTCTCTTACGCTCACACGCTCGCTCTGTCTCATCACTTCCCAAAAAACACACTTTTCTCACTCACACATTCAAAACAAGTGGAGATTGTTGATTCGTGGTTCTTCCGTTGTCGTCCTTGGTTACACATTCATCCTTGCACATTTAACCCTAAATTTGAAACAGAGGCAGAATAGACAATCATTCAACATTCAGCCCCTCCATTTCGCTATAATATCATTGTTATAGCTGCCTTTCTGGTACGACAAGCAGATACACATAACTAAGAGCCACTGATTTATGTTGCAGAATGGAACTGATTCAGAATTGGCTGTAAAAATTATTGCACTTCTTATTCAGCGTACAACGGCTTCGAGAGATCGAAAACATAGTAAAAAATTATCTATCGACAATATATTGTATGTTTGTTGTGTTTTAGAATTGAAGGAAAGTGTACATTCTTTAAGATTGTTTATAATCTGGCATGTAAAGCTCAATGGGTTCATTACTAGTCAATTTTGTATATTTCGTCCCGACCAAAGCAGGCTTTTGGGTAAACTATTTTAAATAGTTTAAATAGTACATGTTCCACATGTACGAAATATGTTTAGATTAATTATATGAGTTATTACAAACAAATTATTTATATGAAACTGCTTTAAATGTTTAAAGAACACTTAAGAGTACTAAAAATCTAAAATATATATTTTTTCTTTTCAATTCCATCGAAAAGTGACCACTATAATTTAAAACAAAGTTTTGAAGCACTATAAATTATTAATTAATGATTTACATTCTTAAATTGCACAAAAGGATCGTGTCTTAGTAGAATTTACTACTACTATTAGAATTTACTACTAGAAATTTAAAATTTACTACTAAAATTTACTTAGTAGAACATGTTCAAAGTGTATGCATTTTTGTATGATAACAATTGCTTTCATTTTACGTGCCGGCGATTTTGTTTTACGCGCAAAAAAATAGTAAATTCTCTGATGGGTTAAAACTCACTGTAACTGTGTTCTTTATCTTTTCTTGTCTTATACCTTCTCCCACTGTGTTCGACTATCAGTCTTTGCTTCTCTCTGTAGAAAATCGACCAACGGATGGTGGAGCATGGAATATATCGTAGTACAGATTGTTTTGGTTTACACCACACACATCGCGAGACATACCAACACACACACTCAGGAAAGGGAAGACGAGAGCACACATACGTCGACGAATCGTCTCCAAAAGCATCCGGCGTCCGGTGGGAGAACGCAGCGTCAGCGAAGGGGGACAGGGAGGGGGAGCGCTCTTTGCCGGTCACCGGGATGATGATTTTCTATCACAAATACTGCTTCGTTCGCGCGCCAACGATATTTTCAGCATGCATTCGACAATCTCGCTCAAGCATACATCTCTCGTTTACGATAGCTGCTACACAGCTCGCTTTATTCCCGCACACATACGCGAACACACATACACACACATACAACACGCAAACTCGCAATGATCGCGCGCGCATTCATGGGTGCTGCAGATGCGGGCGCGCATTCAACTCACTCTCGTCGTTCCAGCACGCACACTCACACTCGCTCACACATACGCACTGTTGCCGAGTTGCAACAGGAACGAGTCGTCCGACGGGAAGGAAAAAGGATACTGTGGATCCACACCACAGGGTCGCGATGCAAGTACAATGCGCACACCTTTCGACGGGAGAGAACGACAACAACGGGATCGTCGTTTTCGTCGTTTGTCGGGCTCTTCTCTTCGTTGGAAAATGGGTGGCAGTGGCACTACCACACGTCGTCGTCCTCGAAGATGAAGGCGGTGCACAACACACGTCCGCCGTCGTTATCGTTCCGCGCAACAGTTTCCACCGTTCGTTCCGGACACGTACTGTTTTCCTGTTCGCTCGTTGCCTGTTGTTCTCTCGGTAAGCTCAACAACGCATACACATTCAGCAATCCTAAAATGAAAGTTTAACATCGAAAGGATTCAGTATAACTTTTACCCACCATGGATGATGAGAGGTCTAAGTGTGGTTGAATGCACCCCAGAACATTAGTGATACTGCCAGACGACAGGGAGGAAACCTAACATCCATTGATGGTAGGAAAAGAATTATATACGCTGATGATTCACTGCTCTTGTAACACACTAAAATTGGAACAAAAAACTCAGAAACACGCACTGGTCGTAACAAATTGACCTCCAACACGATACGCTATACTTGTCAGAGACGAAAAAGCGCCTTTGCAGTACATGTAAAGCTAAATGTCAGTGGATGCTTTTCGTCTCTCGGGATACCTGAACAGGGAAAAGTATAATATCTTAATTTCCTACTAGATGGTAAAAGTTACACCAAACAGGGTGGTGTATTTTCTTTTGTATTTGTCTCAATTCAACTTGCTATTTATACATACACTCATCTTCAACAACGATGTGCAAAGTCCAATTATCTTTTCTGCAAAGATCGGAATGAAAACAATGCGCTCATCCACCGGAGTATTAATAAAGAACCTAATATTTCAAACGCTAACAAAAGTTTGTAAAATATGTAAATAAAACATGAATCAAAGAATCAACATAAACATCTAAAAAGTTGAAAGTAAAATCAATTTGTGAAAAAAAAACACGTTAGTTCAAATGTTCTAAGGACATCAAATGAACCTTCCACCCGTCTTCGTGTTTAAGGGATCAAAAGCAAACCCTATCCTGATTCATACGCCGAACACTATCATACAACGTGCACAATTGCACACTCCATCTTCTCGTGGGTTGTATTATCTCATCCACGCTTGGAGCTACTGTTCCAACAGCTGCTGTTTAGTGCAGGTTCGTTCCATTTCGTCTAATACCGCAACTGACGTCATCACGTAAACAACCATCAACAGCGATGAACAGTGATGGAAGAAGCTTGTTCAAAGTAACGACATTTTTGCCTGATTGGCCGCACACGACCAACCGACCCTGTGGTTCATACGGGAACTGTCATGGCACACACGCGCACGCATACATACGAATAATTCTCCTCGATCGAACTAAGTGTAACTCTTTAATACGGGGGTGTAAACTACGCTTCAAATGAATATACAGCAATCAGCCATTGCAGAGAATTAGACGACGAAAGCAGACGGAAGTACAAGATTTGCGTCTGTTTAAGTTTTTTAATATGACGTCATTAGCAAGTAAATATGTCCCATACGGACACAATTCGATTTTTACCATGAAAAATTAATTTCGTTCAAGTAAAGCGAGGTGTTGTTCGTACCTGAGCAACTAACTAAGAACCGAACCATTCATTCCATCATACTTTTCGCAGGGTTAGACTGTAGAGATTTGCTGAACTGCATCATAGTAAATATACTAGATTTTCGCTTTATTTTGATGCAGAACAAACATGTTGCTGATGTATGCAGATACGTGTTCCGAGGGGCAATATGGCAGTCAGAATCGAATAAAGCAAAATATATTTTTCGATACTAGTTGGAAATCATAATGAAATTAAAAAAAACGAAAAAACGAACAATTAATTGAATGTAAATAAAACAGCTCATGGATAAATTTCAACCAATAATTAGTGACATATACAGTAAGTTTTTTTCACTAATTAAACCTATACCTTAGGAAATCGAGATAATAAGCATCATTTAAACTTATTCTTTTTCGATTGAAAATGTTTATGTTGAGATTCACTGGAAAAAAACAACGTCCTACACACGCTATGAGGAAGCCACCGCGAGGGACCGAAAATAAAGATTAAAATGTACATGGTGATGGAAAAAACCCAATACAACTGGAACAGTGTGTGCACGGTTGGAACAGAGCTGAACCCGGCACGGCAAGCGGACGAAAAGATGTGAATAAGCCAGACGGAGAGATCGTTTTTAAAACAACACACCGCACCATGCACTCATCCTCCCTTTACACGATGAACCATAACGGAGCCCCCCCCCCCCTCCCCCTCTCCCCATCAACAGAGAAAACACAGCCCTCAACCCCACCTGCACACATAGTGTAAACCCGAAAAAAAATAAACGCGGTAAAGAAAGTTCATACGAATGTATGCGAGAGGAAAATTCCGGCATAGTATTTGTGAACAGATTCAAGCCGCGAGCATACATGCAAGCAGCAACATAAGCTCGAAAATTGCGCGCCTCAGCATAGTATGATCCGCGCGGTTGGAACATACCATCAAACAAAACATTCACGCACACACACACATTTGCAGAACGGAAGGTAATGATACAGAGGACGCTTGGACATTAATGTTGCAAATTTTTGCGCTGTTAACTATTACTATGACGACGCCTATCGATGTGGACGATTGAAAGGACGCTGACATGTTTTAGTTGCACTTTATGTGGTTGAGGTGTATGAACATGAACAGTTGTGGATCCATCAGCGATGGTTATCCATTAGATAGAGAGAAATAGAATAAGTCTCCATGATTTACTAATTCTTAAAGCAAACATAGTATCATTCTGCTTCAACTACGTTCGGTATCATACTGTTTAATTTTTGTTTCAACTTTTTCGCTTGCTCGGATCAAACAAAAGCCAACGGCGGTTTCTGTCTAGCCTATAACGCACACATACACGCACTCAAAACACATTCATTCGTTCTTTTTCTCATATACACACAACGCACATAAGACATTTCAACAGCTGCTGCAGCATGTCGCGGTGCTTTTTACAGCAAAAAGCGGTTCCAATGCAAGTGTGCCATCTCGTTTCTGCTCCGCTTGGGACAATCTCCCACAGACCACGTCTTTCTCCCTTTTTCACCGCTTTAAGCGGTTTCTCGTTTCCATTTTCCATAGCACGATGCTTCACCGATCTCCTCCCCCACTCCTCCACTACATGAAACTATTACCACTAACACACACACACGCACACACACACACACACAGTAGAGGAGACACACATTGCACTTCCACTAGATTCCTTCTGAACACTTTGGACCGAAGAAACTTTTGACCACTAATTATGAGCGCAACATGCACGTCTCATACACAGATCGAAGATCGAGTTAATAATCGTAGTATTTCCTCCTAATCTGACACTCACTGCTTAACGTGATGTTGAGACGCGTTTGCTAACACACCGATGCTTGTGACAGCGCCATTTTCAGATGTTCCCTGTGCTCTCCTCCTCCACAACGTTCTCGGGCGTTTGCTCAAAATTACTTCATCGCCATCTCGATCTGTACGCACAGGAAGTTCACAACTCTCCGTGATGTGTGTGTGTGTTGAGTTTAGAAGATTTAATGTTCCATTAAATATGCAAACAAATGACGTGCGTACACAACACAGCACATGCATTCACTCTCGTTGCGAAAAGCAAAAACATGAACAATGTAATTTTTTGTGATTTAATGGACGAAAATCCTAGTCTCACAGGGAGGTGCAAAGATCAGTCAACTACAAAAAAAACCCCAGCAATTACACATCTTTACTTCCGCTTAACACTGCGTGTTTCTCTGGTGCGCTCATCCGCCCTTCTCATCCGTTGAGCTGTTGATTGTTATCCAAATGTCGATTTTGTCCATTACTTCGAACCTAACCTACAATATTTACAATATCTCAAAGCCGTCGTTCGTGCGTCTTCACGGATAATGCGAGTGAGAATGAGAAAGAAAGCGATTTTTTACACTGACAGTTCCGCCAAATTTTTGCCCTTTCATACGATACTCTGAGCTGTCTTTCCTCGCACACACGCGCACATGCGTGCCTACACATGCAAACATACATACGCACACAGCTACAACACGAGCAGGCTGTGCACCGCACCATCCATCCCCTCAGAACAGATTGGGGTTTTCTTCACGAAAATTGCGCCCGCTAATGATTGGTGAGCGAAAACTATGCAGCAACACGAAACGGGTAAGTCAAAAATGACGCTGTCAAACGCTGAATTCGAACGTTGCTACATCGAAGTACGCAATTGCGACGTATTCGAGGGCCGAACAAAAAAACGTGATTCGCTACCACCGACGCTGTGGGGGTTCTTCTGTGGAGACGGACGACGGAGGCAAGGTAAATGGTAGATGGAAACTTCCATTCCAGCTCTCCTCTGTCTACCTTCAATGTGCACCCTGTCGAGGCAATCGGACATTTTTGGCTATCCAGGACAGCTATTTGCATTCACACACAAACACACTCACACGGACACACACACATAGCCACACTACAAGCACACATTATAGAAAAATCAGTAATATACGCAACAACAGTGGCGAGAATTCAAGCATTTTTTTTACGGAACGAGTTTCGTCCACGGTTCTTCAATTCTGCTGTGCAACACACACCGTGAAAAATCGGCGGAAGCACGATGGAGTCACATTTTTTTCGTTCGCTCGCTCCGCTTCACCTTTCATCGTCTTCCATTGGTGTGCGGTAATCCTAACGGCGTTGACCACAGTACATGTTACCACATAATCCAACAACCTTAGCTTCAACAATGTGCTCTGGCAGCAAACACACTTAACAGGGCGATTGCGAGAATATAAAATTTTCCATAAATTTTCCTTACTTTTTCCAATTCCGTGACAAAGTCAACAAGAACGCATTCACTCACACATCGCAGCACCCGATTCGCAGTCACACTCTCGCAACACTCTTCTTGTTTGAGGTTTGCCTCGCGACACGCGTGAAAAACTGACAGCGACAGCATTTGACAGCGCACAGAGGTGCGCACACTAACTGGTACAGTGGATCACTATAGCGATCACTGTGTATACACAGTAGGGTAAATGCACCAATTGTTGTGCTAGCACCAATTGTTGTGCTATCGACGGGAAAATG
>KI915042.1:6383620-6421011 GCA_000473445.2 Anopheles farauti | reverse complement strand
TGGTGCTTTTTAGTGAGTTAGGAAAAACGCTATAACTTTTGATTTACGAGCTCAATCTGCGAAATTCAACAATGAAATAGTAAAAAAAACTTGTGTCTACCATTAGCATCTTGGTTCGTGAATTTTGGTTCAGTGTATTTTGTATAATTAATTTTTTCGTGAAAACGCTGTACAAACTCGTCCATAATTGGTGCACTTACCCTATATATACACAAACTGGACTGCGACCAGGATCGCTATGGAACACCGCAAACAGTTTCATTCTTGGTTCCAAAAATAACAATATAGACTACAACTTGTGTGATATAATAATAATATAAATATATATTTTTCGAGAAGTGTTTTGAACATTATCTACACCAGATGATATGAATGCATAGCAGATAAATAAAAATTATAGAGTGCCGTTTGAAAATTCGAGCAGTTCTGATGGATCGCACTGGTTGTGTTATGATTTCAAAGGTTTTATTTTATGTTACCGAGGTAAATAGAGCCAGTATCAGCAAACGTAGCATGCGATTTGTATCGTGTAAACGATTTATTTATTTTAAATTTCAACAAAAACTATAAAATTGTGTTGTTTTGCGATACTATGGCTGTTTTGGAAAATGAAAAGACACGTCGCTTACTCTTTGTGCGTCTTATAGGATAGAATACTTTTGCTGCCGTCTCGTGTCCAATACCTCGCGTGATCTTTAGCACCGGTAAATTGCTAAACCTTCTCATAGTGAGTTTCCTTGTCTTCTTCAAGAACTAGCAACTACTATTAAACATTGGCTTTATTAAAGCTGTTAAGATGATTTATATGCTGTACCGGTCACCGCCTTACTGCCTAGAATAAAATTTTCAGAAATACATCCCACACAAATCAACAATTTTGATCAGAAATTAGTAGTATCTGAAAATGAAACAACTTGTAGATTGCTGCAAGTGTTGCATAGTGCACAGTAGCAATTTCTACATTCTTAAGGAAACTGCGGAAAAGTTCTGTTCACATTGTACGCAGTGATCAATAGCACGGAGATTTATAATGTTCAGAGTCATAAATAAACATCAGTGGTCATATTAAACTATTAGTTTTATTTGATTTAATTTTTTGTGTCCCGCGACATCCGACTCAGTTGGGTATGTGTATAACAAATGTGTTCTTCCTTTTTTGGCATTATATTTGGCCCGCAGTGGAGGCACTGCTATTACACTGCTCTGCTGTGTATGCATTCTCTCCGATGGGAGTTACATGTTCGTTGCACTATAAACACCATGTTTTCTAGGTTTAGCTCTTACATTTGCCTAATACATATCAGAAAAAATTAAACTATAAAAAATGCTAACACGCATCATCGCTTCTATCGTACACTATTCTGCTTAAACGATTAATGTCTCAGTTCAAATCTAAAATGAACAAACTTAACGGATCACTTGCAATTTTCTACCTCTGTAATAAAGGGGTTTCTGTTTTTAGCTTCACGCCTCACCATTAGACATCATTCTGCAGGTTTTAATTGGGGTGAGATCTTACAGCAAATTTTTACTACGCTCCTAGGTTTACACACAGGTCGGTCGACACGAACGATGACTTGTAAAATATTGGATCATTAATATACTTTCCCAGGTTTATGAATACAGTATCATTTGCGGTTCACATTCCTCTATATTTTTTAGTTTCGAGCTTAGCAACTTAGCTTAGCTCATGCTATTCACATACCTAATCGCAATCATCCTTACTACGCTTACGAGTTATCATTATACAACGAATTGTGCTATTTTGCAGCAACAAGTTCACAAGTTGGTGATGGTTATGTGCAAATACACTTGTCTTGGCTACATCGTTCATGCATTCAACGAAGTTTTTAAATACCCATACACGCTAGAAATCGTTCATATATGTGTTCTGAAAAGTTTCTCTCAGCTTTAATAATTTCCTACACTTTCCCGCATGTACATCCCTATATCATTTCTTAAATTAAATTCAGTTTTTGGTTTATTTATGTATTGGTTCTGCTACAACTTTCGTGTACGTGTATCATTTTTGTTTTACACAAAGCAGCTTTGGTTTCTCGTTACATGAACTTTAGCATTACAGTTTATGTGGTTGTGCCTTGTTAGATAAAATTATAAAAAAGTCATAAAATAGATTTTATATAAAAAGTATGTTCTCACCACGAGCATCTAAACTAGAGATCCTAAATTACATAGATATTTTCTTATGAGGCCTTTCTACAACTTTACCTCAGAAAAAAAACCTTCCTTTGTCTAGAAAAATGTAAAACAGAAAAACGCGTAAAGACTCAAATATAAAAAGAAGTGATGCTTCTGTGCTTTTTTTGTAGCGGATAACATACAATTCCACTCAATTGCCGTTTTTTTATCACACCATGTCTTGGCAACTTTGTTTGGGGTTTTCTTTTGAGCCATTACGACATTTCTATAGCGTAGATGAACTTTTTCAAAAGCTACCTTTGTTCTTAGCAACCATCGCTAGAAACATAACAAGTTTTTGGCAAAACTTCGTGAAACTTCTATGAAGCTCTAGAGAAATTGTCACTTCTAGGAACAGTGAATACACACATATTGTTTTTCATTTCATGTTAGGCCCACATGGATGAACAGAATAAACAAAGCGGGTTGGTCTTAATGGAATTTCATGCTTTGATTGAATGCAAATAGCTCTTAGTGGCTCATTTCGATGACTGGGGTTTGTTTTTGCCGAGCCCGTGGAAGAGAGCTTTCCGCTCTTAATCTGATATCCTAGTTTCAGAAGGCGTCTACAATTGTGAAATGCATTTTATCTCGCATTTATAAAATTCACACAATAACACCTATTCCTAGGACCTTGGATAGATTATTTTATGTTATTTGTGTTCTTCTGAGGAGAAATGTATCTCTTAACACTTTGGTTTGGGGTTTGATGTTTATACGTGGTTGTGGACATGGGTTAGTGACTTGTATTTATAGGTTATATCGAAGTATTCTATTACTTTCAAGGATCTGGTGCCATGTTCTCGATCTTTCGAGATGTGGGTTTCCGCAACAGTACTGAAATCATGTTTTGAATAAACTGATACTCTAGTAACTGATACTTTTAACATAGAATTAGATCGTGAAACAGTTTTGAGCTCGTTTTGGGGGCTGTTCTTATATAATTAAAATGAATCTCGCTTTCTACTAGAAAATTAAACTATTCACGAGTTGATAATGAGAAACGACCGAATTGCTATCTATTCCCGATACAATGAAAAGGTTTATGTCTTCCAAATTGTGACGTACTCACGTGTGAATGATTAAGATGAAAAATATTATATCAAAATCATAATTTCACGTTCTCTCTCATTTGCCCACTGTAAGTAGTGAGTAGGTAGTTGAAATCTTGTTTTGTGACGATAATTTTAAAAATACCCACATAATTAAGAATAATTAAGTGTTATGGTACATAGAAACAAAGGAAAGATCATTCCCGAAGAGTTTGCAATCAAATTTAATTTTTAAATTTAACAAATTGCAAATCACATTTCATATTTCTCGCTTTATGCTAGTCCATATTTTGATGGATGTCTTCCAAAACTCGACCTATAAACGGGTCTTAAATGAGGCAAGTAAAATTTTGTGCAAGAAAAAATATCTTCCAAATTTTGAAACCATAAATATGATACGATTTTTAACACTCATTTTTGTAACCTAGTTTCGCATGTCAGACACCAAGCGTGAGTCATGTGTAGGAACGTGTATCGCAAGTTTGGAAAATCGTAGGAAATCATAGTAAACTTTGTTTGGTATAAATATGTTTGACAACTGAACAAATCTCCGATCCGATTTATGGATTTACCCTTACCGCCGCGGCAACAACTCACCTCTTGTCTGTGGCAATAGTTCGCCACATTCACCTCAATCACTGACGGAATTGCTTTGCCGTGCGAGCGGAGTCACCGTGGAATTGTGACGCGTTTTGCGCGAACCTTCACTGTCCAGTTCAGATGAAGGCGTGGTGGAGTTGCTCAGTGCGACCGTTTTGTTGAAATCGATCGTCGCGTACCCGAGCGATGCTTTCTTGGGACTTTCGGGCGGAAGTAGACCGACGCTTGCCGGAGTTATGCCCGTATTGCTACTGGACGATACTCCACCGCACAGACCGGTGCCGCAGTTGCCCGTACCAGTAAGGGACAGCGCACGTTCGGCACCAATTGAACCCAACGTCATACCGCTGACGGAATTGCACATTCCACCGGTTCCGGGTGGTACATTGTTTAGATTAATCGCAGTACTGTTGTTGTTATTGTTGTTTAGATTATTAGCACCATTTGGGACACTGCCGGTATTACCGATACCACTAACACCGCCTGTATTTCCATTGTGTACTGCACCGGGAGCGGAACCAGTCGGTGAAAGAATTTGATCGGGCCCACTAGCACCGGATGTACCAGTAACTGCCGTGGTTGTTGCTCCACTAATGCTGTGCAACGAGTTGGACTGATCGAGATCGAGAACGATGTAGTTCACTTTGCGCTGGCATGCTGCCGTCGCCGTCGGTGTGCACGGTTCCGAATGATCCAGCGGAAGGTCCACGTTGCTGAAAATGTCCGGCTTCGAACAGCGACCGCGTAAAAGGACAGCCTTTAGTTCGGCCGGTTCCAGATTTTCATAGCACCGGTTGGGATCCATTGGGCCACTGTTAAGCCTCTGGAATTGGGCAAACATGTTCCCCGAGACGATATTCTGTGAGAGTAGCGGCATACCCGCAGCACCGGTCGTAAGACCCCCCATGCCCGTCATGATCGTCGGTGTCCGTACGTTTTGGTACTGACACTCGTCGAACGATCCGGTGCTGATGTGCCCGTTGTTGTTATTGTTATTCATGGCGGATATTGAGATCAGACTAGAGTTGCTCTTGCTACTAAAGGTGGCCGGTTTTTTGATCCCCTTTGCCATGGATCCGGTCGCGTCCGGTGTGGTGCCACTGATATTTACATTCATATACATCCGACTCGGATCAATCGCGTCCGGTGTGGAGGGTTGCTGCTGATCGTACTCAGCCCCACACATAAGCGCGTCATTCGATGCCGTGGTCGAGGAACCACTAATCAAATCCGACGGGGTGGATGCGTTCAGAAGCACCGTTGTCGTACCCGGAGCCGGTTCCTGCGGTGGTACATCCATCGAAGTGCGTACTAGACCACCCATAAGCGCGGTCACAATCGGTCCCACCGGTACAGGGTGGTGTGCATGATGCTGCTGTTGTAGCAGCAGTTGATGATGCTGATGATGCAGGGAGGCCGCCATCGAGGCGTCCTTCATGGGGAACTCTTGGTAGACGTTACTCACACCCTGATGCACGCTGCCACTCGTATGCGATGTTGGCAACGGGTTCAGCGTGGTTACTTCCAGTATGTTGGTCATGCTGTTCGGAGAACCGGGTGAAGTAATATCGGGACTTATTGGACCACTGCTGACCGAGCTAAGGCGGAGGCCCTGCTGAAACCGAGTGGTGATCGTGTGCGGTTGTATCGTGCCCGGTGCGTTCGTCCGGTTTGGCGTCGGTTCAAGATAGTTGCCCTCGAGCGGTAGTGTGTCCGTGCTGCGACTTTGGTTTGAGTTCGAATGGATCGTCCCGTTCGGGCTTAGCGATTGGCTGGTGGCCATGCCAGTGCGGTTCATGACGAACGTGCACTGCATCTGTTGTTGACCCTGACTACCGCTACCACTGCTACGGGTGGCGGTGTTGTTTTGTGAAACGCTACGCGCTGCTACTGACGGTCCATTTGTTGCTATTGGAATTGGATAGGGATCATTCGGGTTGGTGTTTTCGTCATTGTAGATGCGCCCCTGAATGTAGGCCTGTACGGTGTAGAAGAGTGCTTCCGCCCGGCGACACCGGAATGCGTATATGCCTTCGCCGGTTTCACACCGGCGCCCGGCTTCGAAGCTGAACTGGTCGACATTGTAGCCGTAGCGCCGTAGGCACTTCAATGGCCACTTGGTAGGAACCCTACCTTTGCGGTAGAGCGTCAGCTCGACACGGGTTACTTCCAGTTTACCGCTCCACAGTTCCGTCCCATCATTATCGACGTTGATCACGTGAAAGATGTTCGAATGTACGTCCTTGTTGTCCCTCTTTGAATTGATGCAACCCATTTCCCTGACGCTCGTTGCTCCTCACAAGGAAAACGTTGCGAGAGAGATTCTAGATAGCCTTTTTTGTTAATACTCATGTGAGGGGGCCCTGTTAGCCCACCTACCCAAAGCATGTACAAATCCCGGGGACACGGGAAAAAACACACCTGCAAACGGAGATAACATTAGCCATTAACGTCACTCAATTCGACAATTATGAAGATTATCTTGCAATACACACACACGCGAACCCACCCTAACAACAAGCGACGTATTCCGGGTTTGGGTGCGACGATACCAGCGGGAAATAACCCGTGCAGAAGAGGGGTGATGCAGAATACGCACTAATGGTTACAACTATGGTCCGTTGCAGTCTGCGGAAGTAGATACATAGCTAGCTGAAGAAGCCGCACGGCTGAAAGGGCGAGTCTCGATATTCGCAGTCTTTCTATCATCACTACACACTGCCTGCCACCCGCCCGCCTTCGTTGGGTAAATCCTTTTTCCGCACCGTGCGATGAGCTGGAAACTTTGAGCGAAACATTCGCAGCATCCACTATCACGTACGACTATTCTCTACTGGTGCAACCGGTCAAAGGAGCATTGTTATGGTGGAATTCGACTAGGTTTATGTAAATAGCAACGCAAAAGTACAAAATGGATTTGCTCGCTCGATGGAAAATTGCACGAAAACAAAGGTCCGGGACCCTAATTTTCTGCTCAAGGTATATACATAGATAAAGCCGAGGCTACACGGAGCAGTTTGACATTTCTAAAGTTAATAAAACAATTATAATGTGGCGGTATTTATCGTAATGTTTAGTTCTATTATGGCTACTTATTGTTATATTTTCAGTTGGTTTTGTAATATAAGAATCCTGAATAATTTATGTTTCGTATAATCTTTGAAAAACAGCCAAGAAAATTAACCAAACTGTGGTTAATAATCTCTTCTAGAAACTTGTCCATTCATGATAACAAAACCATCTTTGTTTACAGTTAGCTGTCAAACAACAAACGTCATTTCGTAATTGGTGGAGGTGGTAGGAAGAAAATCGTAATCTATCGGTTCAGTATTGTTTTTCCACCGTCTTTTCCCATTCTTGTGTACTTTTTGTGTGTTTATACATCTACTGCTCATGATGACAAATTGCTAGAAGCTTGTGGCTCGTTTTGCTTTCTAGCCTTCCGTCTAGGCAATATCCATCCATCGTTTTGAAGGCTTTCGGTGACTCTTGAGATTACGATAAACATGAGTGACCCGCGAACAGACGGAGTGGATCAATGCGAACCGGGTGCGTGCGAGGAAAGCTCGCTGATAACTACCGATTCGTTTGAAGAGTTTTCCCACGAGATAAACAGTCTTCCGGCGGTGGTGGATGATAACCGTGTGGAAGCAGATGGAGGTGGCATTAGTGACGAAGGGCGGACCGTCGTTTCGGACGAGAAAAGGGTGGGTGACGATGTTCGGGTTGATGGGCCTTCGGATGGTAGCAATATTATGAAAATACAGGACGATCTAAACACGGACCAGCTACCGGACGGTGCAATGAGCAAATCGAGTTCGTTTAGCAGTGCAAAAAGTAGGGAATTCAATACGTCAACAGCAAGTTTGGCGGAAACAACGGAACCCACAACGAGTGTCAGTAGGAATACTACACCAGGGACCGAGCTGGAAACTGGTGATTATCTGCACGATGTAGAGTTTCTGAATCGCAAGCGACATGTCTTTATCCTGAGCTCCGCGGGAAAACCCATTTATTCGATGCATGGCAATGAGGACAAGCTCGCCACCTTGTTTGGCGTGATGCAGGCGTTAGTTAGTTTTATTCAAAGTGGGAACGATACGATAAAATCGATACACGCGGCCGGAGTAAAGTTTGTGTTTCTGGTAAAATCTCCGCTGATTCTGGTGGCAGTCTCGCGGACTTCGCATAGTGTGCAACAGATTCAGCTGCAGTTAACGTAAGTAGAGGTTGTGAAAGTTACCACTAGAACCGAAAGCAATAATCTTTCTTTTTTCTTCGATTCTTGCAGGGATGTGTACAACCAAATCCTGTCGACGCTCACATTAAGCCATATGATTAAAACGTTCGAGAGGCGAAAAAACTTTGACCTTCGTCGGTTACTTGCTGGAAGTGAGCGTCTGATCGATCATTTACTGGTGAGCGACAAATGCGACCGAAAGCGTGTGTCGAACAATCCGTTCAGCTTTATGACACACTCGGTCCGCATCCTACCGCTACAACCGTCCGTACGTGAAACAGTTGTATCAGCGATACAGAGCAATTGTGCGAAGATAAAGAACCTGGTGTTTGCAGTATTAATTGCCAACAACAAGCTCATCGCACTCGTGCGCATGAAGAAGTACTTCATCCACCCGGCGGATCTACGGTTGATTTTCAACCTTATCGAGTGTTCGGAGAGCTTCAAGTCGGCTGAAAGCTGGACCCCGCTTTGTTTACCAAAGTTTGATTCGAGTGGATTCCTGCATGCGCACGTATCATACCTGGCGGAAGACTGTCAGGCTTGTCTACTACTTTTGTCGATCGAGCGGGACGTGTTTTACACGCTGTCGGAAGCGAAGCGAAAGATCACCGAGGTAGGTTTTGGCGTAACAGAATCAAGTGATCAAAACAATTGAACAAACGTCTTTAATTCACAAATATACATAGAAATTACGGCGCAGCAACTGCCTGGAAGCGATCAACGATGCAATCAATAATAAGGGCATAAAACTGTTAAACATTGGCATCCCAGAAATCAGACACTTTTTGTACAAGAGTAAGTCTAACGCACAGTTGCTCTGCTCTGAGCTGACAGTGCCGTACTCTAGCGGAGAGCAGTTCAAGCGTCTGGAGGGCATGTACTTCCGGCTGCATCATCGCATTCACAACTCTGGACGTCCTGTGAAGCTGATTTATCAGATGAAGGAGAAAGAAGTGCTGCTTGCTTGGGTAATTACTGATTGGATGGTTCCATCATGTTTTTTTTTTCGAAAGGTTGTTATTTATGTTTTGTTGCTTTTGCCATGGTAGTGTGTTATACATTTGGACCTATGCAACCCATATAATTAATCTTAAATGATGATGATGAATTTTGCTTACGGTTCTTAGTTTAAATTATAATAACACCAACAGCAGCGAGACGCTATAAATTTGTATTGAAAGCATTTCTCACGTTTTGATTTATTGAGGATATTATCTCGCAAATATATTTCTTATTATGTATTATTTTCTTGCGCAGCAATACGGCCAGGCCGTTTATTCTCAAATTAAATAAAATAAATATTATTTTCTTATTTTTATCAACTTTATAAAAATAACTTCGAAGTTCTGATTTGGTAAATTTATAAAATATTATTATTAATAGTTTTAAATGGCTGCAACACAAAACTTATTCATTTTCAAAAATGTAAAGGTTATTTTAATATTAGCAATATATTTGAAATCGAATCTACATACATACAAATAAGTGTTGATGCATAAATCATGTTTCAATTTCATTTATATTTCTTTCTCATTCAGGTAACGCAAGCGTACGAACTGTTTGTAACGTTTGAACCGACGGTGGAGAAGAACGAAGTCATCAGTCTCGTAAACAAGTTGCTCAAGTGGATAAAAAAAGAAGAAAACAGCCTTTTTATTCTCTCCGCACCTACGTTCTAGGAGTCGCTGTCTCTGTCGCCACTGCTGCAGTTCTTTTCATTCTCTCCAGCGAACTGGCCGACAGAGATGAGTTCCTCTTGAAGCGCACGTCTGCCTCATGTGCGCTTTCGAAGGTTTTGCTTCAAGTACATCATCTTTTCCAGCGCTTCGTCCTCGATCCGATGGTGCAATTTCAAAGTGATAGTGTTTTGAGGTGGCATTTCGTACGCAACCAGACATAGAAAATGCTCGGAATAGCTAAACTTTAAATAGATAGTGTACGAGTGGAAAAGACAAGTAGGAAAAATCAACATCAGAGCAATTATATCGAACCTATTTTGTAAATATTTATTTATATATAAACTACTATCCACTCGTAAGTGTTAAAGGTCACTTCGAAAGTGTTTCGTGATGGGACAGCCGGTGTTCGTATGTGTATGCGAGTATAGCCAACCAATTTCTATTAGTTTGTGCCTACAGCGAGGTAACGTTGTTTGATTGTTAAAACGTATTAGTTAAACGAAACTACATATGATTCTGTCTGATTGACGACGTGCCCAGTCAGTGAATCCGATGTTGGCTAGTACCAAAACGAAGACGAGATGAAAAGTTAAGAGAAATCGACAAAAAAATCATTCTAGATAAAACTAAACCCGCAAAGCGAAAGGAAAATACTCTGCAAGAGAAACCAAATCAAGCAAGCATTTTCGACTGTTTGTTGCGAGCTCGGTGCAATGAACCTATATATATATATACAGATGCATAACGAAACAAAAGACACATTATATACTAAATAAAGTGACAACTGATTAACTAGCGAACTGTTCGGATAAGGTAGTTTTTGTTAGACACATAAACATAACTTTTATCGACTTTACATTTTGATATTTTTCATGATCAGGGAATTCTGCCACTATATTTGTGTGTTTCTTTGTCGGGTGATTTAATATAATGGTTGCACTTGGAGTTTCGGCAATAGTTTTCTTTTTATTATCAGTTTGCACTGTTTACTCATTATTCTCTATCTCCATCTATTTGTTTTTCTTTCTTTCTGTATTTTCATGCATTCACAAATATTGTGCCTTTTTCAAATTGAGTTTTTAATTTAAATACTGTCATGTCATTACTGTTTTCTTCGTGTCTGTTAAGTTTGCGTTCAGTTAATATATAATAACAAAAACGGTAAGAATACAAAGTAAAAGGAGTTTTGCTTTCCAAACATAAATGTTACTGACTGTGACCCTCGCTTAACTTAATATGTTGACTAGCGATAATGTTGTTTTTGGTGGGTTATAATTTTCCTTTCGAAAAAATCTTCTCATACTTTGTAGGTCAGTTTATCCACTATCTACTCTACTTCCAATCTGTGTGGAATTTATGATTTGGAGATGAGTAATGAAGTTTACTAATTGTTTTGCTTTTTTGTGGTTGTTGCTTTCGGCAGTAAGAACTAGATACAGTGTAAGTGTTTAGGTGGATAGTTTCATTTCGTCATATTTGTGTTTCTTTTCCTCGGTTAGTACAACTTGCTATGGTTTCAATCTCACTGTGTCAGTGCTACATTTGCTATATATCGTTTATCCTATTCGATCCGCTCGTGAGTACAGTTCTCTCTCCTCTTCTTCTCCCTCATATTATCCTCACATTTCGTTCTGATCCGCCAGCCGTGCTCCTATAGACACAATGTTAAACATTTCATTAATATTTCTTATAATGACAGTTAGTAGTAGTTGCAATCCACTTAACGACAGTAAGATATATTTTCGCGCGTGAGTAAACGAACTAATCGTATATGTTTCCTTGTGTTTCGTACGTATATGTATATAACACTATACCCTTTTCCGTCCCTAATCGAATGATGGCGCTCCCCTCTCGAGATGGTGGTCCTCCGATGGAGACGAAGGCGCCCTCCCCGTAGAGGGGAGGTTGCATCAAAAGTGAATCTTTCGGAATTGGCGTTTGGTTACACGTTTCTTCGCTACCGTCCACCACGTTGGGGACAGTTGGGCCGCAAGAAACTCGAATCGAGAAATAAGAAACAAATTTTGTTGCAAAATTTTCTGATAGAACCTAAAAGTCGTAGTAGTCTTCATCTTTGTTCAACGAATAAAGCAATGATTATTTTTACACCATGTTTAACATTTTCCTCCTGCGCTACTTTCCCATGTTGAATCTAAGTTAAGTTCCATTAAATTATCTTGCGTTCTCTTTTTCTATTTCTTTTACAGCTCGCGCTTTCGAAATCGAATCCTGATCGACCGTATAAAGGATGGAACTTTATCTTTCGATTTTGCACAGACATCTGGCATTCGCACGTTGGCGATCGACACCCATGACAAACTGCGAATCGTAATTTTACATTAGTTTGTTGCTTTTGGAATATCTATTTGATTAAGCTCATGATAAGCGATGTGGTAGTAATATGGTTCATTGTTATAGGAATTATTATTCGTTTGCTTACATGCTAGTATGGTACAAATATGCCGTTTTCCATGATCGAAATAAGTTCATTTACTCACGGACGTGTTTAAATAACATTGCGTTGTCTTTCTGCTGTTTTCATTGGCACTACTTACACCTACTGTCACTAAAGTCTAGCATGTTTTGTCGCTATGCGGTTTAATTCTTGCTCGTTTGCATGTGGAAGGACTCCAAGAAGCAGCGCTCACTTTTGCTTCGGATCGCCCATAGCAAACTAAATTAAAACATTATCGATAACTAGGGTTGTGTAGTTCCCCATTCAAAAACTCCAAACATGTTTAAATAATGTTTCGCCTTTGGCTATTTCGTTTGGGTTCCTTGACTTTTGTTTTTTTTTCTCGTCCTCCATTTCAGGAGTACACGACACCTTGCGCGATACTAGCGTCATATTTTCGTTACTGAGGGTTTTAAAACTGCTACGTGTGGTGTGCTTTTTCTTTATGCGTTTCCTTTTGCGTTTCCGCTTATTATGTACAAGCTTACAATCTGTTTGTGAGTGTTATCGAGCACTGATAATTTTCCACGGAGTTCTCACTATTTATTGTTGCTCTCCATTTCTCTGCTTGGTTGTACTTGTTCCCAGTTGATATTGTTTCGTCGGTGCTTATGCGCTTGTGTTTATTCGAAAGTAAAGTTTTGCCCGATCGGGAAATACAGTTGGTTGGTTGTAACTTTTGCTTGATTCGCGCGGTTTGGGTTTGCACAGAACTTTCTGCCGGTAGCTGTTAGGAAACAAGGTGTGGGCCCACCATTGCCCAGTAACCCCATTTTAACAGATGTTTGTTTTGAGTAGATCAATTTCAGTTTGGTTCGGGGTGTTTGATGCACTTTTTTCCAGTATAGTGAACAAAAAGATAACAAACTAAAGCACTTATTTTATAATTTAAACAAGCGATGTTTTAGTGAAATATTGAAGAATTTACAACTGCGCTATTTGAAAACATTACTTTCGATATGGTCGTGCTTTTTCCGTAAGCCGTATTTCAGCTGAATTTCACATGGAACAACATAGATGACTAGACCTGGTAATATCGAGTTTTCCATTTGAGGGTTTAACTGCGCAAGAACCTGCATTCACCTTCACGGCGGCGGTACAGAAGGTATGAAGCAGCTTGTGATGGAGAGGTTACCTTTCCGCCATTAAAAGTTGTACTCCTTGTAGCGCGATCGGCCGCCATGCTGTTGCGGTTGCACACCGGCCGATGGGGGCTATTTGGAGCTGGAGATGCCGGATATCTCGCCGGTTCCGGTGCCGGTATCGGTCGGGCCCTCGACGCTGCACACGCTGTCCTCGGGCGTACGGGACGGTTCGGCTTCGGTCACTTCCACTTCGCTCACCGCTGGACGATTGCTGCGGTGTTTAGCGCTCAGTGCCTGCGGAGTGGAGGAAGTTTTGGGAACCGAAAACGAACGTGGAATGTGGGGAAGAAGAAGGAGAATTGAAAAACCAGCTGATTGTGTGAAGTTTTCCGTTGCAAAAATGCCTTTTCGTATTTTTTTTGTTCTCTCTTCATTCGCCATTCCTCCCTCTGACTAACCATCCGCGCTTGAAAGCGAGCGATAGCGAAAGCAATATCTACGTTTGCATCCTAGTAGATTAAAAGAGTGTTTTTTTTGTGCTAAGCGTTTTGAAGCATTTATTTGGTGTTCTGACATTCGCTATCGTTTTGAAAAAAAAAGTGGATTCTGTTTCAAGCTAAGCGATATTTATAACCCATAGTTTACTCATAGCTAAGCGCATAGCTTAGCATAGCTAAGCGATAACCCATAGTTTACTTGAAACAAGTGCTAAAAATATGTATATGAAATAATTATCATTTGCTAGCGCTTTTGAGCTCATTGTTAAGGCTTGAACATCTTTTAAGTATAGTTTAAAATGGTATAATTTTAGTTAAATTTATCATCCGTGCTGCTTACGATTTTTCGTTACTACTTAAATCATTTTACAGCAGATTGTATGTAAATCTTGATTTTTTTCTCGATATACATTTTCGTAAAAATTATTAGCAATGGTTAAATGAATCAAATGTTCGCATAGTGCAAGTTCATTGACTTTCGTAACCTTGAAGACTATTTGTCGCATGTGCCGAGTTATCGTCAATGAAACAATGGAAGTCGTATTTTTCGCATGTGCCGAGTTATCGTCAATGAAACAGTGAAAATCATACAGTTATGATAATTACTTTATAATAAACATCTCAGTTATAAAGTCGCTCAAATGACACTCCCGGTTATCTTTGTTATTTTATTTCCGATCATTTTAGTAAAATCCTGGATACATAAATTGTAGCTTAAATTACAGATCGTGGAATCACGAAATCTTCTTTGATGGGAAACGAAAAAGGTACAGACCAAATTTAATCATTTAATGTTAAATTCGAGTTGTACTCTATTTAATCATAAATTTAGTAAGATTCCATTATTTTATGTTGGTGAAATAATTATTATTTGAGGGCGAGGGAAAGAGAAGATTCAAAATCTCAAAATTGCTCATAAGTGTGTAATACCAAGATACTACAGGCCTTCTTTTATGACGGAAATATATGTTACACTTAACAATTGGAATTTTGGGGTTTTTATTATATTTGGAGTCAAATATAACAATAATTAAAGAAAATTTAAACCACAAAAACGTGATAGTAAAACCGTTCAAAGTCAGCAGGCATTGGGTTATACTAAGTGCAAAACATTTCGTTTCAACTATCAGTTATTGGTAAACTAGTTGAATTCAACACACAGATGAAGAGCGCTGTGTGAAACAATGCCCATACTATTGCGACGGGGAAATTAATTGGTTCGAAATTATTGATTGTAACAAGCTGGCTGGCGGTGAGAAGAAATATCGCCTTTAACGAACCACGGTTCTCGTCTTGACTGATGGCTCGACAGTAAAACTTTCACCCGAGTACCACCGCACTGGATAAATGGTACAGGAAGACTAGGAAGCAGCAAAAAGTATACGCGACAAAAAGAAATACTCAATCAATTTCCTGTACACCCTTTTGTCCTCCAATAAAACTCCCGTTACAATCAGCACCGCTATCATTCGCTTTCTTATCCCTGTTTTTTTTGTTACTCTTCTTCATACACTGCGTAGATAGCCATTGGACACAAGCTCCTGACTCATGGGGACAGCACTGAAGGCTGGCAGTAAAAAAATATATATAAATAATTGAGGTCAACAATGGAATGCCTATAAATTTCTGCCCAAAGCATCACACACCCACCCACACAATCCTCTGGGAGAGTGGGAAAGCATCCATCGATCTTCGGCTCAATCGGGACGCGGTGATAAAGTGATGTTTCCTCTTCCATCGTGCACCAAACCACCCTCCCACGTTGCAGAACGTGCTCGAGCATCGATGAAAAATGGATTCGGATTCAATGAAAGAAAAAAAGAGACATAGAGATAGATAGGGAGAAACAGGGACAAAGCGAAAGGGGGAGGGGGGAGGAAGATGGAACACGCGCGATAGAATAGTGTGTTCGAGTGGTGGTTTCGTTTGACAGCTACGCAACTACTAATTGTCAATTGCGAGCACGATCGAGTCGTTGGTTCAAGTACGGTTTCCAAGGGCTTGGTGTGATTTCCCTTTCTCGAGGAACTCGAGCACCGGAACAGGTCGCAACCACTCTTAAATGCGATTGTCAAGCGATTCCAACTCCGTCGCATCCGTATTGTTCAGGTGGAATACCGGATCTCCAGCGGTAGAGGAGAAGCGCGGCTAGGCTTTTCAACCAGAAGGTTGTCAATATTAATTCCAACGCTGTACCCGGTGTTCGGTTCGGGTCGTTTGGGAATGGATGGAATGTGAAATAATTTCTATCTCTGGTGTCTTTCTACGGTGCAGTGTGCCCAAGAAAATCCTGGCAATTCGAGAACCGTGTCAAAGACAGAATACATTGGGAGGAAGTAAATTAAAGTACAAGAAAAAAAAAACCGAGCCCGCCCGGTCTTTGAGTTGGGTGGCGCGTCAAGACAGAGAGTAGCACCAGAGTAGCTGTCGTAAGCGTCGTAAGCGGGTTTTGTTGATTGAAAGTGACGGGTTTCAACGATGGAATAACAAAAAAAAAAACAAGCAATGTGTGTTTGTAAAATTTTAAGATTCAACTAACTGCGAACCTAACATTATACAGATTCCAATTTTTCAGTAGTAGTGTTTAGCGTATCAACAAGGATCTGTCGTTTAAAGTAACAAAAGGCTTACAAAAATCGTTCAAATGTTGGACGATTAAGACCCATCGAGAGGTTATGTGTTATCATTATAGAAAACATGTTTCACGTTTTATTTAAAAAAACAATATAGATTACTATGACTATAAACAAAAATGTTATATTGCACATATAATCATGGCAGCACAGCATCGTACAAAATAGAATAGAACAAGTGAGCAATATAGTTTCATTAAAATATTTTATAAATAATAAATTTTATGTATTTTACGGGACAGACCGTATTTATTTTAGATCATTAAACGTAATTCAATGTTGGATTGTGAATCAAGATTGTATCAACATTGTATATGTACTGTAGTTATTGTATTACAACAGGTCTGTCTGGATAAAGAAAGTCTTATACTCGTTACAGTGTTTAAAGTTGAAAGTGTTTTTAATCATGTATGTTTGGGTTCCGCATTGTCTAAGAAATTTGTGATGTTTAAGTTTTAGGAGTACTTCGACATTTATGCAAAACTGTCGAAACATTGTTGGAAATCCTGAATTGCCATACCGAAACAAACTCTTTAACTCGTCCTTCGAGTGCGTGGGCTTTATGTGGATGGGGTTTGTTAAGTTTTTGTTCCATCGATTATTTTTCTCGTTGTATGTACACAACTTACATACACAACTTTCTTCGTTAAGGAAAATGGAAGAAAAACATACGGATCGAAGCCACACGGTAGTTTGATAGCCACACGGTTAGTTCGGAAGCTTTCATCTAACGAATCACACTCGTTCTGCAATCTTTTTACCATGGAAAAACAAATTCTAGAGTGAACGCTAGGCATGGCGGCGAATTTAAATAGTAAAACGCACGAATTTCGTATGAATTTTCTAATCTATATGCAAAGCAAGATTAGTTTCGCTTGCCTATTGCAAGGGGTAAAGGGCATGGGTGGCGCTGTTCATTTGACTTCCGAGCGTTGCGTGTGCGTTGCGAACGCATTTGATATGGAAATCTGACATCGCCAATGTATCATGTATGTGTAGCGATAAGAAGATAAATTCCCCGGTTGCTTTTTCAATTGCATGACCTTTTTAACAAGACATCACTCAATCGTGCTTCGGACCCTTAGCTTATTTGCAGTGATATTCTTTGCTTCCTTCACGGAAATGTTGGCGATCCTTCGGAAACGAATCCGAAACATTTTGTCGTTTTAGGAAATAGGATTAAAATTTACCTTTTCTCGGCTTCCTTTTTTCTGAAGTTGAGGTAGGGGGATTGTGATGGAGATTTATGTTGGGTTGGTAGAAGTCCAGCAAAACAATTCAAGCGAAGATCGAGCAAACGTTTCGAAACGTTAGTGGTGCGCGTATATGATGTTTATCGTTAATCCATTTATTTGCACCATTTGAAATGGGTATGATTTTAATTATTTTGAATTTGATATGGGAGACGGTAATGGAGACCGGAGGCATTAACAAACGTTCGGGATTTAGGATTCGAGATAACAGGTAGAGATTGTAGGTAGGAACGAGCAAATAAGTTTTACGGATTTAGATTTAAATGATTTTTTTGTTACAAATGTTGATTTGTAGTGTGACGTTCAAAAAGGTACGTTTCAATCGGAACAAGTAACACACAATACGACGGGAACGTTTAGATTGGAGAACAGAGAGAAGAAAAAGAGAAAGAGAGAGAAAAGAGATACAAAAACATCCAGTTATATGCGGTTAATATTGGCTCGTCTATGAAGTTGCTATGAAACTAGGAGAAAGAAACAATACATCTTTGATTTCCTACAAAAATCTTGAACGAAATAGAATATTTCAAAAAGATGTGTTTATGGTTGTTTGATAACTAAACTAAATCAAATTTATTTTATATGCATTTTTCGAATTATTTCGTAAAAGAAGAGAATGATAACTACCCGGAAACCTAACTCATTCAAGCACGATGCATAAAGGGATGATTTTGTTTACTAGCGAAGACTGGAGAAGAATAAGTAAAGAACATGTTATCAAGAAAATAATGCACAAAAAAAAACAAGAACATCAATCCGTCGGCGATGAAAAATTGACCAAATGTGAGAACAAAAAGTGATGGAAAACCAACAAAATGAACTATAGAGAAAATTTAAACGAAAGTCAAAATGGAATCCGATCAACACCATCATCATGGTCTCCAGGCCTACAATGGGTAGATTTGGTGGCACTGTTTTTTTGAAGTCTACGGATTTGGAACGCTTGCTCGGAGTTTACATCTACCACGGATGAAAAGTGATTTACACTGGGGTATGTTCTGACAGTACAAGCCGTTGCGAGTGTGAAAATCGGTTTATCATCAGCTAACTAGGTGGGTACGGATTACTAACGTTTCCCGCTACAAAACAGTGGGGACTGTGGTGTTAAGGGTTGTACTTTTCATTTGCATACTGTTGAATACATCGAACACAAGCCCCAATTGGAATGAAAATGGATTCAGAGAGGCTAACAAACACATTCTCTGTCATAATCAAGATAAAAGTAAGAGTGGAACTTAAACAAAAAATGTGTATCCTGTAGCAGATCTGTTTTGAGATTATTATTTCCGGATGGATGAATGATCAAAGGCTTACGTACAAAGTTCAGGAAGTAAAGTAAATTATACAGATATTATGTTGGCGCTAGGATCTATGAGATGTATATACAGAATGGAGCTTAGTTTTTTTGGGGGTAGTCAACTCGACTGAAACAAATTGGCATCAGGCTTTGTATGAGAATAATGTGAGTGAAACGTGGAGTAGTCTTCTTGTTGAAGCGACATTTGGTATGTTGCATCAAATGATTTTTATATTGTAAGTTTTTTATCTTATAAAAATCATACACTTATTTTCAATATACCCACGTCTCTTGCTAGTTGTTGAGTTCATTAAAGAAGTCGTTTAATTGACTTTCACTGTAAATTCACTGTGTTCAAAATTGGCAAAGTATTTATCATTTGTATAGGTAGGAACTATCTTTTAAAATAGTTTTTGAAATTTTGACTTAAATTATTCCAAATTTTCTTCTGAGTAGAGAAATATTGTACTAATTCAATTATATTACAACTAAAAGGATAAAATAACATTTGTGAATGCATGTTAAAATATAACAAACAACTTATTCATAGAAATTTTACAATATATTACACGTAATTGTAAATGTTAATTTAATTTGTTTTATTATAGAGTTCCCGTGAAAGTTGAACTTAGTTTTAAGGTTTTGGGGTTTACTATAAATGATTTTGTTACCAAGAAAGTTAAGTGTACTGAGAGGCGGTGCTAGTAAGCTCATTTCAAGTGCTGGATCCAAAGAAATGGTATTTGTTGATTATGGCTGCCAGCAATCTTTTAACTAATTAGGTATTTTTCCAGTTAGGATATAAATAGTCCAAAAGCGATAATAATTTTCATTTTAGACCATATAAAAATGTATAAGAATGCTCACATTTTCTACAAACAACCTGGCGCCTCCACTACTTCCATACGAGCACATATTAACACATGTGTGATCGTCTATGTCAAGTGCGTGTGGTTAGTTACAGTTTGATTAAAAACTATAATAAATAAAGTAAGCAACAAATAGCCTGTGCTGCCAACTAGCAGTATCGATGTATGTAATTGAATTAAAAAAGCGTTTCCAAAATTCGTTTACTTTCTACAAAAAGCGCCGTACGATGGTGATGGTGAAGAAACTGGACGTCTGTTTTGTTAAGATGTTATTTGCCCGGCACGCGGCGTATTGATCGTTGATGGTTTTTTAATTACATCAACTACGTACGCATGAGGCTTACCTGCAGTGAGAATCTGCGATGAGCCACTTTTCTGCCTCCTCTTCGTTTGCTTATGTGAGGATTGTCTTGGCGGAGGGTTTTATTTTTTAAATATTCTAGTTGTGTGTACAGTCTGTGGTTTGTGATTTGAATGTGGTACAGATGATTTATAGTGGTAGTAGTAGTAGTGGTAGTAGTGGTAGTAGTAGTAGACCGATACAGGTAGGAGACGAGAAAGAGAGAGAAAGAAAAAGAAAAAGAAAACAAAACCAGATTGTTAGTAAACGAAACGAAACTGTTGAAGGTGCGAAATTGTGCGTCCGCTTTGCTCACCTTTTCAGCTCGGCTCTGATGTCCTCGGGACTCATCTCCGATATCGTGACGTCACCGACCTCCGGGTCGCCCATGCAGATGCCGGCGTACGTGCCGAGCGCCCCGCCATGGTGTGTACTCTCATGTGCACCCTTGAAAGCATCCACAGGTAAGCGGAATGATACGTCATGGGCAAGGGAACGAACCTGCAAGCTATGACGATGCAACAACACACACGAAACATCCAACAAACACACACACATACGCACGCGGGTGGAGATAGTTCGGAGGGCTCTGCCACCGGCGTACGATGAACGAAAGAAAAAAAATACGAAAAACCGATCCGGAACAGAACGGAACCAAAACTACCCGAAATACCAACACAAAAAGAAATACGGAACGAACAACACCAAAATATTCCCAATATGGGAGAGAATGAGAGGTGGCAAAGGAGGTAGAGAGTTGAGGAAAGAGTAAGAAAGGAAGGAAAGAGTCTTAGTTGAAAGACGGGTTCAGTAATGCAGGGATACGTTACTACAAACCGAGCCGGAACCGGATACGACACACAGAAAACATAGAGCAAAGAAGGGACAGAGAGACAGAGATACAACGGAAGAACCAATGTTCCCATTTTCCCGGAGAGAGATGCACGTTTTCAATTTGCTTAAGATCGTTTTGTATGTTGAAGTGGCAATTTGCAACCGGGCCAAATTCTGTGCACTGCGGCTGCCCGCACAAAAATAAATTTGGATTTAGATTGGTATACGCTAATGGTTGTTGCGGTTTTGCTTAAAATGTTACCAATTTCGTTTTGTCGCGTGGTCTACCCTTGATGGGATTATCGGTGACCGGAAGCATGTCACATCAAATGTCACACCGAAACAAACAAAACACATGCATACGCTGTGGAACATGAGGGGGAGGATGTACATTCGAAAATTGGTACGATACAGTATGCAGTTCGGTTAAAAGGATTCTGTCAGGATTTCACGTTCCAAAACATTTATGCTCGAACCATTGATAGTTCGATAAATACAGACGAACAATACAGATAGAGAGAAAGAGATAGTGAGTAAGACAGCATTCCTAGACGAACACTTAATAGAGAGAAAGAGAGAGGTTGATAGCGATCGGTTGATGTTTTTGTATGTACGAGTGTAAGTATGCGTCATGAAGTCAAACGCGAGGAATGGGAGGAAAGTTTATCGGCAACGATCTACGAGGATGAATGCTTTGTGCGATTTAGCATTTGCTTACGATTCCCAAAAATTGCATCCTTCTGCCATACCAGCACAAGTTTCGCGTGTGCGGATATAGCATCGCAATGCCAAGCGAGTGTTTTTCATCCATTTCAATGCAAATGATGATGATAGTTGCGTTTGAGCAAATTTATTTGTATCTTCAAATGCGGTTTTCTTGTTTATTCTACGATGGAAATTGGAAATTTTACTCATCGCAATAGTGCTTGATAGGCTTATCGAACAGCCCAACCAACATCACGCTTGAGAATAAGGTTCCCGTGTGCAAGGCGTGTGCGTGGAGTGAAATAAATGTTCCCAACTTTAAACCAATAAAAAAAACTATGTATCTATATGCGGTATGAATAAGTTCCCGGTTGAAAGATAATGATCGTGGGCGATTATGCAAACAATGAGAATGGGTAAACTTCCTTGGTGCACTCCCACACGTCCACACAGCCTTCAGCGTTGAGGATTAGCTGGAAGGAAAACATTCTCCCTGCCCAAGGTGCACGGTTGACGGGAGCTAAACTTTGCGCACGGGAGATGGTAGAGATAATAAACAGTCAAAGTTACGGTAATCTCTGTTTGCTGCTTGAAGCTGTTGCTGCTTTCTACCGACGACACCCGACGAGTGTTTCGGGAAGAGTTTGCGACGGGTGGTTTACGTTACGCCTGTGACCATGGGTGCGGAAACGATTATGGCGGTAAATAATAAGCCTACATAACTGAGTTAAAAAAAAATATGCGAATATGGTAAAATATGCGAAGTATAAAGCCCTTTGTTTTGAACGAAATTTCAATAAAAGTTTCGTTAATATAACGGGGTTAGTCAATTTCTAATGATATCTGAAAGAGGAACTTTTGTACTATGTAAGAAGAAAAATGTCAAAGGGTATTTAAATGTTAAATTTAAATCATAGTATCTTCTTCTACACATTATTTATAACTTGAAAGTACCTTCATCGAAAGTTTAACAAAGTTTTATTTCTTTCCAAGTTACCTTTTTACTATAGACTGACAGTTTTAATAAATGAAACTATCAACTTGCCACCTATCAAACTAATTCCGGAGGCATTTCCTTGGCATGAACTATTTCTTATGAACAAAAATAATCACAAAATATCAACTCACCATATGACACTCATATTGTTCATATTTACATAGGATAATGAATAAGGAAGGAAATCTTAACATGTTAAAAAACACCGTTTCATGGGAGCAATGCAACTGTATTAATTTTCCCCGAACATGAGACTGAGCATCCTGCCAGTTGCTATCGTGTGCTTAAACAATGTTGAATACAATATGCATTCTCTTGTCAGCTCGTTTTACGGTGCATCAACACGGTCTAATGAGAGACCAAATCCAGCAGTCGGTCTCTACGTTTCGCTAAACCAAGAAGGAATTTGTACTGAGTGAATGTCTATGCACTGTTCACTAATGTACGCACGCCACACCGCCCTAGTGTCGTGTATAATAGAATCTTTGAAGGCATCGCTCACGTTTCACACGTTGATTAAGGTGTGTCGGTTCGACAGCTGGGTGGCATCATAAAGAAAAAAAAACATCGAACAAAAAAAGCTTAGCACACCTCCGCTTCATTATAATAAGCGCAGACCGGAAGGATGAAAACGAGAACGTGCGAATGCTGTACAACGAGGTATCGTTATAAAGAAAACCCCGGTACCCGAGGATCGACAATCGGGACGAGACAAAGTTCGGAGTTAACAGAGAATGCGAAAAGTAGAGCTAGAAGGAAAAAAGCATTGCGTCAGCAGTAAGTATTCGGCATCGCAGCGCAACAAGCACCCGTTTCGGGTGCTTTTGTACGTGACAAACTTCGGCGCTGACGCCTTGAACGCTACGCAGAAGCGCAACAGTACAAAGTTTATTGTCATGAAAATTTGATTAGGATTCACAGGAATAAGTTTTACCCCGGAGTCCTCCATCAGGTGCTCTGCTCGAAAACACCAGCGTCTGTTTTAGGTTTCGTATATATTTTTTTTCAAAGGAGGAAAAGGTATTAAATCTTCTTCTGCAAGATTCGACGCTGAGGTGTGCTCCTGCATGTCCTGTTGGGCAAGAGACAGCCCAAAAAACAGCGCGTGATCCCTTTTAGCGATCCGCTGTTCGTTCCCACGTGCTCGTGCCACATTGTCCTTTCGATTGAATTTTCCTCTCATGATTTATGTAATTTAATAAAATCCGTTCCCGAGATACTTTCCGGGCAAGGGTTTTTCGACCGGTGCTTTCGCTGCACAGACGAACTTGGAATCAAACTCCGGAAAATCGTACTCGTGACTCGTAGGTTAAGTGTGACCGTGTTTGTGAGTGTGCGTAGGTTTGGGAAGTTTGTCGTCGATCCTACGTCTCGTCGATGCGCGAACGACTGGCACGAGCGTGGTAAACGGTGCCTGAAGTTGGCCGGAGCATGGACGGAAATGTGTAAAGTGTTAAATTACACATTTATCCTGTATTATCGTCGAACGGGCCGGATGGAGCACGTCTGCTAACGATGAAGTACATGCGTCTAATAAAGATCAAATTTTCTTCGTACGGATCCAAAGTTGACCCGCGTGTGCATGCTGGTAAAGTTTAGCAAACCTGCAACGAAGCGTAAGCGACAACACTCCCACATTGAAGTGGCGTGGCTCGGCGAAATGAAATTCCGTCATTTTGGCGACTTTGCCAGGCATTCTGCGTGTTTGTGTGTCTGTGCTTTTGGGCATGCTGTCGCTTTGTTTCGTATTTGTGCTGCTACTGTGTCGTACTGTGACCTAAGCAAAACTTCCGTTTCCTGTTTGGGATAGTTTCGTCTCTATGGTTCGCGTTCTGGCCACAGAAGCCGTCGTGTGCAACGACCGATGACCGTTTTATTTTCGCAACCGATCAGAGCTCGGAGTCGAGCGGAGCAAAATAAAGCGAATAAAAATAATAAAATACAAGAAGCTATTGAAAGTTTTGCGGGATGTTACTGCGAGAAAAAGATGCCGAAACATGATGATGGATAAATATCGATCGGCTTCGAGACGATATTTTGCTAGTTGTTCTACACTGTCCTGTTTTGCTGCTGTTACCACAGCACGAAGGAAGGTACGATTCGGGGTCGAATCGTCGAAGGAAAAAGTTTTGTTAAACATTCCGGCAAAACGATACTTGACCATGTTTCTTGTTTGTTTGGTTGTTCGAAGTAACCTGCTCGGTGAAAGTTTTAACAACATATTACAGCTGAGAGGGAAAAATAGGATGCATTTTGTTTTGTTCATCATATTCAACGCAATGAGCGGTCTGCTAGGAGAATAGCATGTTGGCAGAAATTGTTTTTTAGCTTGTGAAGATGATTCCATATGATGGCATATTGCTTTGCAAGAGGTTGAAAGGAATAATTTTTTCTTTGAATTTTTGGAAGAATTTAAATTGTTTAAATTGATCATATGTTAACCATTTTTTCTGACAGAAAAATATGAAAACAAATATTAAATGTCAAGAAAATACTGAAAAACAAATTCGAGAATTGTAATTATATGCTATATTTCTAATAAAATTTGCTACGACATTTTTTAACGAATATATTAGATTAAACTTTTAAGCGTATCTGTTTCTATAAAAAAGTTTTCGTAATTTAATACTTTTTATTTTCGTACGTTACACGGAGCTTCTAAATTAATCTAAAAGAAGTAAAACTTATATCAAATAGCTAGCAAATTTCCAGCAACGAAAATAGTACCAAACTTTATTATGTGATCTATGTGAAGTATCGCTAGGATATACAATTAAGTGTCCTCGTAAATGATCTTGTCAATTATATTTGACAGCAACACCAAAAACATTGGTGTAGCCATGCATGGATCGCATGAAGGCAGAGAACATTCTCGCAAGAGTACTCATAAAGTTCAACTTAAACAGTGGTTAAGATTTAAACAGCTGCCTAATGAACCCTTTTTCATTCGGCGACACAACATGGCATATGGTGGCATGTTTGAGCGGTGTAATTAAAACCAAACACCTCTAACCAGAATCTGCTCAAAACCTACCATCAACTGAGCATAGCTGTGTAAGAAAACGCGTGCCATACTGCACACGATAGATTCACCAGGAGTAATAGAAGAAGACGAATCCAGAGCGTATATGTTTACCTTCCCATCTGCTCCAAGTGTGTCATTGTGACGTACGCTGGCGTTTAGATTGTTTCGGTCGAATGAACACGCAATCAATTTCGCTCAATTGCGTGTGCTATCGGATGGGAATATTTGTCAACACGAGCGCGCTGCTCAGCTGTAGTATGTTTAGTAATTGACAAACAAAAAAAAAAGAAGCATACATACACAAAACACCATCGGAAAGCATCTCGATCGCGATTGGTCGTTTTTCGTGTGTCTTCATGTCGCACCAGCGCATAATGAGACAGTGCGTGGGAGCGAGCTTTAAGCTTCTGCACAAAAGGTACATTGCGAGGAAATTTCAACGTACGCATTTCTTCTTCACGCTGTTGCCGAGTTTATGGGCTACTTGTACCCGTGCTATCTTGATAACGATGAATCAAAAACAACATCCTGCCTTTGACATCGTTTCAGTAAACAACCGACCGGTGATACCGCTGTCGTTGGCGCCATCGTTCTTGTGCTGAAGCACCGAGAGTCATAACGGCACGATGTGAGTATACGAAGACAGGAAGATTTTGTAAATAAGTGGTTCAATTTGTTTTTCATTCAAACCTCCCGATATGTCTCCGTGTCCGCCATTCTCTCATCCACCACCCACCCCAACGAACAGTTGACAGATGGCAAAAGGAAGCGTGTGATGATGACGAGATAAGAAACAGAGGAGCCTAGCAGACCTGCCTAGGTTTAATCCTCCGCATCGTATGCCCTGAGATCCCCGAAACCAGAACCCACGCCGAAGTGGGAGGGAAAGGAAAAAGAAGCAAGTAAGCAAAAAGGCGGTGCGTTCCTTTCAAACTGCAAAAGCGTTATTGTCCGCGTAGAAAATGGCACATTCGGCATCGACCGGTAAGAGCGGCGGTAAAGAGGGCACTTTATGCGTTAGAGTTAATAAAAAGTGTCACTAAAAGGGAGTAAAAATTGTTAAATCATTGCCTAGACGTAGCAGGAAAAGGCGCAATTTGCATAGAATAAAACCTAAGTACGGAAAACAAATAAATAATCCATACCAAGAGATACGAAGGTGCACGCGAAAGAATTAACGCCGACGTGCGGCATCTTTGCTTAAGCTGAGAAACATTATTACCCGCGGGCCCCGGGTGGTGATTATTATTATTCCCTTTTGGGGATGGAAGTAAATTTCGATGACATAACGCTTTGGCTAGAGGCACAGCGAGAGATGACCCCGTTTTGCCGCTGTTCTGCTGTTGGTAGCTGTGGCTAATGTGAAAATAATTAGCTACTGGAAGAAGGTCTCGCAAACAACACACACACACACACACTTAAAGGTCATGTCCAGCTGCGCGAGCGTGCCTGAAGCGTGCAGCAAATGATTGGCGAATTAAAGCGAGACCGAGAAAAGATTTTGATTGCTTTCGAAAGTGAGGAGGATATTTCTTTAGTGTGTTGGTGAGGTAATTTTTAATGTTTAAATTCTGCAGATGGAAAAAATAACAAAAGATGTATAAGAAACAGAGGAAAAGATTATAGCAAAAGATAAGCTTTTGCAAATTTACAAAAATAAATTTAAAAAAATCAAACGTACTGCAAGAAAGTGAAAAATAAAACAGGAATTTCATTTATCATTTTCTAATAAAATTTCTTTAGTTCCAAACAAACTTCCAATGAAATTAGTTTCTGCAACATAAGTAAAAAAATTAATAAATTTTATCAATGCATGTTAAAATGTTGTATCAATGTCGTTTAATTTTTGACAAGGAAAGAAACTTTTTTAAATGGCAATAAGTAAATAAATAGAATAAGTAGCAATAAATTATAACGCCAAAAATGTAAAAGATAGTAATACAGCAATTTTTAAGTACGCAATCGAGAAACGAAGTGTGAGTGGCACCTACGCGAGTGTCTGTGTACGTGTTCGATAGTCTGAGCGTGGTAGTGTTATTTACAGAAAACAATGCTACGGGGCGCACATACAAATCGCAGGAAATGGGAGCGAAATGGTGCCCACCACGATGGAAACGGTAACACACATATTGAACAACATATTATTGTTTAACGGCAAAAGCTACACATGGAGCGTGCTAGCGCAGATTGGTTCCCTTGAGTTGAGCTATAATGTAGATGTGTTGTTGAAAGAAGGATGGATGGAATGGAAAGGAAGGATGGAAAGGATGGGGCAGTAGTGGTGGTAGTGATGTTTGAGATCATTGGTGGATAGGGCGATGCTGGCTATGCATGTGTGTATCTTTAACGTGGCGGGGAATGAAATGCCTTTCGCTGTTTTCGAATCACGATCGGTAACGAGGATGATTTTGAAGATATGTGTTTTTAATGCCTCTCGCCGTTTTTTGCTGGCAGCAGGGATCCAAACATTTTCCGGATTGTTTTGGGGTTGTCACGTTTGTCGCTACTTTGATCAAATTTCCTTTCGGTTTGATGTCGGATTCGAGCGGACGAGGAAGTGGATAGGCGCAGAAGGATGAGGAAAAGGATAGGACGGAGCTGACCCGTTGACATTTACCTGTTTGTGCTGGTACCAGAGCTTGGGCAGAAAGATCAAACCCAGCGTTACGGTGTTGGTCAGCTGCGAGCGCACGAACAGGGCCAAGAAAAGTGTAGACGGATTGAACTCCTCCAAGTACCAGAAGCGCAGTATGTAGAATGTGGATGAGACGAGAAACTCGATCAGTATAGATGCTACCAGAAATTGTCGCTCCTGTGTGGAATGGACGCATAACATCAGTTGGGAGAGTTTTTTCAGACGCTCGGCAAGAGGTGAAATGAGTGACTTACCCGAAACTGCGTGTTTGCGTTACGGCTGGCGATGGCCAACTGCAAACCAAAGCCAAGTATCAGTAGCTCGCCAGCCTCGGTAACGTAGTCCCAGCGGAGCGGGCGGCACATGTTGGACGCGACCTGTTCGGCGTCGATCGACTGCGGCTGGTCCATCTGCCACACCAGCTCGCTGTACTGGAGAAAGTCGAGGCTGGTTGCGGTGAAGGCGGCTAGGTAGCACAGCACCGCGACGATCATCGCGCACAGGTAACGCAGCAGATCGAGATCTCTCACAACCCATCGATGAGCTTTTCTGGTGCGGAACTCCACCAGGTGACGGTACAGCTTGAGCACGATCGCACCGTAGCAGATGATGAAGCCCAGTTCGCGGCACCACGGCTCCAGCAGGCACCGTACTGTAGAGGCCTGCAGGAAATGTAGCGCAACCTGTGTGAAAGGTGGAGTGAAATGAAATATCGGATCAAGAGTTTAGTTAAAAAAATAGATATTTAAAGCACCTTGTGTGAATAAGTGTGGTAAGAAAGTGTGGTTATTATTAATGTGCCTAGTTGTAAACAACTTATGTATTGATGATTTTATCATATTTTTATCATTTTTCTATCATGTTCATTTTAGAACAGTACGTTTTACACAGATAATACGTTTAAGTAGTACCGGGAAACGACTCTCTGTCTACTAATGCAAGATTTGTCTAGAATAGGCAAGAATTATTAAGCTATAAGAAAAAAATTTTCTTGGGGAAAACATCTGATTATTGACGAGTCACAAAAGGAATACAACAGTATATGAAAAATACGTTGTTTTTTATTTTAACATTTTAGATACGTCACGTTAAATTGATCGATTATAATAAAATTTTGAAATACAAATACATTTAGAACTATTATAAATGATTTAAAATGAGGTCACATGACTCTGCAGGTTTAGCTTTGTAGATACTTTTAATTTTAATGAGCTGTGGAAATAAAAAAAATTCTAATGAACAGTAAAAATCAAGCAATCTCACGTTAAGCGGTGTTATAAATTAGCTGGTAACGTTGAGGATTTGGTAACGGTTACATTCTATGTTGTTCCTTTAGAAATCGCTAGACAATACATGTTTTTCAGACTATCAAAAGCAACTTCAAACCGGCGCCAGACTGTCGATGGCAGTCTATTTTTCAGGCAGGCATTTTGGTGTCTATGCAGCCTTACGTAGGCTTATCGCTAACGTTCAGAACACCGAGGGATGTAATCGAATGTTTCACTAACCGTCACCGGCGACCAACCGCAACTGACGGGAAACGGAAATGCATAACTGTGTCAACTCGGCAAACACAGCTGGGAAAATACGGTCTTCTCCGTGTGAGCTCCGTGACTGTGTATCGTCGCGCCCACCATAAATCATTGCGGATGGAAGCAATAAAATGAAACATAGTTAGCGTGAAGATTGGAATAGTGAGAAAAAAAGCCGACACCAACTCATCCGGTTCGTTGGTGGGGAGAAAGGGAGCAGGTGCACAGGAAGGAATATTTTTGCAATTCGCAATCGTTGACGCGTGGCTTTCGTGGGAAACTCTGTCCTCCCTCCCTCCGCCCTCCCCCTCCCCCCTCCTGGTTATGGAGGTCGCTGGAGGTACGACAGATTGGACTGATACTATCATTTCAGCGTTCATCACTGTCAGCGCATCGTTACGTTAGCCATCGAGTGACATCATTATCGCCTTTCGTTAGTGCGCTTTACTAGTGTGTTTGTGTTGCACGCATGCAACCAAGGTTTACATACATTAATGCGTTTTGATGACATTGATTTGAGGAAAAATCATTCGTAATTTGAATCCACCAGTGGCCACGAATGAGACCAACAGTAGATTTTTTTACCACAACGGTTCGTAAAAGAATCCCTCCGGATAAATTAAGTATTCCTTTGAGATGTATACGACTTGTGATGTATACGATACTGTCAGGTGATTATGTAAGCGGTGAACATTTGCGCGATTTTAAATATTTGATATGAGATAGCAGAAATCTATGGGAAATATTTTGTATAATTTACCTACCGACGTAAATTATTATTATTAACAATCTCTGTACAGGTGAATTGTTTTTTGATTTCATTTTTCAGAAACATAACTGTGTACATTTTTTAATGAAGCAATTATAATAGGAAACGATTCGAAAAAATTTTGTGATTCAGGAACTATACTTTTAGCAACCATTTGGATCTGCTATTTGTTATTTTTATTTATTTATTGTATTTAGTTAAAAACGAAATTACTCGTAGGAAAAAAGAAAAAAGGTTCAAAAACTTGTAACCCTGAGCAGAAGACTATATGGATCGAGTTAAACATAGCTAACTGTACACCTTTAAAATGAAGCATCAAATTTTACGAAATCGAATGTCCTCTGTGCCCATTTTTTTAAATGGATGAAAAACACTAATTGGTATCTTTAATGTCTAATGTCAACAATATTGCATGCATGCAAAACAATGTTTGTTTGGATGTGACTGAAGATAACAGCGGGAAAAATTTTATATTATTCCGATATACAACCGAGCATCCCATGCATTCGACCCATGCATCATCGACCATCAATTAAAGTGTGCATCATCGTAGAAACAGTTCTCAAAATAATAATCAATAGCTTGCCAGAATAAAAAAAAACATCATAAATAAACTCCTGTTAGAAAACATATTTCCAACGCCATTTTACGGCAATTGTTTCTACATAATAAACACAAATGAAGAAGTGTGCAAAGTCAACATTTCCCTTTTGTACGTAAATGTGTGTTTGTGTGAAGTCTGCCGAGATAAAAGTAGATATAGAGAGCATGGGTATAGGGATCGATATAGCGAGCATGATACAACCAGCTAAAATTTATTGACATAACCGCTCAAATTATGTTTTCGTAGCTATTTTCTATTTTTGGTTTTGCCAGTGCTATATCGTCCGGAAATTTTTGCTCCTGCCTTCTACGTCGACTACCACAAACACAAACACACACACACGAACCGCAAAAAGGGAGCTGTGCTCTACGCGTTTTGTTGGAGTTTATTTGAACGAGGAAAGAAAAAGCTCGAATGAAATGGTGACTCCTTAAAAATGACGATAGAATCTCGCTACTGCTGCTGATAGTTGTACGTTGTAGCATTCATCATGTTCAGGAGTAGGAGAATAGCGATCCGTTGAGACGATGGGGAGAAGGGAAATGGGAGGCACGAGTATGCGGAGATGGAAGCTTACAAGAATTGATGCATGGAAGCGCCTCGTCATGCCATTTGGGATGGATTGCGGAGAGCATCGAGGGAATGTGAGCTTGAGTATAAAAGGAGGAAAGGGGAAAAGAGAAAGCCACAAAAAAAGGAAAAGCCTCAATTTGCGGATGGATTTCAGCCGAAATGGATGTATTTCGATAGTCGATTTATGATGAGCTTGGACAGTGAGCCTTTCACTACAGGCGAGGGGAATAATGAAGATTGGAAAGATGAAATGTGTGTTCGAGATATGGTTGAAGTCGAGTTTTTTCCAAGTAAAATTTCCACTGAAGGTGACCTCCGATAGAAGTAAAATAAGAGAATTATGTGAAATAATTCTTCGTTATGAAGTATATAATTTAAAATAACAATTCATTGCAAAAATAGCTTAACACCGCAACCAAAACTCAAGCGATATCCATATGAGAGCATAATAAATAATTCCGAACTCAGCCAGTCAGTCGTTGAAAGGCTAATTAATCTTCGCTAAGAAATACCATATGTATGATCCGTCCCCACACGCTCCAGCGCGCGTTAATTTCCTATGTCTTTAGCCCTATGTAATGAATGGGGATGTCAATCATCATCGCCTTGCTGTTTGTTGATTAGCTGCGGTTTATTGAATCGATATGTTAATCATCTTGTCATAAACTAAATTCCAACGCTACTCGCCCCATCGTTTTACTTGATACTTCAATTGCTACCACGCTTTGGGAATGAAAAGAAGAATCGAACCGTTAGCTGAGGCTTTGCGGTCAAACCGAACGATTGAAATGGCCAATAATAGTACATGTTTCAATAAATGCTTAACCATTTAATTACGAACGCTTATTTGCGTTGCACAATTTGGCAACTTGGTGTTTGTTCGCTGAACTGTTAAGCACCGATGACGTGTTTTGATTGCAAGTATGTCCCTTCGGGCGCATCTGGTTCAGAATACTTTGATGTTGGTTCGGTGTAATTGAGTGAGCTATTGCGTCGTTATTAATTAGATATAACATTGCATTGGGATTGGAACAGGTGCAGCAAACATGATGCAAATTAATTTGTCGGCAGGTTGGGTTCAGTACGCGTGTTTGCACGATTGGGTGAAGAAAGTAGTATCTATGTAATTGAAATGTGGTTTGTGACCAGCCGATAGATGGTCGTGTTTTTGTTGATAATGAATACATTAAAAAGTTGTAAAAGGTTACGCACAGGCTTACGACTTTGCAATAAGCTACGATTGTGTCGGTGTAATTGCATAAAACAAGATAGAATTGCATTTACATATACAAAAATCTCTGTTGAGTTCATGAACATGGAAATATTAATTTACATCGTAAGTGTTTAACAAAAAATGGTATTCTGGGGTGTTATCAAAAACAAGAAATGCATAACTGAAATCACTAGTTACTTAGGCCTTTACCAATCTGAATGAAGCCGAAATAAATTATTCTTGAGTGAATAATGTTCAAAAAGAGGGAAAAAGTTGGGTATTTTATGAAACACCATAATTTTATTACAAAAAACATTACAATCACGTTGGTCCAATGCAATGTGAAGTTAGTATTATACTTGAATTCGGCACAGTTTTAATTACAATAGCTTTAATTAGGATTTCCAGAATATGTATTAACTATTCATACTCAAGGTTGTTTTGGTAGTTTTAAACTATTAATTTAGCAATACTTATCAACTTAATCTACATTAACGTTTTTTTACTATTGGAAACTATTGTACACCTTAGTATCCGTAGAAAATATTTTGAAGAAGAGCATTAGTAATTCAACTGTTAGCACTCGGAATTGTGAAATAGTTCTGCTAGCTTAATAATAACCATGAGTGCAACTGTGGTGACTAGATCTCGAAACTAGATTTTCGCGACGAACATATAGCATTTTTTTTCTATACCGGAAGTGTACAATTACAGGTCGGTCTCTAAAGAGATATAGGACCACCGAGGGATAAGTGTTTAGATCCAACTGGTCAGGTTTGGTAACAAACGATTCTGAAACTTTAACGACGAGGTGTAAACTTTTGATTAAAATTGTTGTCGAACAATATCACTGAGTTTGGTCGATTATTATTGAGCACACGGACCACATTTTCGTTCCACTCCGCGACCACATGGCACATCAAGAAAAAATGTTAGATGGAGTTTAAAGTGATTTTGATGTCATGTTGAGAAGGGTAATTTTTTAACACCGTTTTGAGGCGGAGAAAACGTTTCCGTCATCTCGCTTTCGGGCAGGTTTCCGTGTATAGTGGAAAGAATAAAAATGGAGTTGAGATGCGTTGTTGTTGGATTGTTGCGCCTGTTGGGGTTGTTTTTTGTGAACTCTCCTGCTGTAGCTCCTGCTACAGCTCCTCATTGGATAAATGTTTTATTATGTTTCACTTCACCATGGCCTGCTATTTAATTTTTGTCAGTGCTGAACAATATTTATGTTTTCCAGATTGCACAATCTTGCCGTGAACACTGTGATCAAACCGAAGAGGTGGAGAACATTTTGAAAATTAGTTCTTCTCTGAGCTCCTGTAGCGTGTTGTCACGGATGCGACAGGTCACGGCTGGGATGTATAATATTGATGACAGTTTCATTTTTGTGCTGTTTTTATCATAATTTTACGGCCTCATCGCCCATCGCCCAACACCATTCGTGAGATGGTGGTGAATAATTAAGCACGTCGTTGTGCCTTTTTGTCTTTGGGCTTCATCGGACGATGCTTTTCGGTTAGTTTCCGGTTAAATTGTTAATGCGATAATTAATTTAGTTTCAAATAAGGGATCCGAGGCCGAGGTTACGAAGTTTCCATAATGGATAGAAATATACTGTTGGCACATTGTAGTGAAAAAATCAATATTGTTTTGTACATCAATTTTATCTAGATGATTGATTTATAAATTTCCTTTTAACGCATAAGTTTTGTATTTATATACATATAGTACTTACCGCTAAGTATAATAGTAAAATGCCGAATAAAATTGTCTCTAAAATGGTCCACATCCCGGTGGCAATGGTCTGTGTAGCAAAAATTATGAAAATAAAAGATTTGTTAGGACTAAAATTTAAATTTGTTGATATCTTTACCTACCTTGCACTTCCGTTGACGGAACACAATTAACGCTAACACTAAACAACAAAGCATACAAGCTCCTAAGATTGCACCGATCGTGGCCTTCATGAGCGTTTCGGTGCTGAAGTCCTCGTCCGGGCTGCTACAACTACCGGCCGAATCACATTCGCATGCACTCGGGCACGGAATGCAGCTAATCACGTTCAAGAAAGGGAAAGAGATAAAGCCGGATGTGAAAAGTTGTTTAAGATTTTCGTCCCAGAAATCATAGCGTCCCAGATTCTTACCTAAAGTTTGTAACATTACCATCACTCTTCTCGGACGAGAAACCCTGTATCGATTCGTTGGGAATATAATAACCGGGCCGACAGACGCAAGTATATTTTCCCCGCGGTTTCGATGCGTCCAGCTCCGATAGCAGGCAGAAGGTGGATTCCCGATCGCAAACATGCCGTCGCCCAAAAATCGATTCCAGCGCATCATTGCATTGATCCACGTCCGCTGCAATGAACGCCGAGGCGACGATTCTGTCGAAAGGGGGAAAATCGAAAAACGTTAGCGTAAGTTTTCGTTATGTAGAAGGGAACAATATTACAATCGACAGGTAAAATAATGGAAAATAAAACAAATTTACGCTTCACACTAAAGATTGCCACTCGCGCCACTTCGGTCATGACCAACTTCCTACTTCTGAGTAACCCATTAAACCTTCCTACAAAAGCAATCATCTATGCTGGAACTCCAAGGCGTAACGGTGAAACGAAATCAAGATTCTCAAAACGTTAACTACAACATTCAGGCCGTGTGGTCAGCGATTCAACCGCGGTTTTGGATTCGTGCCGAGATAAATATTTATCTTCATCTTGTTCGTTTTTTTTACGTTTCAGTTTTGCGCGTCCGTCAGCGATAAGAAAACGAACCGCTCCGGTCTTTTTGTGAGTGGAGCGTGTCCGGTGGAAAAGACGCTTGAAACCGGACCGGAAAACATTTCATAAAATGACCACAAAGGGGGAAAGAAGGCAAAACAAAATGATGCTCAAAGGGGAGTGTGGATGATGCCTGACAGATAAACGATGTTTTGTATTGAGTTCGCTTTACTTTGCAGCCATTGCAGTAAACGTACGAGATGGTGCGGTGCTGATTTTTGGTCAGCGAATTCAATTTTAACTGTAATGGACATTTTAATAATTAGCGTTTTGCAATGAGCACCTACGTAAAAATCGTTCTGATGTAGCGGTTGAATACGACCGTCATAAACCGTGCAAGCAGATTTATGTTAAAGTCATTTTAGTTATTTATGTTCAACATTAGCTACACGTTATAATTAAAGGTGATATAATTTAAAGTGAGCTACATATTGGTAATATGTTTTTCAATAAATCAATGATATGTATTCAAAAACTTCTGGATAAATGATTATTTATCCAGAAATTATTCATACATATCAAGAAATATTTGAATTATACTGGAACAATCTTTGCTTCATAGGAATATATCTTGCCATTTGGCTAAAGTTTAATTATAATAGGTATTCATAGTTGTACTAAAGCTACAATACACTGGCATACAGGGCTATCGCACAAAATTTTTGTGATAGGAATGTGAGAGTTGCTGTGAAATTATCACACAATGTTTTACAAAAGTACAATGGTTCAAAAATCAAATTTTTAGAAACGTCCGATCAAGAAACACAGGATAAAATTAATTTAACTTTTTGTAGTTTTCTGGTTGGTTTAAGTTAATATGAATATGAGTATTTCAGTGATAGCAGAATTATGCTACAGTGAAAAGTTTTGGTAGCTACTAAAAATATAAATTAAAAATAAATCTGCGAAATAACATAACGAACTAATATTTTATTTTCTTAAAATTCAATAAAAATGCAAATTTTAGGGAAAACTAACCTTAGATTAGAAAGGATTCAAAAGACATCTTACATAGTAGGTTAGTAGCGAAGTATTCAGTTTCCCAAACATCAACTTAACTAGCCAAAATTTAAATTCGTGTGTAAAATTTAAGTACCGAGTCCAAATAGTCAATTAGAAATGAATGCATAAAGCGCTTTTTTATAATTGCTTCGAATATTTCCATTATTTCGAAAGTTTTATCTTCCTCCTCCCGCATCCTCATCAACGGATCCCTTTCTCCCTCTTTTTCCATCCGACGATCCGTTCGTCAGGGGGATCCACTTTCCATGCACCTTTTTGTCCTCTACCTTCATCCCCTCATCACAAGGTTAGAAGGCATATGTTGCGACCCGGATGACCTGGTCAATGCGTATGCTGACGACATCTCTGTGGTGACTACCTCGTCCCTTAAAATCGAGCTGGTGCGATCGGCATTCGAAGCCTTCGGCAGAGTTTCCGGAGCCCGCCTGAACGTCGACAAGACCATCGCGATCGACGTGGGATACACCACACCAGCGACCAGGATCCAGGTC
>KI915042.1:6319432-6382375 GCA_000473445.2 Anopheles farauti | reverse complement strand
AATGATGCTGCGATTGACTTAGACGTCCTGCGTGTCTGTCTTTGTCAACCGTAATTATTTAAGTCTTGTAAAATGTTGTCCTTTTTTTCCTTTTTAAACCCTAAACGTGTCAATAAATGTCTTTTTATAAAAAAAAAAATCTAACATTTTTGAGCATTAATTACAAAAGTTTTCAATATTATCTTACATTACATTACTATCGCTCTGTAATTTTTATCAAAAAAAATATAAGTTTTGATTTAGATTAGATTTGTTTTGGTGTACATTTACAAATTGTATAAAAAGCTTACACTATTTAAATTAATGGCAGCCAAATGTTAATAAAATTTGAGTTTTCAATAATCATAATAAAATACATTAGTCTGCTTAAATCATATGTGTCAATTGTGAAAGTCATTGGCTAAGTTATATGGTTGCTGAATATATAAAAATATAGTATGAATTGATGATAAAATGAAACATCAAGAGTACTTAATTAATAGCAAACAACTAAGAAAACATTGATTTTTTTTATAAAACATATTTATTGATTAAACGATGAATAACATTTTCTTTTGTTTCGTACCTAAATAATACATCAAACAAGAATAATAATAATATTGAACATTTGTGCCAAGATAATCGTAGAATTTTCTCGCGGTAATCATAACGAAGGACTTATACAAAAATAACAGAAATTATAAATGTAACAATTTCATAAAACTACAGCTTTGGAGATAGTTTCAATGTAGGTAAATTTTATGAAAAATATGGCTATGCTTGAACCTTTTTTTTATTAGTTTTGCACATAAATTATTTGGGAACTTGGTAAAAAGATCACAACACTGTGCATTAAAAAAAACAGCTACCCAAAGGAGGTAACATTTGAATCAATAGTCCCGAAAAGTTTTTTTTAACAAGATGAATTCAAATGAAAAATATAATTCAAGCATCCAGCACGCTAAAAGGCAGCCCACGTGTCCCGTATAGTGGTGGAACATGGTAGAAAACATCCACCAAAAGAGGGATGGAACAACAAAAAACACCCTTTTCCTCTGCCGGCACAAAAGGTATGTCCTAGGAAGTTGCGTTACCATTGGAAACGGTTTCCATCACCAACACGAAATCCGTCTTTTCCTAGTCGTACGCGAGAATAAGCATCAGATCGGAGCGGTGATGCAATAATGTTAATTAACTCTTCGAGGTTTGCTTAAGGGATGAAATGAAATTGACACACAAGAACATAAAAAGACTAGGCAAGCAGGCAGGCAGAACGAAAACTAAAAAAAAGGCCAAATGGGACATAAACGGAACAGGTTCGTGTACCATTTTAGCGGGTTTCAGTAAGCCTGATCCTGGGTATTTTGACAACAACAAACAGCAACGTTGGCGTTTGTGCTGGACCCATGTTTAATTTATTCTTGCCCTACGTTTTGCCGAGAAGGGGGCAAGTTTACCGGAAAGTATTCGACTTCAAGGAAGTAGATACTGAGAGTTGTTTTTAGTGCTTCAAGCCAAGTGCACGTCAAAGATGAGATACACTGCAGCATTTCAACCTTTGTTTGACCAAACCCAGGGATGTAGATCGGGATCGAGAAGCGTTTTGCGAGCCTCTCCAGCTATCCACAAATTCTGGGAGGTTAAAATTACGCAACTTGTTTCCTTGTTTCATCATTCCGATTGGGTAATTGAGACAAATAAGGTTATTGGCACCAGCGTTTCGCTTCGTTAGGTTCCGGATCTTTGAGCAAGTCACGCACACCGGGACGAACCAGGCAAACTAATTATGAATCCGCGTGTACTGGCAATGTGACATCGTTTGGCAACTGGCGTCTGGCATGGTTTTTGCGGCATCGTGTAGGAAACAAGAAAGAGGAATATAAGGACGAAAGTAAAAATGTTCTGTAAAAAAATAAAAACAAACGATCAATAAGCGATTCCCTCTGAGTCGTGTTTGATGACACTAAAGGCGACATGGGCTATGCAAACTTCAGTCTGCCCACTCTGGCCTTTGGCACAGAGGCTTTGGCGCACGCTAACCAAAGTCCCAGCGAAATCGATTCCGAGAATTCGTCAAAGTCGTACGGAACGTTCGGATAAATAGATTTGCCAGTGGAAAGCGTGGGGTGGAAAGTTCGTGGAAGCACCGAACCGCGAATACAAGGACACGCTCGAACGCTAAGCGCAGACATTCTCCAGTCGCGAAATAATCAGTGTCACCTCCCGAGTAGGACAGACGATGGCATCGAGGATGGTGCATAAATAATTAGCCTTTCCTCTTGGGATGGGACCCCTCTGCGACTAGGTAGGAATTTTCTATTTTACCGCGCTGCGAAGATTTTTGTCTCGTCCAGCTCCTCGGAGAGATAAGACAGCCAGCCGATCGCACGCGATTCGGCGATTGGTGCTTCAATCGGATTACTAATTAGTTAGGTGTAGGTGGGTTGGGATTTCGCATTGAAATACTCACTTGTAGCCCTGCGATTCAACGGTGACACTGTACGGCCATAGCCAGCGTCCGTACAGAGGTCCACAGTCACGAAACGGAGCACCCCAAAACTGGGCGCCATTGCTCTGGTTCCAGGCAACGCCTAACTCGCGCCAGTACGTCGACAGAAAGCTCTTGCTCTCGGACAGGTTTACGTGCGCACTGTCAATCTGGTCACGGAACTGCACGACCGCCAGCGGAAGCCGAGGGGAGGCAATACCGACCGCCAGCAGCAATCCATCGTCCTGCTTTAGTACACTGCTCGCCAGCTCATTTGCCTTCTCCCTGGCAAGTGCGAATTTGCGATCGTCCTGCGATGTGCTATCGATCTTACGACCGGCGAGAAAGTCAGCGAACGATTTGGCCGCCCCGATCGTAATGTCCGATACATCGTAGAACGGATCGGGTGGGATTTCGTCCAGGGCACGCTGCTCACAGGGTGGTAGCGTGGGAATAATGGTGGTGCTGCTGATGACAGACGATGCGAAGGTTGCGAGAGGTTGCTGCTGGTCTGCCTGCGGTTCCTGCTGCTGATCCGGCAGTTGCTCCAGCCCATGGCCCGTGCTAATCAGGAGGCAAACAAGCCCAACGAATAAACAACGCAAGAACACGGTCTGGTGGCGATGACGGTGGCATGGGGACGGTTTTGGTGGTGGACTGCTGGAGCGGTTGGTTGACGATGCGAGTTTTGTGAGAGCGTGTCGAGCGAGCTGCCGATCATGAGCCGGGTGATGGTGGCGATGATGATGACGATGACCCATCACCGGTGTTTGTTGAGCTGGATATGGCGACGTATAGCTGTGCTGAGCATCTGCATAAACAAAAAAAGTGGTTCAGAACAAAATTAATTACAACTACGAACGAACGGTTGAGGAATAGGATGACCGAGGAAAAATGTAAGTAAGGAATCGATATTTATGCTAGAAGATATTTACACAAAACTGGTAGCTATCGTTTACGTCCGTAGGATATTCTCAGAAATGGATTTTATTATTAACTAGCTTATCAAATCCGAGGGTGAAGTTTAGCTTAAACATGTAATTTAAACTTTAATACAAACTTCCTTACACCAAACTAGTTTTATCTGCTTCTGTTAAAAAAAAAAATTATCTTGCCATCGAGAGCATTATTTATAACAACTGGTTCGTGTCTAATTGACACTCATTTAGAATTGTTACTCATAAAGTGTATGCTTAGTTATGAAATGATTAACCGTTAAAAAAAAGAGTTTGCGGTTGTATAGATATGGTAAAGGGTTTATATGTGTGGTTGTGTGGTTGATAAACTTTAATGCTTTATATAATATAGAATATAGATTTTAGAAAGGCATATTTAATATTTTAATTAACTTTATTTTATTTGATACTTTCTCTTCAAGTGTACTTTTATATTAGGAAAATAATTCATAATATTTCTAAAATATATTTAAATATATTTAAATATATTTATTATTATTAATAATAATGTATTTAAAATTATTATTAATTTTATATATTAATGCATAATAATATCAAAATCAAAATTATTTCATAATACTTCAAATCATTCCCATCTTGGTTCAATATAATGTTTTATCTAAGTTTTGCTTAAATATCGATTTTTGTTTAAAGAAAGCATCCCATCTCATGATTTGTTGTACATTAGCGTAATTAGAAGTGCAACTCATAGTATGAAATGTCAATGGATTGCTCTCTCAACCCGGCTCGTGCAAATCAATCTCGTATGATCGGTGCGTTCCATTTCAGCAGATGACAACATTCCGTGCTAATGGCTCACAAACGCTTCGGCCAGCATAATAAGAGCCCTGGGGTAATCAATGTCGTTCAATAATCGAAACACGAATGTTTAATGAACGTGCATGCATTTTAATCTCTCAACACCATCTTCAGCCGGTTACGTGCTATGTTAAACGGTCACACTGTCATCGTATTTTTCACTCGTCGTCCAGACGAATGGGGCAACGAATGAATAGCTCTCCATTCCATTAATGATTGTGCGCATTTACGGACGCATTTACGGAACGTAGGTCCTATCGTTCGCACGTACATTTGCGTGCCAGTTTGAGTGCTTGCATTGGAATTTCAGTTTAGTACAACGTACTTCGGAGCGGTATGAATCTAATCGCTGGGGATACGTTTTTCTTCGTGGCGGGTATTCCAGCCGTGTAGTGTATAAATTTTCACGGCACGATCCATCCTTAATCTAACCGTTCGGTTTAAGCCGTAGGCAGGTGACAAAGTTCACCGAGCTAGCTATCGTCGACGTTTGGCGGATGAAGTTGATGGGTTTAATATCCTACGGCCCAAAGCATTGCCGGCGGAAGCGATTCTAACGGATGAGGATAGGAGTGTGTGTGAGAGCAAGAAAACCAAGATAATACCATCGCTAAGCGTTTGCTGGAAAACTCGGTGGCTTCGAAGTCGTGCCTAATGACTTATAATGTGGCTTCGTTGCCAGGAAGAACGGAAGCAGGCTGCACGGGAGTGACACCTCATAAAAGATTGATGTCCAAATCGAAACTACCGGCTTTGGCCGAACTGCTCCTCAACCCGTTTTATGGGAACGATGGTGGAACAAGACGTAAATGAATCGCTTTTATCGAAGGTGGCGAAACTGCCGCTTGCTGCCTTTATTGAAAAGTTACCCGCACTTAAGCGCCGAGCGAGCGAGTTAGTCAAAGTGGTAATTACTTGCGTTACGCAGCAAGCATGCGCTCCCGGTGGCCGGAATGCAACATTAATTATTTCGTAACGTAGTACCGTACCGGCCGATTAACTAAACGCTTTGACGTTGTAAAGCGAAGCCTCCCGAGACAAACGAGAGTATTGTGGAGTGAGGAGCGTTTAATATAGCGCTATAGAAGCGGGAATCGATATGTTATGAAAAGGTCCCAGATCCAGGCGATACACTTAGCCGGTTATTGATAACTTCATCATCTAAACCCCATTCCACTTCGCGTGCGCGCTTGGGTAGATTAACTTGTTACTACGCACGGGCGGTCCCGTTGGTACATCAAAAGGAGGCACAGCTCACAGCGGTTGCCAAATTTGGCACGATAGAAGCACGCTTTGGTCACTGAGGGCCTATCGGAATTTCGGGAATCATTTCAGAAAACACGAAGAAAGAGCAGAAGAAACTTTGGGTAGAAGTTTCGCTCATCCATCTCATCCATCCTCGCTATGAAATCACCCTCGTGAGCTTCCGTCGGGTGGTCAGTCCGGTGCGTTGACTCTCTTCTGGCGCTAACGAACCGTTGGAAGTAAATACATCCTAATCATGCATCATGTTGACAGGCTTGTCATTTGTCATCCCCGTTAATGGGGGGTGTGCGGAAGCCAGGACCTTTGCCACGCAGGTGCCGGCTTTTAAGAAAAAGCCTCCCGTTTTCCGCAGGGGACCGGTCGAAACTTTACCGGATGACCGATTTCGGATGGCCACCAACCCGTCCGACCGTCGGAAGAACAAACTTTGTTTTGCTTCCAAAGCAGAGCTCGCCGGGGTATCTTTCGCTCTTTATGAACATTTTTTTTCTTTTTCGAAACATTCCGTGTTCTTTTTTTTGGCCCCAACAATCCTTATGTTGTCGGTCGTTCGGAAGCTTGTGGGTTTCATGTAAGCCAATTTTGCCACCCCGCCTTCGTAAACGCACACAGGAATAGGTTCTCCGAATGGTGTGCTCCGTATTGCTTCCACGACACGATTATACGGACCGAAAGGGGTTCGGTTCTCTGTGCGTGTGGACATGTGTGTGTGTGAGTGTGTCGGGAGCTAAAATGGGGTCACTTGAAAAAAGGTCAACTTCGAAATATTTCTCTGTTCCGGTCTCCTCGTTTTTGACTGTTTGGACAGCATTATCTGTTTCAGTCGCTAGGTGAAGAACAATGCAAGGAGTTGGGTTGGTGTGTGAAGAATTATTTCCTTCTCTCCCGCTCTGAACCCAACCCATAGGTTTCGTAATCTAGTTAGTTGAAAAACTTGAAATGAGATGAATCATGCCTGACACCGATCGGAAAATGGGTGAAGTTCGTCAGAGGTTTCCGGTAGAATTGCGACGAGAACAAAGCGCAAAAAATATGCAGACAAGCTTCGGGCTGGGCAGCAAAAAGTGGGCAACGGACCGATTGGATAATTTTTCGCAGAAACGAACTTTAATTTCGTTGCTCTTTTTTTGGGATGAACACCGCGAAGTGTTTTTCTATTTGTTTCCATTCGATAATTAGTTTTCCCGTAAGGAAGTGGGTGAAGAGAAGTTAACAAAGAAAACGTAAGCTTTAAAAAGGGAGTGAATTGCCAAAAATAAGTTAGTGTATAGATTAAGGTTTCTACACAGAATGAGTCACGGTTGGTTGAATGTTAGTATTATTGTATGTAACATAAAAAAGATAAAAAAGACTGGCAATTTTTACGACTCAGCTTTACATAAAATCAGTTTAACGCGTAGTTAGCCGCAAACTAGATTATATATTATAATGCGTTATAGGAATAGGTTTAAAATATAAATATTTTTTTCTATTTACCATATATAGAACATACATATCAAACATCCCTAAAATATACAAGTACCCATAAAGTAGTACTTTTTAGAGGCACGAGAGTGCAATATTTTTAGTTATCTCTTTACGTGTATTTGCGGCTTGTTATAATGTATGTTTATTATTATCATAATTAATCATCTAATCTTCATCATTATCAAACCGTGGCTCTTGTTTCTGTGCCTGTTGCTGCTTCTGTCACTGTTCATTCGGTCTATGTATATCAAAAGAATGTGAGAAAAAAAATAAAAATATTACCACTCTCACCCCCTTCTCAGCGTCACTTTACTCAGAGAGGAAATTATGTTGATTTTGGGTCCGGTATGGAAAGTATTAAACTTGTTTTTAAATACTATTATTAGCATTCAGTCCCATGGTAGTTGGATTCGATAGCCAGATAATGCAATCAAATAGATGCTTCATCCAAGAATATGAGAAAATATAATATATAAAGTATACATACAAAGAATATGAAAAAAAGCTAAATTACTTACATCCCATTAGAACTTTTGATTTACCTTTTAGTCTGATATTGAAAGTGTTGAGTGAGTTTCTAATAAATTAACTTGTTGTTAAAGAGATAGTAACAAAATTAGATATATTTGATAAAACACCATATTAATTATTCACACTACACTAGTATGCAGGTAAAGCGGCATAAAGAAAAGCTAATGAAGTTTTCAAAATTAATAGAACATGTTCAGTATTTTTTATTCACGGCAGGCTTAAGTGCATTCTTAGGTCGAAGCCATTTCTAGACGATAAAAGATATTGGGCACGATCGTAATCGTAACAGTATACATCTACCTGACATTTGACTCAATATACAAAAAAGGCTCAGATCGGATGATGGTAAGTGTATTTACCGTTATGTTTACAGTTTTGATCCAAGCAACCATTGTTGTTAACGTATGAAAACATATTTATCCTATTAACACATTTTACAACGTGCGCAAAGGTGAATATATTTAGTTTTGGCTATTATCACACAATAAATTGTGAACGTTCCAACGTTTTCTAACGTTAGAAGAAGATGCGTTAGATAAGAAATTAAATATTTCTTCCATGATAATTATTTTAAAGATACGTTGTAGAAAGCTGTATAAAATACAATTTTAGTGATTTGTTATTGTTTTCGTTAGTATTTTCACGCAATAGGCATGTTAGAGGTATAATACATATTAAGGGTAAACATATTAGAGGTACTTATTTTATGTAAAAAGAATGTTAGTCTTCGTGATTAGTGATGAGAGCGTTATACTTATTATATATTTAGATAAATATTCTTTAGTTTGTACTGTACATTATTACAACATGGAAAGATAACCGAAATCGGAACCGAAACTTAAAAATCAATTGATGTGGGTTATTTTATTTAATTTAAATTATTTGGAAAAGTGCTTTTAACATGACTCAATTCACCCGCCGACTCAACCAACCATGTTCATTATGCAATCAATCGAGCAAGAGTTGCCCGAAACACTTTATGAAGCGCAAACGGTACCTTTGCCACGCTCGAGTGGAAATAATTTACAGCCACTTCCTTGGGGCTACAAATTGTTTTCACACGTTTTGCACCACTGACATCGGCAAGGGAAGGAATGATTTTTGCTGGCTGTGTATTGTGTGTGTGTGTGTGTGTGATTTTCTCTTCTGTATCTCTTTCTGGTTTAGTCGCGTACGGCACTTTCACAGTGTTTTACATGCTTCCTGACTTTACGTTCGACTTTTTTGTGCTCTTCCTCGCACTTGCACCAATCTTCACAAGAGATGCAAGCTGAACGTCTGGAAAGCTAGAAAACCACGTCAGGTTGTGCTTGAGATGTGCAACTCACTCTCGCACACTTTGTTTAGATGTGCGTAGCAGGGGAATGAAACGCAACGGAAGATGCACATTGTACGGAGCGCAAGAATAAAGAAGAAGAGAGCCGCGGGTAGCATCGGTGAGTTTGCCTCCGTCCAATCTTCCGCTTCGCACGTGCTAGATGTGGTGTCGCTTTCAAGTGACGGCTAGTCGTTCTGTTGAGCCGTGTACTTGCAACGACCGCTAATGCTCCTTTCGTTTTCCTGCCTTTCCTGGTAGCACCGAGGAGAGGGCTCGCCGTTCGCGAAGAACGCAGCATTTTGTGTGCGTTGTTCCCTGAGGCAAATGACAACAACCAACTCGCCCTAATTAAAAGCAAAAGTTTTGAAGTGGCTCTTTCAAAATATCTCAAGTATTTGAATGTTTTAATTGCTTTTATAATGTGATTTCAACGGCTGCTCGGCACGAGCAAGCTGCATTGAAACTAAACCAGGGTCTTGAGTGATGAATGCTGCTGATGCATTCGTCATGGAAACGCCTGGCCGTTTCCGGCGGGCGAAGCAGAATGACATTTATTCTTGTTTGCCTGCCCGAGTAGAAACGATCACGCTGTGGCTCACGACTATAAGTTGCACTGTTGCAAAAAATTAACAGAGGATCGATGTCGGCAGAAAAAACATGGTTTATGGTTAGCTTGCCTGTTACAAAGATATGAAAACAAAATGAGCACTTAGGCGTAGATCCGGTCTATAATTTAAGTTCATGAGTAGTCAGTATTTTCTTTCGTTTATTCTCTGGCAAATATCAGCATAAAATCATAAGAAAGGAAATGGTAGTGGAAATGGCAATATAGAATAAATTTTGTTACTAAACGTCGCATTAACATCAGCCTAACAGATGTAAATGTTCGTTCTGTAGACTAGCATGGTGTGAGTTATGAGAATAATTTGGCAACGATTTAAAAGTAGGTGGTTTTTGTAAATTTAATGAAACCGAATTAATTTTTACTCCTCCAAATTGTAGGAGTTAATACAGCTGAACAGGATAACATGATTGCTTTAAACTATTCAGGCTTGCTTTATACTATTCAGTTTACTTCACCATCGTGTTAATAAAAGAAATAAAATGAAAGTAATAAAAGAAAAAAAACGTGGCTACAATTACTTTGTCCATTTTGAGTGCATGCTTCAAAGTAACTCTTTTCAGTATTTTGCGCAGAGCTCAATACGAACCGTCACGAAATAATGTAAACTTTATTTCCTCTAATAGAATCACGTATTCGGTATAACTTGTTCCACTCATAAAGTGGCTCACACACAGCCACACAAGCAGGCAGAATACAAACAAAAGAAAACCTAATTTGCTCTATTGCCCGGGCCGGTATAAATGTTTCGCTGCTGGTACCATGCACCAGGAGTAGGGAACTATAAAGCGTTTTGTGTTAATTATTCCACTATCGTAATCATCTGTTTGTATGCTCATCATAAAAGAGAACCTTCCATACTCGAGCTGAAACGTTTGCGGGCCACCGGACAGAAGTGTTCAAAATTTTATCACTTTAATTAGTGAAGCTCCTACTCTGTGGCAAGCAGCGCGAAAGCTTTCTAAAGTCATGCTATACCGTTCCCGGTGGAGACCGGTCAGAATCGATAAAGTTTGGTACTAAAAACGGATACCCGTGCTCGGTTTGGCTCGCAGACGACTGGATTCGGCGCGTTCAGCAAACCGGAATGACCGTGGTCAAGCGGTGACAGATGTTATGGGGACGGTACAAACGATACCCGGATACGTTCAGTTATGACTCGAGCCCGTATCGTAGTCTTTTATTGCCTCGATCCGTTTTGTACTGATGTGCATTTCTGAACGTTTTTTGTCTATGAGTTTTGCTGATGTTCGCATCAGTTTTCAGTAAAAAGTTAGATTGTCATGGTTGTCCTATGATCGTGCCGTTTAGTGGAACAAAAGCTTCGGTGAATCGACCGATGAAAAACTATTACCGTATGGTGGAGGTAAGCTTTTCCCCTAAACCGATTTTTCATTTGTTTGCTCAATGTTTGAACGGCTGGTTGCTATGTTTTTTTAGCTTTCCCTTTCTTACCGTTTCCTTCGTTGATTTCAATTTTACAAACTCGGGGTTTTGCGCCAAATTGGAACGATAAAATTTCATTTTGCTGCAGTTCCATGTAAGGCTTTATCATTTTTTTTCTCCCATTGCTACTTCTTACGGCGTTTTGCCGTTCAATTTCGGGTAAAAAAGCTGCCAACGAGAGAGTAAAGCAAACGAAAAGGACGAATACGAATCCACCGATTCCCGGTGCAAGGATATTGATTGGGCGGATACGGTTTGACTCAGATGCAATCGTTGACGGATGAATGGAGCTCTGTAATCCGGGTGGAATGACAATTCCCGCAATTCATCTCATCAATCGACCGCTGACGGAGCGGTTCGTCCCTGCTGTGATAAGGGATTTGACTGCAAACTGTGAAGCTACGATAAGATTAGCATGGATTGCAAAGTATTTTTTTTCTATCCTACATTCATTCCGTGTGTCTGTTTCTATTTGGAGGTATTTGTTTTCCCAATTTATCTTTACTAAATGGGAGCTAGCACTGTTCAGATATTACGATCGTTTTTTTATTTTATCGGATTTACACAGATCTCGAAGCTCTATTTTGTTTCAATGGAACGTGTGAATTTAATTATGTATTTGCTGTTATCTTTCTTATGTTAAAATTTGTATTTACTTTGTGCTAACGTGATGACTCGTCTCACGATGTTGATTTAGATTTATCCAGGCAATAATATTAAAACTACTTATGTTACAACTGTGAAAATATAAAGTTACGGAGGGATTTAAAAACAATAGTGGCAGCGTTATATATCTACTGGTTTCTGCAATTAATAGTTGGAATCTTTCGAAGTAATCCGTATCTATTCAATAGATTAGTGCAAACAAATCTTAAACCAGTATTTCGTTTAATTTTATTTATTATAGTTTTCATTATATTATAGTTTTATCATTTTTATTTATTATAGTTTCCAGCTGTATCGATATTTAATCAACATAAAAATTGTTGAAAACAGTAACTGTACTAAAATTGATTATCCGTAACCATATAAATACTTTTTTAAATGTTTTATAGCTAATAAATAGTAAATAAATAAGTAATCATTTAGGTACTCTCTAAAACTACTACATTACTATTTTGTTTACCAAAAAGTTTGCTTAGTCTATCACAAATTTAATCCTACTAATTCGGAATTAAAGCGACTGAGAAGAAACGATGTAACTAATTTTTTCCTCAAATAATTCAAAATGATAAATCATTTCGATGATCCTCAATTTGCAAGAGCTTTGGTTTGATTATAAATAAATTCTCATGCACCCGAACATAAATAACTCACACGTAGCGTTTGTGCACACATGGGATATATATCGTTTACACTTGAGCATAACATTATCCACAAAGAATCCTATGCAAATCCGGTCGTCCATGCATGAACCGTAGAAACGATTCTTGCTCACGAGAAGCATACTGTTGCCTGCCAATGTGAATGAAGGGATTGATGATGGATAAAAGCTACTCAAACTTGGCAGCAAAGGGAGTGGGAGTTCCGAGACAACCATAGAACCCGTGATCGATTTACAAAATAACAGCAGGTGGCAGCTTCAAACGTGATTCCCATATCATCATGAGCAAACTCTTCTTCCGTCTTCCTTTACCTTTTGAGCTAAGCGAACGAATCGAAAACGATGAATTAGAAATAAAAATGAAACATTGATAAAACATAGAGCAATCAATCTAGTATGGCATGAAACATTCACTAACCAGGAATGGTGTGGTTTGTCTGAAAAAATCCAACAATAATCAAAATCTGCAGAAGATACTGTAAACCGTCGAACAACGAAAACCACCCGAGAGCATCATTTGCTGCTAAATATGGCATGCAATTTATTATTTCACCCAGATGGTCCGCTAAATCTTACCCTCCTTGGATGTTCATGAAACGGCGAAAAAGAAAGTTTTAGTCATAAGTCGATGCCAAATGTTGATATCAAAACCAGAAACTTTTGCGAAACTGATAAAATGTCTGAAAATATCATTGTTGTGAGTGATCAGTTTGGGAGAAGTTTTGCCTTCATGACGAGGATGAAGCATTACGGTGTTTGTGTATGTATTTGTATTTATTAATTTAGGCGATGTGAATCCACTTTACAGGTGTTATGAGGCTTTGTTTTGCTGTCGTGTGGTTTTCCACAGCCAGTGACTACAGTGTATGATCTTGTTGATTAATATACGCACTTTTTTGTTTTGTTTTGTTTCGATATTTTGTTTTACACTTTCTCACGATTTAGTTGTGTCTATATTTTAGTTTCTAATTTAATATAAAAAAATATGAATTTGTCGCTAGCTCTAATTCAGTTCAAATCTGGCAGACTGTTCCAATCATAACAATGATATACAAAAGTGTATTATTTTTATTCCAGAAATATTATAATTAATATTTTACTATAGACAATGATTTAAGTTTGTCCAGGATAACAAATAATGGACACGTATGAACGTATGACTATGAACGTATGACTTTTGAATTAATTTTTCAGCATCCTCTTTTTTCCCACCGTCTTACCCAAACCAGTGCGGCACGTGTCATGGAGCACAGTTTTCTTTGAGCAACTTACTTCCAGCGACAGTTTTCCAAAATCGTGGGTTTGCTATAACGGAGACACGTAAAAGTGCCATAAAAACAATTTTACATATAATGCTACGTGAAAATGTCTATGTTAAGAAAGAAGCAAGAAGGCGAGCAGAACAGCTTACGGCGCTATTGGTGAAGTTTACACAGATAAACTAAACGTAAAACGATTAATTCATTTCCAGGTCGTTTCACTGCTGATCTCCTTCAATTTCCATCCAAAAAATAACTTCTTCGGGGCAAAGGCATTACATTGAAATAGAATCGGTGTTTAAAAACGCTCAAGAACAAGAGCAATGTTTCAGTTCGCACACTGTTTTATTCCATGTGTTTTTTTACTCTTGTTTCGTTAAGCGAGCACTCCTAAAAAGAGCAAAAGCGATTTTCATACCATATCAAATACGAAATGGCCCAGGGGACATCGAGCAAGGAGCGAATTCTCATGATACAAACATTTTATGCAAGCACATGAAACTCATTTTTCGCAGTGTCAAAACCTGCGTGCTGAGCGAAAGGATTGAGGTAAGAGGATATAACATGAGCGCCGGAGCTCAAACACGAGACTGAGAGAAAGAAAAAGAGGAGGAAAGATAGGTAGAGAGAGAGTTTGAAGGTGATGAAAAATCTTGAACAAATAAAATCAATCAACACAGAGAATTTTGGTGGCAAGGTGTGAGGGGAAAAACATTCGCAACTGCTACCGGTGTGAGTTATTTCTCCATCCATGTTGTTATGAGCCCTCGTAGCAGCACCAGCAACAGCACCCTTCTGTCGCGTCTAACCCACCCAGTTCTGGTTTGCGTTCAACCCATCATCATCAGCGATTCAGCAATTCGTCATAAAAATGGGTACGCTTTTGCGTCATAGACAAATGCGTCACGTCCTGGCATTCTTGAAAGGATGGAGATGAAATGAAAGAAGAATGTTAACCATACTGCTCTGTCGCACGCGTGCGAGTGTATGCGTGCATCGATGGTGTGGTTGGAGATGAATAAATTGAAAATTATATATCTAACAACGCTTGCCGTAAGTTATGGTAAGTGCTCGGAAACAACCCAATTATGTGGGCTTCGATATAAAATGCTGATTTTAAAAGTATTGTTTTCCGGTGCGAGGGTGTAAGGCGAATGAATTTGTGTCTGGTATAAATCTTCATTACTATTTTGTGCGGTTTTAGGCTGTTTACGAGTCTGAAATTTATATTACCTTTATAAGATGGATTAAAATATGCAAATTATTTGGATGTAATATATACATATACATCGAATTCAGAATGTTTAAAAGAACAGATCTTTTATATTTTTATATGCTAAGCAATTTTCCTTTTTTTAGGTCACATTAATGAAGTAACATAAATAAATTTAATGATTTGAACTCAAGATTTACTTTCCATGTAGTTGGAGCAACTTGCATAACTTTATGCTGTAAAGAACACAGTTCTTCACAGTTGTACTAAGTTGTAAACAAATTTTACAGCATTGTATTACATTGTATTTATCTAAATTTATATGGACACCGCAGAGCTTGATCATGAAATTTAGCATTCTTTGAATAAAATAGTGTAGTAAGCCGAAAACATGGCATGCATGTCTTCGGTTACGAGAGAGAGAAAGAGAGAGAGAGAGGAAGAGAGAGAGAGAGAGACAGAGAGAGAGAGAGAGAGAGAGAGAGAGAGAGAGATCTTCTGACAGAAAATTTGTTCCCGTGTTTCGATTGGAAATTTCTTGGAATTGCTACAGACGGAGGGCTAGCACCGAATTAAAAAAACATTGCTTTAAAACCACCATCACAAAAATCATTGAAACCATGACATGTTTTTACAGATAAAATAGAGGAGACAGGAAAAACAGTAAAGACACGACACAGACAAATTCTTTCGATATTGTCGCCAGTTTTGATTGCTGAAGTACTTGTTTTAGAAAATCCATACCGGTATCTTTTATGGTATATTATTTGAAAGAAAAATAAGTTTGAAATAAATATGAAATTTGTGTTCAACAAAAAGTATGTTTACTGAAGATGCTAATTAAAGAACCAAATAATTATATCTTCACTTGCAGTCAAGAACCATTTTAAAAAAGAGAAAGTGTATGTGTGTGAGAGAGATTGCAAGCGCTATAGAACCGTTGAATAAATGTTTCTAAATATCATAAAAGAACACAAAGCACACCTTTCTGCAACACATGTGAGTCCGACATGCAGAAAAATGATAACCAGTTCGGTGTTTGGAGGGTTTCTTACCTCCATGAACAGCACCGGCTTTCACTTAGTTTGCGCGACAGGCAAGGTGAAAGTTCAAATAACACATCCCTACTACCCTACGTCCCTTTAATCCCCCTTCGGTTGTTATGGCTGCTCGTGACCTCCATACCGGTTTACATTCATCATGAAAGTGATATGACTATGGCTTAGTAATTACAACTTTTAATCTCTACTCCAGGCCGTGCCCGGCAGTGCTGGAATGCCAGCTACTACAAACAGCACACCACCGGCAGACGCTTTCCCCTATTCCAACTTGAAGCTCACCGAAGGGTTGCTTCTTTGCTTACATCTTAAAAACACACGAGCAAACAGTGCGACGACGTACACTCGTGTGGCAGTTTTTGCGACCACCCGGATGTTACCCTGTTGCGCAAATATTTGATAAATTGTTCCCCGGAGAGGAGAAGGCACGATGAGCGACGCGAGAGGCTGTTGATGGTGGTGACGGTGAACACAGGAAACATCGTTTGTGCATGTCGGTGTTTCTTTTGTGCAATGTCAACGGTCAACGTTTTCATTTACATTAAGAGCTTGATTGCTTTCGGCTGGTTGGGTTGCTTTCTTGAACGGGAGTGGGGTGTTTTCCTACCACCCCCAGCGAGTGCTGAACAAAGGCGTGCTAGATCAGCATTCAAGTGTGTGCTTCCATTTTCCCCTTTTGCGTATTATGCATAAGTCTAAAAATAAAAGTATACAATAAAATTACACCTAAAACAACGGCCAACGGATATTACGACATGATCTTGTTAAGTGTAATGAAATCGAAGCTGAGCCGTACCGCAGGCCAAATGGTAATGGTTTTTCGATTTGTCTGTGGTGGTGTCCTCCGGCACTTCCTTTTGAGAGGATCGTAATTTATGGGATCTATGCAAATTAACCATAGCAAAGAGGCATAATGGGATTGCGGATGTGATGCGGAACCCACCATGTATACTACGAGGTACGTGACGAAAACCGAGGATGGCCTTCGAAAAGCATCGCTCGAAATTGAGTTTTTGATTACCGGCGTTTTGCGTATTCGCGATAAGATACGAGGGAGTTGAATTGTGAGTAGAAAACCTAAAGGATCTTCCATCTATCTCGTTGTTTTTCTCACAAGAAAAGGGCTCGCTATAGGGGAGTAGAGTGAGAAAATCAATTATCTTAAGTTTGTCTTTGAATGAGGGGCAAGAGTTTCAATAACAAGAGTAAAGAAGGTAGCTTCGGCAATATCTAACAGTTTGCTGCTACTAGTCCTTAGTTGAGCTTTATGTTATAATTTCGCATTCTGTATTCACATTCTTTCATGAAGATTGGGCAGAAAAAAGGAAAATAAATTAATCATAGTGCGTGTCTTCGTATCTGGTGGAAATTTATACACATTTACTCGAATGTTACCCAATTCGTAGAAAACGCCATGCGCATTACATCAAACATCCGGGTACAACATTTCGGAACAGTTTTTTCGTTGCTTTCTTTGGCTTCTAGTGTTTGCCATTTACATAGTTTTTATTATTCAAAATTGAAAGCGCTACCAAACAGCCACGCGTGAGGTTTCATGTGAGGCAGCCAGGGCGAAAGGATTGCGCTCTCGAAGACTCGACAATTTCCAAGTGTGCGTTTGTATGTGTTTTGTTTGTTTCGTGGGAATTTGAAGCCAAGCAAATTCAGTTTCATCTCTTGTAGTACGCGGTTTGTATATATAAGTTTGTATGTGTGGATGTTGGAGGAGGATAATCCAACAACGACGCAGATCGAGATGAATAGACGAGAAGGAACTGGCAGCCAGCAGCGCATCGCTGTGGATTCCGGCCGATGATGGTTGTGTTTTCCTCGCAAAATAATCTTATACTGAATGAATCCGAACACCAGCGCTAGAATCGAACGGCGACTTCATTCATATTCATAAGACCCGCTTCCAAACCCGATGGAGCCAGGGAGCCGAATGGGGAACGGATGGAACGAGCACCAACAGCAGTAAAACGGATGTGAAACGATTGCCATGCCTTCATTATCATTTCCATAAAATCCCCTTTTGAAAGGAGTCGCCTTGCATGCTGTTTTCTCTTCGTTTTGTTTTTATTCGTTGCATTTCACATCTGGTTCACTATGGTGTTAGTGACAGACGAACGCAAATTTAAGGGTTGTTGTACATTTTTAAGAAAAAAGGACATGTTGGCTAATCTGTTGTGCGTTAATTCAAGTTATGAAATTGTTAGACGTAAAAATCCTTTCGAAAATATGGTATAAGAGAAAATATAGTAAAAAATATATGATACTCTAATCATAATAAACCTACTTAGCTTAAGTTGTTTTGAAATAGAAAAGAGGTACTACGTTTGGATGAATTTCAACATCCCCTAGCACAGTAAAAAAAAATCCTTGGTTTACCGAAGGAGGTTGTTAGTGCCTAAAACGCCTAAATGTTGGCCTTTCGAGAGAGTTTTTGGGAAGTTCTAAATGAATTTTAAAATCACTAAAACAAGTGATGACATCAACGACGGATTTCAAATCAACAAATGTGTTATATGTATATATATATCAACGTCCAACAGACGGCTACTACTATTGACTCTAGGATTTCGTTATGATTGATTTCGGTTGTGAGCCTTTGATTGCTTCCAAAACCTGAATAAAAACAAAAAGATAATTTTAAACTAAACCCAAACCATACACTTTATAATCTTATATATAGTATAAATCTTTCATTATACTTAATTTACTGATGTATTTTATGAAAATAATACGGTGTAATTTTCGTTAAAAGAACACGGTGCCAAAATAAACTTTTACCCTGGTCACGCACCCCATCTCGCAGGAAAAAATATTAAAATTATATTTACGATTCAAACTGAAAGTTTTCTTCGTTACGATTACAACTCTGCTGTGCAAGAAACAAAGCTGCGAAACAAGTATATTTTCTTCTCCACACTCCTTACAAGGTGTGTTACTGTTAAAGTAAACATATTCCAACACTGCATCGATCCGATCGGTACGCTGTGGCTGACGCTTGTTCGAGCCGTTCGTTGTAGGTGGCACGCTCGTGTGAGTAACTTTTATGCGCTCTTTAACTGCATAATTTGAAATTGAAAACTTGACCTTTTACAGTAATGGTACTCCGGTTAGTATGATGGGGCAAATACACCCACCCAGATCAAATGTTCATACTTCGAAGGAGGATTATTGTTCGTTGCTTTCAGCAACAATAAACATTCTAGTGTAACATCATACAACATAAACCATCCTACACGCCCACATACAAACGCTCATAGAATAATATTACGCTGAAGAGTAGTTCTTTACACGAGAATGAAGAGAAGTAAGGGTAAAAATATAGCATGAAATATAGGCATAGAAAAACTGCTATCTTTTCCATTATCACTGTTTGCGTGGTAGCAGTGAATCGTATTTTATTCGCTAACCCCCGCAAAAATCTGCTCGAGTGAACTTTCCTTCGCGATGGGGATTTGCATTTTCGGAGCGGTTCTGTTGATTTAGGAGAAATTTTCTACCAGCCACCCGCTCACGTAACGGTGCCGACGGCAACGATGGCGCAAGTTTTCAGATAAATCAAAATGCAAACGCTTCCGCTTGGTCAACGATCGGTGCTGTTCATTCGCTTCGCTACAACCATCGGAACTGTTTATTTTACTTCGAGTGTGGAGCATGCTACGACCGACGCATGTAGTGTTATATGTGCGACTAAATGTTACATATACAGTTTGAGTTTTTCCGACGCCTTTTAAAAATGGCAACAAATCTGCTCTGATAATAGGCTTGAAGAAAGCTCCAAAAGGGCTCCAAAATTATAAATATTCCAACCACTTCCGTACGTTTACGATGGCGCATTTCTCATCATACCTCATTAATGGCACAATGAAAGCAATGGTTAGCAAAGCGCAATCGCTGAACGATTTTACTTGAATTGCAAACGCTCGCTCATAAAAATTGTTCCGATTTGTTTACGCAAAACACTGCCAAACAAATCGTAATACCGGTTGAAGGAAAAGACGAAAGCGGGTATGACGGTCGTAAACCTTTCGTTATGATTCATTAAAAGCAATTTCCGAACTTGGCACCGACACCGTCGCTGGACGTAACAGGCGTCGGACGGTGTCGGTGTTGCATGTTCGTTCAACCGATGCCAAAATAAACATACACTGAAGGAGATGATTCCTGCGATGGATCACGAGATAAATGGGAAATAAGATTCACGCATTCCGAGTGGTTTGATGGGACAGAATGTAGAAACGATGAGTTTTTACGATAGCAATCGCTCGGAAATTAGTAGCCCGATACTCGTTTTGGTATTTTATTTCAATTGGCCGTAGATGACTGTTCTAGTTAATATTTGAATATGGTAAATGATTATGGATTGTTTTTTGGCAAACAAAATAAGGCGAGAAGAGGCGTTTTGCGTTGTTAAAATTAATTATTTTATTTATGTAATTTGTAGCTTGATTTTTTGACACATTAAATATAAAAAGCTGATATGTTGAATGTCAATAAGCTCAAAATATTATTACGCTGTTACAATCTGCACTATTTAGTATGAAACAATCGAACTACCTCTGTAGCGAGGGAATTAATACTTTTAGTAAAATACTCGATTTATTCGAGACCACATGAAAGGAAGGCCTCTACCTTCATCGTTCGTAAACTGGTTCTTATTTTTTTTCAAACACTATGCCACTCACCGCGCTTCATCTGAATAAAACACTAAAAGCAAAACTTAAACAGCGCCTGGCACACAAATTAGGAATGCGGTCCCTACCGATGGTAAATAAATAAAATCATTCAACCCCAATAAGCGCTGCATGGACAAACACTCATCAGTTGCGGTTCGGTAGGAGGGTGTGACTGAGCAGACGAAAATAAAAAAAACACCAGATCCGAGCGGAATCGGCAACGAAAAACACTTACCCTCTTCACGCCCAATCCGACGGTAAGGTCGGACCACTTGTTGAACCGACCGCAAGTCGTCCACTGTCCAGCGGCGTCGGCATCGTTACCGGAATTTGATTTATTTTCGTACGATGTTTCAGTGTTTCTTTTGGCGAACGGAGAATGGACGGTGTGTGTGTGTGTGTATTTTTCCAAACTGCTCTGAATCATTTTTATGAACCTTTGTGAGCACGTCAACGATGCATACAGACAAATTTTTCACCTTCGACTCGTTCAGCAGCGGTACATACAGTTTTTGGGAGGATGGAAACGTTAAAGTTTGGCAAAGGTAGGTAAGGCGCGTGTGTAGGAAAAACTATTTGACCTGGTCTTTTACTTCATATGCACACTTGAAGCTGTCACGAGGATGTATAGAATGAAACACATAAACGCACGGAGAAATCAGCTTTTGATGCCGCTTTTGAAGTCAAACTTAGCTCTTTTGGTCGAAATTCGGAAGCACGTGTTGAAAAAAGAGTTATTCCAAGTGATTGATATTATTATTCGAGTATTGCAAACATAAACTTTACCTTAACTCAACTATTTTAGATTATTAGGAAACTATTTTTTTTTTCATTAATTAATATTTCAAGATAATAAATAAAAAGGTTAAAACATTTTTTTCAGCGCAACTGTTACACAAAGGATTATTAAATTAGCATTTATCGCTTATTTATCCATGCATCGAAATAGGTCGTGACGTTTTGAATATCACACATCTTTTTGCCGGCTTCTCAGCAGAATCTTGCGTTTGATTCCCGAAAAGCTCCTCGTTAGCGATAATCATAACAATAAAGCGCATAATGTTCCGAATATCCTCCCTAGCCGGCACAACCCAAATTGGCCTGATCCGAATCTCGCTCGGGGTAATCTTAATGTTGCAACCTCCCGCTCGACATATTCGCTCCACAACGCTACGATAACTGTCGTGCCGATTGTGCCTGCTGGCACCTTCCTTCGGGCGAAATCGTTGCATGGCTCTTGAATGGCAAAACTAAGAGAGAAGTGGAGAAAACAGATTCATCGTAGGACATTGACATGCCTCGGCGCTCGTCGTCTGTACGATGCCTTTTGGCGTTGGCCTCAATTTAAGCGTGTGTACATAAACACTAGGACACATACACTCACACATACAGAGTCATCAACAAGAAGACACTAGAGCTGCTCGATGATGACGATGATTCTGCAACCACGGAACGTGCACTAGTGCTCTTGCACAGGATAGCAATGGAGGAGATAAAAAAATGGTTGCGAGCAAAAACACCACCCATCACTCGACACGGTTACCAGTGGTACGAGAGTTTCCAAACATCATACAAGCAAGAGATTTTTTATGTATGTAGGACACGTATGACCGATATTCATTCACCGATCCGGAGTCGATTTTGTTATTACGCGAGCATCGACACTATCGAGCTTGGTGGCTTATATCTGGAACCATGATCATGAGCAAGACCCTTCGGTCGAAGTGTTTCCAATCCGATGGTCGCTCGATGGCACACATTTTTTACTCTATCTTTGCTTTCGAGATTTGGAATGACAGAGGGTGATTCACTATTGGAATGGTGGTGGGTGAGCGGCGAGTTAAATGATAGTGACGTGAATCTTGATAACTGCCAATCTCAAGATGTTGCCTGTTGCCCGTGATCAAAAACTCGACGGTTCTCTTTCTGATTGGTCATGTGTGGTGGTGCATAAGCCCTGAGCAGAAATTCATTTCCCACCCGCATCCTTTACTCACAGAGCTAGTGGAAACTTGTGCATGGATGAAGTCAATTATCTGGTGTTGCTGTTGTGATCGAGATTTCGGTGGAACGGACGTTCAGAACATGGCAACATCATATTTGTTCACAACCGTAATAGCTAGAGTCTTTGCATGTAACTGAAGGAAATTGTGTGTTTTTTTTGTAGTATTTAGAAAATTATTTGTGTAATTATTTTAATTGGTTGTACTTGTATGTGTTTTCTGAGAAGTTTTAGTCAATTAATATTTCTTGATAATCTTCTAAAGATTTTTAAAAATCGAATAAATCAGCTAATGTGAAATATTCTAAACCAAATGAGGGAGAATATTTTAAATGAGGGAAACTGAACTCTTTTTTAAATGAGGGAAACTGAAGAGGTTTATCAGAACATTGTTCCCATCATTTATTCATGTACAAAAAATATTTTGAAATCCAACCGCCATAGAAGCGACAAATTCAAATTTAATTTCTGTGAATATTCACAAAGAGATATAAAATTGTATTCTACCAACTGTCAAGCTTTTTCAAAAAAAGAAAAAAATATATTTTTAAAATATCTAGATTTGCACGCTGCAACCAAACAATGTAATCTACGTTAGCCCATAATATCCGAAGAGATAAATTATCATTTCGAATGCCAATGCCCATCAATGCCGCCATTGATGATCTCTGCCTTGCAAAACGGATGCAAAGCTCCTACTACGCTTCTTCTTCTCCTTGGGGATCAATTGAACTGATGTTTACGATTACAAAAACTGTTTCTTGGAGAATCATGTCATGCTGTTCCTGTTGCTACACGTTACCAAGGCCTCGATGGAAACATCTGGGCCGTTTAGGCTTATATCTCCGTTCACTGCTCTCAACAGATTTAAACAACCCTTTCCATCTGGCGGGCAGCAGGTTTAACAAGAGGTCAGTCGACGAACATACACCGACAGCTTCGATTTCGATTGGCGTTCGTTTATAAGTAATGAGGGTGAGGCTTTTCCCATGACAACCCATTTCGATAAAGAGGCAATAAACTGTCAATGGGAAGCAACAGTGACCTGTGCCTAGTGAAGTACGCTGTACGGTAAACCTTTTGTCTGTCGCCTTGGGAATGCCAACAGACACATGCCCGTGAACGGAACGCTGGTAGCTTCGGGTAAAGGGTAAAGGTAAAACTACCGGGATTAATTAAAAACTCGTTTGAGGTAGGGTTTTGATGATGAACAAATTATTTTCCGTTTAAGTCAGATTTTGACACTAGCGATGAGTTATAGATTGTCCCAAAACAGTAATGAGCATTGATTAACGGGATGTAAAGAAAGTATTGAACAATATAATTTTGAATAATGACCTGGATGAATTGTAAGCATAATGCAAATGGTATAAAATATAAATTTAAAATTTTATATATACCTAAATTTAAAATATACACTGACATCATATTTCAAATTGTTTATTTTATCCACTTCACCCATAAAAGCTAAAACTGCTTATTTGTTTGAATCATTCTAATTTTCACACTATATCTTAATTAATGTGTAGACATTGAAGGGAGGCAGTGTTGTAATATACTGTTCGGCTCCATTTTCACGGAATGCTTACAAATTCATTAATTCTAAAACATTGATAAAACAATCCGTCGTCTTGTGGTTGCAGTTGTTGATTTAAAATTCCCGCACAAGTGAAAAACTGTCAATACAATTTGTATCAAATCACGGGAACAAGGCTTTCCAGGGGAGATAACCTCATAAGTATGAGAGAAGGTGGAAGAGGGTTGTAAGAGGAAAGTATAAAAAGACCGCACTTCGGCCACCGATACGGGGTCGACATTTGGGGCCAAGTGTCACTGGCTCATGAAAATTTATTGCCAGGATTAACAAACGTCCCTGCCCCAGTACCGGGCCAGATCCCGTAAAACCATCCTATTTGGATGGAACTGGAAGTCCGAATCGATTTTCCGTCTTCAGGCTAGGCTTTTAACTATTTTCAGCACCGATCCCGTTTTTCCGACGAACCGATGCAAATTACTTGTCCATCATGTTGAAAATAAAGCAGCAGACATGCCTCACGGTTGGAATCACAGTGCAGCAATGGCTACCGCTAGAGTAGGTGTGCGTGTGCATCGGGAAAATGTCCTGCCAGGCGTACTGGGCACCCAGTAATAAAGTGGTTTAGGGCCGCTACAAACGAAGCAAATTGACGCTATAAATAGGATCAACTCTTCAGTTCAGATTTTGCTGCTCGAGCTATGGAATGTGGTTGCTTTCGTTTCGCTGAACGCAGGTCGGGATTTTCCTCTAGATTGTTCGGAAATAAGGCTGCGGTTTTGCCGTGTGTCAAATGTGAGTGTATTTTTGTTGGAAAACGTAAAATAGTCTCACTATTCTGCAGCATCTGTTGCTTCGTTTGCTTAAAAGTAACAATTTTTCCGAAGTTGCTTAGCAGCAGCCTCGCTATAAACGAATATTACGTCGCCCTTTGGTGTGTTTCCAATAGAGGAAACAAGCGCAAACAAGCAAGAGAATAGGCTTGTTTTCCACGAATCACCGCCTCCCGGTGGAGTGAAGTTGTGACATAAAATGCTGGAGCTGAATATTGTGTTGCTTTGGTGGTGGTGAATTCAAATCGAATGTCAACAGTGATACATATATCGCTCCGAGATAGAAGACAAACGGTAGGAGAGTGAAAGGACGAGAAAGAGAAAGTAGAATCGAGGAAAATAACGAGCAAGTGGGCAAAACCGCCGCTGGCAACACAGCATGGCTGGTACGACTCGACTTTCATATTTGTTGGCGTGGTTTGGCGAAAAACTCCAACTACACGTTCCCTCACCCGGGCGCGATGAGAATTCGCGAAAAATCAAATCAATTTTCCGCTAAACGCACGTACACATATACACATGACTGCGATTTCCAGGATCCTAGGATCGATAAAGTGAGTGGAAGAACATTATTACCCACCATCCACCCACGTCGCGGTATCGCTTGGGCTTGGATTTTCTGTAGCAAGGGAATTGGATTTCCGAGCGCAACAATTTCGAGCAAAAACAGTGCTGCCACACGGTGTGGGAAGTGCAAACGTGCACGCCGTCGCCTGGGCTGAATTTTACAGTGGATGAAACGTGGAAGGGTGCTTTGGGAATGGTGTGACGATAAAAATAAATGGAAATAAAATTACACGATAAACTATCTACCTAAATAAATGGTGACAGGTGGCAAGGCGACTAAAGAGGGGAAATGGATACGAATTGAGGTTAGTATCTTTGTTTTTAGGCAAGGGTTTCGCTTTGCTGCTGTGTCTCCGCACAATTCGTACCGTCCGTTCACGTGAAGTTTTCTTAATGGAGACGCCTGGTGTTTTACTCGTTTGTCGGTTTATTTTATACTCGGAGCCCGTTCGTCTCACTCATGCATGAAACATCGAATGGGTGATTTTAGGGCACGAAAGAACCCACGAGCCTATGTTAAACACAGTGCCAGCGGGCAGTGTGGGTATTTCCGTAAAGTTGTCGCAATAAATTGAAGAGTTATCTGAGGGTGGAAATCGCTCGTTTCGAACCCGCCCCGGGAATTCTCATTATCACGTTTCGAGCTCTTCCTCTTTAATACTGGGTCGGGAAACTTATTGGGTGCTTCTGCTTTTTTGTTTCTTCCATTCCAATTTAAGTATGAAAACTCGCTAACATCGGTACTTTCGAATAATGAGAGACCTGCAATGAATTGCTCTGACTGGAGGGAATAATTACACCACGCAATGGCTACAGCTAATTATGGTCAATGAATATTCGCAAATTAATGACCAACGAAACCGTGACCGGTAGATGTGGAGGGAAAGGATTGATGATAAACGGAAAATTTTTGGTGTAAAATCTTACTCAGCACTAACATCGAATATTGCTGCGCAGGTAAATATTGGTAGAAGATTTGAACCGATGTGTTTGCGTTAAATATTAATTTTCTATATTTACTGTAATAAGGTTATTGCGTATACTTGTAAAAATATAATGTATTGTTTTTTATGGGTGTATTATGGGTGTAATGATGATATTTTTGTACAGTTAATAAATGTGATTATTTCTCTTTTTTCTATTTTACTTTATTTTCAAATATCTTTGTTTTATTACATAAATTTTAAATTTAATTTTCTGCATAAATTTTCTTAATTATTTTTTATTGCTGAATGCGGGATAGTGCTGACGAATAAAAAACGTAATAGTATAACATTATATAATCATAAGAAGATGTTCCTGTTTTCAGCAATAGTTTCAAATAGTATCATTTATTATTTCTCTTCAAACCTATGCAAGGGTAAACATTTTCCGTTCTGACTCGATTAGTGTTGATAAAAAAAATCACACTGTAGTTTAGTGTTATTAACAAATTAGTGCTAATCACATAAGTGCACGTTTTAATGTATATAACAAACGAAACGTGATTTAATATTCAAAAATCACCTGCAGGAAAAGCTTATTCGGCTGTTTTTGTCGTTACTAGCCGTGTAAGTACTGCATCATTATAAAAAAAACAACAGCGTCCTTATAAGTAAGACCTACACAAATTTATTCGAAAGATCCTCAAAAAAACATCTTCAACTTAATGTGCTTAACATAGTAGGAAACGTTACAATTTCAAGGCCAGCTCTGTCGGAACTTACCAATAACAGAAGCATTTCTTTTCGATCGATCGCACTCATACGTAAGTAAATATCTTTTCCGTTTAACGTACACTCATACTGGCAAAAGGCTTTTGCACCAATTCTTTTGCTACTGGTTAATTGGCAAACATTTGCGGAATCTAACGTACCGCGCATGAGGCGCGAAATGAATGGACATTAAATAAAGTCATAACCATTTTCCGCCTAACCGTAAAACCTGTAAGAGGGGAAACGCAGTTGCTCCTATGGGAGCTCCTTTTTCTTCTTTCTCTTTACTCCTGCATGGCTCCTTTCTTAAACGGTGCGCATAATTTTATGGCCCATGGCACAGGGTGTCGCCGAACATCTGTCGCTGGCAATTTATCGCATTATTGCGTTTGTGGTAAGTTCTGGTCGAAAGTTTCGGCTCGTATCCTGCACTGATTGTGGAGGAGTAATTGGGTAGGTTTATTTTGCGACACATACATTTGCACACATCACTACAGGTATATGCCAACGCCATTCCATTGCCGCTACCGCTTATGAGCGCTAATAGCGTCCAAAATGCAAACCAAGCGAATTGACTAAATGCCACCCAAGCCTTTTCAAATGTGGCCGATTGATCATTTTATCGGTAGAGAAGGTACGAGGGCACATAATTTACCAGCTCCCACCCGGAACATTAATGGCACGACCGGATAATTGCTTGGACTGGAATGGAAAACGGAAATTGAATATGCAAACGCCCCTTCGTTGGGAAAACATAATTTTCTAAGATAGGCGGGAAGAGGTTTTTACCAAAAGATCCGTCGGACCGCTCGCAATAAATGCTCAAAGTTACCCACGAAAGGGGTGAACGCAATACTTGTAAAAGAATTGAGAAAACATCCAACACAGTGGAAAAGGTATGGATGTAAATGTACTTTTTAAACGAGTTCAATCGCGACTGAAACTCAACGAGCCGCTTAAATTTAATTGTAAGCTCGTTCGTGGAAACTTTGGTTTAATATATTTAACGATTGTTTTCCACCCGAGGTAACATGGGGATGGAAACAGTTTTCCAAAATTGTTTTCAACACCCATTTGAGGAAGGGTTAACGTTAATTGTGCTTTCTATCGCGAATGAATTTTTCAGTGGTGTTGATGTGATTTTTTTATAATTGGAATTGAAGTGTTTTTATCGTCGTTTTGGTAAGCTTTCTGGTTTAATTGTATGTTATGAGTATGGGAGCATGCTGTTTATGTTATGAAAAAACCCCTAGGCTTTTTCAATCTTCAAATGTCGTTCACCTTTTGAAGTAAAACAAAGATTTAAAAAGAAAGAGTGAGTGGGAGCGAGAGAGGTAAAGAGAGAAAGAGCAAGAGATAAAATCTGTAAAAATCTACTGAACATGAGAGTTTTCATTATAGAAGAGTGTTTTCCTGTGCCTCCATTTCATTACAGATGATTGTGAAATATCAAATGCCATCTTCCATTACGTCCTTAAACCGTCGTCTTATGCCATCCGCTGTTTTTATTTTGTTTTCTTAGCAAAGTATCAGGAGATATTTTCCCTTTTTACCCCGGTGGACGGTTCGCTTTCTTCTGTGCTGAGATTAGATCGAAGGATTTCTCTAAAGACCAGGCGAAAGTTTTTTTTTTTTTCATTGTATGCCCTCGGCCGGAGGGTCTTCCAGATATACTACCGAGGGCTCTCTGGGATTCGCGGCCTGTGGAGCTCGAAATATGAACGAGCACCCTCGAATATGGGTTGGATACGCAGTCAACATGGACAAAATGGAAAAGAAAAGAAAGAAACACCCAGTAACGTGGACGAACAACGAATAAACTAAACGCATATGATGTGCAAGTGGATCGCGTTTCAACGAGCTGCGAGCACTCGAACCACTGTCGACAAAGGACAGACAGTTTTCGTCGCCGTGTTGGGCGTGCCGGATCGAGAAATTGGCTATGGGTTTTTTGTGGTCCTATTTTGTACATGTGGTATCGAAAGCGATGCAAAAGGAACGGGAGATTGGTATTGAGAAGTGGTATAAGGGGAAAGTAAAAGACATGTGGGAGATAGAGTGATAGCGAAGCGAGCATGAAACAAAAATGAGATTTTGCACTTTAATGTTGTGTGGTTAGATGGGTTGGTTGAAAGATGTTTCGGCAGGCTGTGATGAAACAGGGGTGATAAACCTAACTTTATTTGTTGGTAAAATATTAATTTCGTATACAATAATGGAAGACTTTGGAATTAGAGTTAATAATAAAATGTAAGTCGTTGCCATCATTTTCACAAAATTTAATAAAACAAAATGTGTTTTCTGTGGAGCAGCACGGTGTAATGGTAGCGGTACAAGTCTTTAACACGACAGGATTGGTACCCTAATCTCGTTCGGGCCGTTATTTCCGTTACGTTTGTCAGCCCACAAGTCGTTAGAAAAGCATGTTTAAATACATATTATGTGTAGCTGCATTTTTTTTTAAATTTTGATTTTCATGTTTCGTAAATTGCTTTTTTGTTTTAATGTTTTATTGCTTTTTTGTTGATTACAGTTTGTACGTTTTATAATTTGCAGTAATAAATTTTAAATTGCAAAATTTACAGCGATTAAATAATATAAACTTATCGTTGCAACTTGTCAACTTATCCTTGATAAACAAATAGAAAGTTTATGTACCCTGGACGCAAAGATTGTGGCAGCGCAAGGACCGTCAGATTGCACCATAAAATGGAACGGAAGCATTATGGTCGGCGGCCGGCAGGCAGGCTGCCCGTGGAATATTGATTTCCGGAACCGGCCGACATGTTCTCGCGGCACCCGGGGTGCGAATGGTATGGATTTTTCCGAAGCACCGAAGCATCGTACATCCGCAGCATCCCCGTGTGGCGCTAGTTTGGTTGTGTGCAGAGAAATGGGCTTGCCACGGTTGGACAGTAAGCACTCGTGCCCACGTTCGTCGTTTTGCACTCTCGCTCTCGTGCTCATAAGTGGATTATTGTTCATTAATCCGGTCCCCGATGGCCGTGTGCAGTCCGATTCATTTGACGCCAAGCTCAGCGCCGGGATCTCGGCGCTAAAGGGCACCCCGGTATTATCGATTATTTTCGCTCTCCTAATCGTATCGCCCGGACGGTACGCTTTGGCGGTTTGGACCTACCCGTTGCTTTGGGGTACACAATTATGCGAAGGTACGTGGATGGCTCAAGGAAGGGTGGCGGTTCTCTTCAGACTATGCTGAGCTGCTCAGGAAGAAGTGGGAAGAAATCTTACGAGCTGGTACAGCTAAGCGGGCTGATAATGCCTTCAATGCCGGTTGGATTGGGATTGGATTAGCTTGACATATGTTGACATTCGATTACAGTTGGACTGCTTTTAGTACGACGTAGGAATGGAAAAAATGGAACATTAGTTCTTTGGCAGCCAGACGTTCCACAGTAGTTCCTGGCTCCTCAGATATTCAATAAGGTGAGATCGTAAACGTCGAATCATCAAGAACGTTTCCTTGCACATAAGCAAACAGTAAAGATAAACACTCCCCATAAAACTGGCAGTTGATCTATATTTAAATATTTAATACCTTGCCGGATTAGGGTGTCTTATGGTTCTTAAGATGAATCGATCGATTCGGTCGATACAATAGCACGCTGAGCTATGTTCTTCCTTTTGTAAGTGCCTCACCATGGCAAGTGTCAGGGAAAGCTAAACAAAATAAACAAAATACCACTGTGTACGGCAACACGTGTTCAATTTACTGCAACACCGGAATCCAAAAGGGAGCAGCCGCCGGATGTTGATCCGCAACTTACTCAATCACGAGCCCATTAGGATCGATGTTTAATTTTTGATAAGTTCCGACGTACCTAGCCAAGCGTGGCATCGAACATTACGGAACACAGTGCCACTTCCCGTCCACTTGTTCAACCGAGTCAAGAACGTCTCCAATCTAATTCTATTCACCGCTTTTCTATGCTCGGCGTATGGAGCTGCTGTGGCTGTGACCACGAAGAAAATCAAGTAAAAAACATGACGCACCCGTTGTGTGTATGGGAGTATCGACTGCTCCCGTGGTCTCGTCGGATCCTGTACCATTAAAGAGTGTGGCTTCCTCCCGGAGGAGTCACCAAGGAGCTTAATGGATGGTAAAAGCATTTTTTATCGATGGATCTGCCAGGAAAGAGGCAATACCAGGATGAATACTAGTGTTGTGTTGTGGATTTAGCGGATGTTGAACGGTCCTTATGGGTAAGCGAGAGAAAAAAAGCTACGCTAAGGCTTCTCCTTGACTGAAGAATACAGCCGAAAACCGGGAGGAAGAAATATGGTAAGACACATCCCAAAATGTCCAAAAATCGGACGTATCGTCCGAGAGCAAACAAAACGGTCGATGGATGTATTGCAAAAGAAGAAAAATTGACCCTGCAAACGCTTCCACGGTGGCCGATGACGACAATGCGTTCGTTGATTGCTTGACGCTCGCTCTTAGAGTCCGCCGTTTGCTCCATCTCGATTATATTACGGTTCACAATGTTGCTAATGTTGACGATGTGTGTCATAAACGCCAGCACCCGTGTATGTACGATGCTAGGTTAAAATTGTTTTCTCGCTTCTAGCTCGATGATTCTTATTGAAATGGATGTCCACGAAGAGATAAATGAGACCCTTGGAAAATTTATGGAGGATGATTAAATTTATAGGTTATTTCTCTCATGATCAAGCCGTCGTAGTCCTCAACTGTGGAGGAGCATATTGTCGGCGATGCGATGATTGTTTTTTATTTTGTTGGTTGGTGTTTATGGAAGGATCTAATGAAGCTTATTGCAGCTTTTCAGTGATCAGTGGTCGTAAAATATAGCACGGCCGCTCACTTACCTGGTGCTTCCATCCATCAAGATGCGGCTCCGGGTTCAGTGCAAAAAATAATCCAAAATCGTTTCCATTATATCCACTTTTCACTCATGAAATCGTTTTAGTTTTCAATTTTATTGTAACACATTGCCTTGGATAAAATTAATGCAAAAAATTAAATGATGCAACCTTCAAGGGAGTTTAAATATTCATGCAGAACACTTCACTTCTCACGGCGTCCTCAGATCGTGCTGGAAGCAGCGTACGCCCGTCACTCACTCACGCACTCTCTTGATGCCGGAGTTTTCTCGCACCTTCGTTTAATCCTTCCTTTGACAGGCACTTTGCTCGCGATTTCCGGTTGGGGTTTCAATTAGCACCGTTTCTTCCTCGCGCTATAACATTCGCAAAAATGCCTTCCAGCGTTTGCTTCAAACTTTAGCGCTAGATTGATTTTGATTTCCAAACCCACTACGGGAAGGCTCTAAAATCACACACACATACGCACGCACACATAAGCATTATTACTAAAGGCGCCTCTTTTCAAACGAGACACAAACACACAAACACACAATGACGCGCACACAGATACAAGTACACAATCCTTTATTGAATGTCTTTTTCTTCCTTCGCTCGTTGTGCTTTTCGCATCGCAGATCGCTTGCCGGGAGCTTGCGGGGAAACGGTGTCGTTGGCCTCCGCAGGCAATTTGCCTCCTAGACACCAACCACGGTAAAAGGTTTTCCGCTTTTACTTTCCAGGGACGATCTGCTTGGACCAAACTATATCGGACACCTCGAACGGTTGCCAAGACACTACCGAGAGGCGAGTATGAAGACGCACACGCTCGAATCGTTTAAGGTTTAATGAGGAATGGGAAGGGGGAGTGAGGTAGGAGGTTGGAAGGGGATAAAAAGGTGTTCAAAAGGTGGAAAGAGGTGTGCAACTCATAAGCGGTAGATATTAAAAGATGTTTTGCACGATAATATCATGCGCTGTGCAAACGGGGCTTTCCTAAGGATTTGGCGTCAGAACGCTGCTCGTGTATAATGCACAAGGGATTTTTGGATGTTTTTGATTTATATAATTAAAAAAAGTTATGGTAAAAATCGATTGCAATATTTACTGTTTGATGATTAAATTACCTGTATGTTTAATAATGGGATTTGATAAAAATGTGTCTGTTTTATTGATAACTTTTTTAATTTTAATATCATTTTGTTTGTCTAATATTTTTTTAATTTATTTAATTAGGGGAGTAACGGCCTGGCTGTATTGCTGTTTGTCTAATATTATTTATATTCAAATTTGACCTCCTTATTAGCTTATTTTTATTGTATACTTTAAATACGAATCTATACTAATAATTCAATCTGCCACGGGAAATTTGTCCAACCCATAACTTCATGGCAAGTATACACATATGAAAAATCTTTGATGTGCTTTGTCACACACTGAATCGAACAAAATAATACTTTTGTAATGACTACTTTCTTTATAAAACCGAGCGAGAAAGAGCGTTGTTGGAGCAAGGAAGAGAACAGAATATGAAAAAATGAGAACTGAAAACCATTCATTGGTCCATTTCAGGAGCGGCGGCGAAGTGAACCGTAAAATGCATACAAGCTCAAAATCAAACGCAATGTATCCAATAAACACCGCCGTCCAATATTAAACACATAAGCATAAACTCTCACATACAGACACACATACACATACGGTAAACTGAAGCCACAAAGTAATGGCTCAACTACACTGACTCACTCACTGCTGGTGGAACATTCACGGCACACCACACGGTCCAATTTTCCTACGTTCTCCTCCTGCTCCGCGCGTGTGTTTGACTCTCGCACGTTTTGTTGTTTTTTTGCCCTTGCTCTTTCTGCTTCCTTTACCGTTTTTCCAAATGCACCGAACCGCTGTCGATTCGTTTCGATTTCCTCGGCACGGTTGCACACACCTGTGTCTGCGTTGAGAGGTGCACCAATGTTTGCCACCCCCCCAAGAGGTGGGGTAGGGAATATTCGGCCGACCAAAGACGGTGGGGGATAGTGTATGTGTGTTTCTCCGTGTGGCGATTTTTCACGACCGCGCACAGCAAACCAGATTTCCAGCGCACCGCGGACCCGGGTCCTGCTCGGAAGAAAAGCGCACCTCAACTGAGTCGGACCGTCGGGTTGGCGAAGGAAAATTTTTCGCCACGCGACCTTCGGGCCGTGTCGGCTGTGGCGGTTGATATGTATTTGTTACTACCACACTGGTAACAACGATAGTCAATTGGGGTTGCGTTTGTACGCGTTCCGTTTATGTTGGGTTGGTTGGATGTGTTTCGCTTCGGCAGCTGGCCCTTGTCAAATACATGGACCTGTTTTTATCTCCTACCGAAATGATACATCGCTACGGTTGGATACCGGAAGAAAGGTGTTGTTATTGGTGAAGCATAGTTGATAAATGGCATTAAATCATACAAATACCAGGAATAAAAACTACGTTTTCTTGTAACTTGAACACTTCATATATTCCTTACTATAGGTTCATTAAATAAAATTATTAAATAAATGTTTTAAAGACCTTGTTTTAACATCCCTCAGAATCACTGTTCACAAAAGGGTCGTGGATGTTAGAAAAGTGTTTCATGATATTCTTTTTATAAATGCGCGCGCATCGCATTCTCATCGATAACGCGACAAGGGACATTCGTTTACTCGGTGCTTCTTGGTTCGAAGTATGAAGCTTCCTTTTCCAGATCCGTAATGCGTATGATGGTGTGTGCGGCCTGTGATAATGTATTGGTGTGTCGCTTTTTGCTCCATCAGCTCTTTTCTCTCTCCTCTAACAATGAACATGGGTAATGGGGACGGTCTCGCCAGAAAACGATCGATGGAGACAAACCAATACCATTACCGTGAAGGGTCCAGGAGTGAACGAAAAGCATCCAACAAGGAAGAACGCTTCACACATATACATACACACATAGGTGTGCAATTTGTGGTGATAAGCACGACTACATGCAGCACAATGCATGCTGCCGAGCAGCCAGAAGCAGTTCGGCAGCAAGTGCCAGAACCGGAACAGCCAAACAGGAATTGATTTGTTTTGCGAGCGTGTACAGCGGCCCGACGACTCCTGGCTGGGAGAGAAGGTACTGCTCTGCTGCGATTCAGGAAGGAACATCGGGAACAAGCGTATAGAAGTGGAAAATGATAACGGACTCAGAAGTGAAGAGTGGATGAGGTAGCGACTGGAAGAAGGAAACCTGATTTTCCTTCCGACCAGAGAGTTGGCCAAGTCGTCTATCGGTTCAGTACTGATAGGGTGGTTCAAACTCTGTTTCCACAGGGTTACACTGTTTAGTAGAAGTTTATGAGATATTTTTTAAAAAGTTCATGATATATTTATTTGTTAAACAGATTATCATTTTAGTTAAAATTGTGAGTAGTTTAAGTTTATTACTGCAATATTTTATATAATATTGAAGGCTAGAAGCGCCAGTATTTTTGTTTCCTCTACATAAATGATTTTAACTTCTTCATGTGTTTAAATTCGACCTTTAGATATATTCTTAAATTTGTGGATTCGAAGTAAATTCTAAAACAGGGTTTTCGATAACCGATAGAGATCCATTTTGGATATTGTAATCTTCTAGCAACCGTAATCGGAAGATGGAAATAGTTTGAGGATGTAGTGGATTAAATTTCGAATGATGTTTCTAGTTTAATTTTTTGTAATAATTGGTTGCTGTCACTATTTAATTGTGGAAATGTATATTTTTTTAATAAAATTATAATATTTGGAGCTCGTTAAGCATGAATAATGTCCTCAATAATATTGACGCAGTCATTCAGATTGTATTTTCTTAATGACTGCTCACAAATCATTCCAATAATTGAAAACGGATGTAATTGTTTATCAAATTTATACGTATTTTATTCAAAAATGCAATACTTCATAAGTATTCTTTTGATACGCTTTTTAATTTGTTATTGAATTCTTTAAATATTCAACACCTTGACCCGTTTATGAAGTTCTTTAAAATAAGTAATTTATTTTCGTGAAATAACTGTCTGAAATGCTTTCACTTTGCAATATTTCAGAAAACTTTGAAATATTTCGAAAAGCTTTCTACTTTCAAGCTTTTCAAGTAAATTATTAAGCTTTTGCGATTCGAGTGGTTTAAATGATTCGGATCGGACATAATTTTCTTACTGTTAAAACACCAGCAAAATAAATAGTAAAATAAGATCATAATATTTATAATATTTTCCAAAAAATATTCATAGCTTGTTTCGTTAAATTTGAGAAACACCAGGTATGAGATATTTATTTCAGTAATGTTATGAATGTAATATAAGTTATGTTTATTAGTATTAGCGATTATTATGTCACTTGAAAGCGAAAAAGAAGACTTTCATGAGTTTATTGCAAGATTTGTGCCAGAAAAACTTTATTTTGCTCTAATTTGTTAGTAAGTCATTATTTACTACCAAGAATAGTCTGTTCGTTCGTATGAGAATGTTTAACCCGTGTTAATATTTCGTTTTCAGTGTTATGAATAAACCTAATGATGGCACTATCACGACGATTGATCGTGTAGTTTGTTTATGGTCGTAACAAAAAAGAGTGAGGTAAACTTTACACGCTTATCTTTTCACATCGAGAGCAGTGCATCTAGGATGCGCGCAGCACGGTCTCTATAGATAAGCATCTTCCTTTCTCCGGCTGGAGCTATTAAATCAATTTGTTCAACAAATAACTACCAGCACGGTAAGTCGTTGATGAAGCGTAGGGAGACCTTTCTTTTCGCTTCATTTGACTGACTGGCTGGGAAAGATGAGTGTAAGCATCCGGGAACGGGAACAGCTGTCGAACATTTCTATTATCATAGCAGAACAAAAAATGCATATATGCTCTGCGCGAGCACGCGCGTGCTGCGACGCAAACAACACTGGTATGGATAAACATTTATACTGTCCCCTTATTGTTTGGTATGACTTTTTCTTGCTATAATCCAGAGCACTGCTCTGCACTTGTATGCTAATGCGTTCGATTCTCTTCTAGCATACTTTCCCATGTCGGGATAGAGCTTCATTTGTTTTACATTAGTGCTGCTGTCGGTGGTTCCTCCCCTTTTTTGTACGCAGACTGATGCAGCAGTAATCTACCGCGCTAAGTGAAAAGTTGTGTGAATAAGCGATTCCTTACTCGGTAATGTTATGCTGATAGAAAAACAAAAATAATTTTAATTTTTCAACATAAACGCTTGTGCACAATTGAAGAAATATTTGAAATTAAAATATAAAATGCTTATTATATCTTTTTTAACATTTTTTTAAATTGAGACTGGAAACTATTCAATACATTGAATAAAAGCGAAAAGGACAGTATCGGTAGTATTTTTTGCATAAAAAGCAAAAAAAAAAAGATTCATTCGCCAACATGAAGGAGAATCCGAAAGGAAAACACAGCATGAATGAATTTCACATTCGCTTACCATACATTCAGCACAGTCCAGCGGATGCATTGGGGTGCAACGGATTGCATCGGTAGGTTGCGATTATCGGCCGGTTTCGATCTACATGGTATAAATATTCACGCACGCCCAGCTCCCCGAGGGCCAACGTGTAGCGTCGTGTATGATGAGCATTTTTTTAAATATGTCATTATTACAACAGGCTCGCAGAAACCGGAGCGTTTCTTCCCCGCATTATTCAATCGTTCAACCAATGCAGCGGTAGAAAAAGGAGCTTGATGCTAGGGACAAGCACGGTGCGACGATCATGTTAACACCTGTTTAGCGATCGTGTTTTCGATCTACGGACCGAAGTGTGTCACGGATGGGAATGGTTTTCACACGCTGTTGACGTTGTTTTTTTTTTAATGGTATTCGTAACGTTTCCTACCATCCACCTACTTCCGGAGGCGTGCGGCTTTAGTGGCTGTCGCCGAGCGCTAACGCACGTATCAGTCTTTGCATCAACTGGGGCAGTAGAAATTTAAAGTCAATAAATTTCACCACTAAAAGAAACGAACCTTGCGAGATTCATCACAAATTGATAAATGTTAGAGAATGAACGAACGTTCTTATATGTAGAAAGAGTATACAAATAAAAATACATATTGTGGATGTTTGAAGAAGTAATAAAAGTTAGTGAGTTATTATATTTTTTTAAATTTAAATTTTCTTTATCTTTTGTCCTATTTCAACGATGCGAGTGAAAAGCCATGGGTTTGCACTGGCAGTTCCCTTTCTTAAAATAAATAGTCTCATAGTCGTTGGTGTGTACAACAAAATTCTAAAGAGTAATTTTAAGATTATTTGCTTCAATAACTATTAAAAATTTCATTAGTAAGATTCGAAAGATTTCAACATATTGCCTCGGATGCTGCCATTATTTTGCCCAACAGGAATGCAACATAGCCACCGTGTAAGCAATTCTCATTAAAATGCCTCACCATCGCCATCCCATGAGGATGCAATGCGTGCTGTTTCATTTTAACCTCTACCACATCCCGAACGGGTAATCAAAATCGAACCAGAGGAATTTGCAAATGCAAATTTTTTATTTGAAAAGTAACAAGTTTCGAATAGAGGCGGACGAAAATAAACCACGGAGTCAAAGTAGAATCTAGCGTCGCTTAAAGGCATTGCAGTGCTGCAAATTTGCATTCCAGACTATGTGGCTCTGCTTTGCAATACATAGTCCATGGTCCACGAGAATACAAAGTTATCGGAATGGTGCTAACGAAAAAATAATACGAAACAAGTACGAATAAGAGTAAACGACGACGAAGAGCTTCTTTACGCTTTACGACACCAACAGTGCCACCGGTGGCCGCAGGCGGCAGGTGTCGTTCGTGAATGATGATTTCACTCCCGCTGGCTGACGATAATGTCCGTGAAAATGGGGTGCCCGCTGTGAGTCCCACGCGAACAAGCGGTGCAGACGCGTGAAAGGCACGCCGGATGTCATAATATGTATCGTGTGCGCAATTTATTCTCATTTTCACGCATCCCGGTCCTGGTCCCGGTTGCGATCAACCAAAAACCGCAATCCAGGCGTTTGGGGCTGAGCGTGGAAGTGATCGTCGATCGGTTGACGAGGGACTCCCCGTTGATTTATTCACTCCATCGAAATCAGGTCTACTTGGTTCATTCTCTCGTGACTGTTTGCCGAGACCAATTAGTAATTTTTTACAAAAGTATGAAGATTCTTCCATGTGAGGGATGTGGAATTATGGGCTAGACAATGAACAAAATTTAGAAACCAACTGCTTTAACTCTATCCAAATAACAAATTCATTGAATTTAGGATTTAATTTTGAATGAACAAATTCAATACTAATACTATTTGGATAAATTTCAAAACAAAGCTCTCAAGAATTGAAAAAATGTTTTTTTTTTTTAATATGTTATCTTAGGTTTTTTATGTTTTTCTATCTGTACCATTTTCCTTGGGAGTTCTACTTTGGTGAAGTTAAATTATTTACTTTCGTCCATTTTTAAGGTTATTAAAGAAGTTTTGGCAGATTAGTGCTAAGATGTTCAAAAAAGAAATTCCTGAAATTTAAATTACTTGTCTCAAAGAACAACAAATCGAATTTTTCCCACTGTTCGCTAGTTTTGGGGCGTTAAGTCTGACACGCATCATACCCGATAATCTCTTCGCTCCCTGCCCTGCGTGACGGTAGCCTTTTGGCCACTACCGTTTCGGGACTGAAGGACGATTTACGATCAGTCAGCTTACCGACCACACGTTGTTATTACCGTAAGTGATTTGCACTTTTTGCTCCCGAAATCGCACCGAGTCGCTGAGGCTGCGCGACTGCCGGGCAAACCCATATGCCGACATCGGTCACGGTACGAACGAGGGTACCGGCAGGCGGAGAGCATAATTATGTTTTCTATTGTAAATTCTATTTTCAATCCATCCGCGCCGCACATGCCAAACGAAAAACCAACAATCATTTGGGACCTTCCAACTGGAATGCATGCGTCTCGGGATGTTCTGTTCGGGTCTTGTATCCGAAAATCGAGCGTAAAATGCTGGATATAACGTAAGGAGCGCGAGGTGTAAAAAGGTGGACAGTTTGTTTAGAGGCAGTAGGGTAGGATGTGAAAAAAAAACGGTACAATTGGTGCCCATTCATGTGTAGAAAAAATGGTAGCTGATGCGCTCGTCTTAGTGTTAATAAATTTTAGGTTCTGGTTTCTCAGACTGTTCTTTGTGGTGTATGATGCGGCTAAGGTGCACAATCTTGGCTATTAGCATAGGTGGTGTGAGGTAAGCCTAAATGGGTGTTTGGATTGGTTAAAGACAACATATGAAATAGAAGTTAGTGCAATTAGCGATAATATTGCAATAATGAGCATATGTATGATAATATAAATATATCTAATGTCTAATGAAAACAATTAATAAATCATTAATGTTATTTTCAAATCACGCCATAAAAGGTTGTAAAAAACATATCATATTACAAATTTCCCAAAGTTGGCTCATTTACTTAATACCATGGAGGCGGTAAATGATAATGAATGTAATACAAAATAATAGAAACAGATACTTTCAAAGGATAAACAATGGGTGAGAATCGGAAAAGTTTTATGATCAATATTAGCTTTATACTTTTTTTTAAGTTTGCAACATTTAAGATTTTACATTTTTTTTACAATAATACATTACAATCATACATTACAATACAAAAAATTTAAAAATATTGCAAAAAATCCTGTTTTGATTCTATTTAAAACCTCAGTGTATTTCGATAACACCTATGTATTTCAATGTTTTCTGTTAATCATTCTGTTACATTAAAGAAGCTCTATCTCTTATATATTTATATATTACCGCGTTAATTGATCAATAAAAGAAATGAAATATGCAATTTTGAGCATTCGCTGTAATATAAGATTAATCGAATAAAATGAAAATTAGATTGATTGTGTAATAAATGTTTGCAAATGAGAAGCTTCTTTAAATCAGAAACTGATTTCACTTTATTTTTTTCGTGCGTTCTTGCCTTTTACCAACAGATTTTCTCGATTTTATAAGTTTTTTTTTATACTTAACTATACTTTATGTTGGCAAATCTTTTTTAATTAATCTGGTAAATCTCATGATCGTGTACAGGATCTATATTCAAGTTAAAGTTGAAAGTAAGGATCCAAGCGTAAAGCGTTATTAGGTCCACAATTCACAAAAATACAAAAACATCTACAGTCATACGTAACCAGCCTGATTATTTTGCCATCTCAAACCGGCTTATTTCAGATTTGATTTCGATAGCGGAAGCTCCCGGATCTAATGTATGCGTTCAGACATAAATTACCCGAAGAATAAAGTGCGTAATTCGGCTATAAATTATTCCGAATGATACTGCATCTCTTCGTCCAGCAGTTTTTTTCCGTACGAGTGACTCTACACCGAAACCTACGCCCAAATAAGAAAATATGTTTCAATGGCGTTCGAAACGCGGTAAAACGTCAGCGTCCTTGCCGCATCGACATCGACTTCGTATCTGCACCGGGTGGCTTAAGTGCCTCTTGCGTGTGTATGTGGTTTTTTGTTCATTCATTGCTTTGGCACTTGACCAACCGAGCGTGTTTGTATTTATCGCCTCCGACTTCAACTTTTTATCAACTTTAATTCATTTCCACCCAAATAATTCATCTCACCAGGGCTTTCTTAGCAGCTCATTCGTTTTACGCTCTCTTTGTGAAACATTGTTCATCCGATGGTCATTAGCAAAAGGTTTTCATCACTAGGAAACAAACTAACAGAACGCACAGAATGAAACCAGCAAGTATTAAAATTCCTCTGTGAGAAAACGTATGCGAAACATACCTTGCATAGGAAATGGAAAATACAAAATGATTAATTTTTCAACCTATCGCCTTTAAAGTTGTCCAAGTAACTTACTCGCTGGATAGACTGATGTCGTGGCTCAAGTTATGTCTCTTTATTTACCGTGAATAATTTTATTCGTAAGATGGGAGAAGCAAGTTTTGAAGATTCGAGGTAAGCAGAAATGTTATGTTTTGTGGGATTTGTTTCGTATATAATTTAAAATAAACGATATCCACTCGTGCCAGAGTGAACCATGACACGATGAAAACCGAGAATACAAACAATGTTTTCACCCACGATCGTCAACCAACCGGACGACGGGCTTGGTTTACGATGTCGATGAATTTATTGAGCTTTTTTCACCCAACGACGCCACGTGAAGTCCAGCGACAGTAAGAAGCCGCTTTAACTATGTGACATCGGTTCGTTTAATTGGGGGAAGGCTTTTCTCGTATGAATAAAATGTAAAATATTTTATGCCCGTTTTGCTGATGAGCCACTCAGAATGTGCAAACCAAAGAGGGCGAACACTGTTTTTCATATTTTCCTCACAGCGCTGTCACCAAGGCGGCATCTGTAAAGAGAATATCTTGTTTTTCTCGACCCGTATTGTGGGAATTTAATTCGTTCGTGATTTTAAGAGCTAATTCTAAACGTAGTGGGTTGAATTTTATTTGGAATCAGATCGTAAAAAGAGAGATTTATTTTGCGGCACCGTTTAGGCGGGTAGAAATATGAATTTTGCAACTAGCTTATCATAAAACGGTTTATAGCATTTCGTTTGAGGTTAAGATGTTTAAATCATATGCGAATAATGAAATGAGCTGAGTTCCGGGAGTTATAATTTCGTTTTGCTTAGTTAGTGATCTAATTAATATGATATCCAGTGTATCGAAACATTGTTTATTTAAAACGGTATGAAGGCTATTATGATGAGAATAAAATACCCAAAATCGAACCGTTATCGTATTAAAAAATATTTTTATTTAAAAATAAACCAACTTTCTACATATACAAAATATTTTTTGAGCAAATATATGGCACAAGTAGATAAAAAAATTGACTCGTATGTTGAAATTGATATTACTCATATGATGTTCCGATATGATATGATTACTGAAAATGATGTTCCGATGGGGAAACTCATCCTATCATACACCATGTTTACCATGCATCTTTCTCTATCCCTGGCTATCTGTCATGCTCGCTCACGAACATTCATTGTAAGAATCTAATTATTCATGACGGCAAGATAACAATGTATTGCAAATGCATAATCGATAAACGAAATCACTCATATGTCCGATGACATTTATTCTAGAACCGAACATGAGTATCGTTTCGATCGATAAAATCAAAGCCCGCTCTTTTACCCGTTTTCTCCGTCATCAGGCAAACATCAGGCAATGCACGATGCGTATCGACAATCTAAATCCGTCGCAACCAGACATGAAACCTTTACCTACTTCCCGATCAAAGCTGCATGCATGGTTTCTTAGCTGACACGGGATTGATAAATATATCGCATCGCATCATAGGCTGGGAAATGCCAATCGGAAGCTCAGAAAGGTTGCACAATTTGTCCCCTCCCGCTTGCATAACACGCATAATTCTGGTCGGGGGCCGACAGAGTGCGAGAGAGATACAGAGAACTTTGGTATCCGGTTTCGGTTCGGATTGGCTATTGACAACCGGAATGCCGCATTGCCGTGACCGGTTCACGCTGGGATGAGAACGCACCGTCGTCCTAACGGGTGGAGATATGAATAAAGTAGGAATTAATGTAAGACATTACCCAAGATCGACAGATAAGGTGCACTTGCGGAGGGCAATAACAATCAAATGGGCTAGCGGTGACGGACGATTTAACGGCGCATCGAGTATGTAAGGCGATGAAAAATTCACGCGGAATACAGATGCCCGACATTTATAAAAAATAAAAGAACTTATTCACCGCATTTTGGTGAACAGCTTCTCTTTTGGTTCACTTAGGTGTTCCACCTTCTCATAAAACAGCTGGTCTTCACCACATCTAACCTCTTTGTTTTGCTCCATTCCTGGGCGAGCGATCGAGAGTAAGAGCATGCGCACGCTGAAGAGCATAAAATGAGCATAAAAGAGAAACAAATCGCTCCGGAGACTGTCCGGAGCGCGAGAACGTCTCAATGAAGGAAACTTCCCTTCGGCCACGGTTTGGCGGACGATGCATGCAGCAACCCGAATCAGATGATCGCCAAACGCAAGATCGTGCGGAGTGTTTCGAGTGAAGGTGGGTGTCAGATAGCAGGTTGTGTACGGTATGTTTCGGTAATGTTCGTAGAATAGAAGAGCAGTTTAGTTTGGAATAAATTTGGTGAGGAAATGTGACAAAAATTGTGTGAAAAATTATGTGTAAGTTCGAATAAAGTTCAAAATATGTTGAAAGTATATTCTACATAGGATGTTTTGAATGTATGGTTTAAGATCAATGTGTCCGTGAAGAACGATAAAATAACGCAAATTTTCCACTTCTATATGCAATGACCGTGTGATTAAGAAATTCATTCCCACCTTTTAAAAAATATCAATAATCTCACAACTGGGTGCGGCGAAAGCGATACGCAAGTAATTGCAAAATTGTGAGATTTATGGATAAAAATTGGAAGTGAAGTGCTTGTGTCAGTGGAGGGCGCGAAAAGGTGAATAAAAACGCAGCAAAATATTAAATGAAGTTTTATTATCTGTGTCGGATGTATACTACCCATCTTGGGCCGTGGTCAGCTTCGGTATTTATGGCATCATGGAAAAGTGTAACAAGAAAAAGCAGCAGCAGTGAACAAAGAATGTAAGAAAGAATTCGACCAAGAAACGTGACCGTGAGGAGAGTGCATGTGCGGTGTGTTATGAGTGAGAGATGTGTTTGTCGTTGTTGATATGCGTCCATCCTGCTACCGCGAGTGATACCTGGTGTATTAAGCCATGAAATTGCAGAAAACATCTTAAACCACCTCTCACGGATAAGGCTGGCTACGGTGGTTGTTGATCCAGATTTCCAGCTGCGTAACAAATTCGTACAAATCACGACTTTCAATATAGCACGGTCATGTTTCGCATGATTTGGTGGTCGATTTTTTATGTGAAGCATAGAAGAGTGAGTTTATCTTCAAAATGAGGAACAGCTATTTAAGGAAGGCTCGGTGCATTTCTCATGGGAGAAAATGGGAAGCTCGGGGTACCGTTTTCATGTAATAAACTCTCGAAAAAACAGCAGTTGCATGATACATACTAGTCGCATCCTTCGTGAACGGCTCACCACAATTTCGTAATGGAATAATTTCGACGCCGATTATGGATAACTCCATCCACCAGGTTCGAAGCGGGAAGCATAAGAAACCCGGTACGCCGAGCAGGAAAGACAAGAAGCACACATCACGATGGGCATGCAAACCCAGAAATGCAGCCGTATGTGCATGCTTGCGGTCTGCGCTCGATGGTGATTTATGAATTTTCTCTAAAATAGCTTATCCCATGTCTAGTTTAGGTGCAATCAAGACACATACACAGACACGAAAAGCAAAAAAGCTTTCAAACTGCATCCTCCCGCGCTTGTGCTTCGTCCCCAACGCCAATGACAATTGGCCATTGAGATGGTTCGGCAACCCAACCGCCGTTTAACACGATGCAAAAGTAGAGAGAGAAGGAGTTAAAAGCAGCCAGGATCTTACGTGCGAGATAAAGACCGCGCACCAAAGGGTCACCACGAGCCGCAGAGAGTTGACCATACGATCAGTAGGGATGGGTTTTTTTTTGCCGCTTGCCGGGATGCGGTACGTTGCACGCTTTGCACTGCGGTGTCTTATCTCCTGCTTACGACCCGAAGGCGTTTCACGGGCCAGCGAAACCCGTGAAGTGGAGAAACATATCCAATGAGGAGGATGAGCCTGTACCGGATGATCGCCGAAGGTGGAACGCTTCCATCCATGGCACCGTGCTTAATTTATGATGGGAAAATAATAAATGAAATTACCTTTCCTCTTGCGGCTCACGCGTTCCCCTTTGGCTGCTTCGATGACTCGTACGCCCACCTAGCGCAAAGCCCTTCTCGCGCTCCGCTTCGAGGCAAACGAATTTTTCTCACCGAAACGATCCTCCCGCGAAAGTGAACGCTCCGGCATAAATCATAAACGAGGGTTCGGAATCATGTGAGGGTGCTTACATTGATACACACACCAGTACTGGCAGGGAATGAAGCGAAATTCGCTGCCAGGAAGCCTGTTCGGTGCAAATTACACGTATACATGCACCCAGACCGAAAGCGATGGTGATAATGGCAGCTGCGGGGTGGTGTTGGTGGTATGTTATGTGGCATGTATTACACAAGTTTGGTTTCGTATTTGCCCGGTGAGGGGAAGTGTAGAAGGATGTGTCCGGTTGTGCGAGGGAGGTGTCTGTGTGTGTGCTGGTGGATATAATTAGACACAGAAGAATGGGTAGAGAAAGAGCCAAAGAAGATATCTTGAGATGCATTTAGGCTAGGTAATAACGCACATGGGCTATTACAAGTGGATTGTCGGCAATGATAGATATGCGATTAATATGATTTTATCTTTCAGTCATCTCAAAACATGTATAGTTTTTAATTCGATGAGAAGAACGTTTTGTTGAAAAATTTTTTTGTATGAATCAGCATCGTGTTAGTATCAGTATCAGTATGTAAGGTGTGACATAGTTTTAATTTTTAATAATGGAAGAACATAGTCATATCAAATTTAGTCATCCGATTCATTTATATCCATTTCAGTACATCATATGTATCATATAATACACCATATATTTGTTATATATGTGCTTGCAAATACAAATTGGTTCATCGCATTGCAATATTTCATCAATCATTTATGCAAAACTGATCTAAATTTAAAATTTGACAAAAAACTATGATTCTTGGAAAATTCAAACCATTTGATTTATGGTGTTGTGCTGTCGTAAGCGTTGTAAGCCATACTTAATACAAAATTATTAAAACAATTAAAGAAAAAGTTTTAAGTTTCGTTTAAAAAGTATGTAATAAAGGTATGTGTATAAAAGTATGTAATATCAGTAAGTAAATGTATCTGAAATAGGTGTATTATTATTATACATCTCAAATCACTTGAGCAGATTGAAGCATATGTTCAATTGATTTATGAGAAATATAGAATACTTTGAAAAGTTTGATGGCAAGGGAATTCGCTTGAAAGATTATGAAATTATTATTATTTCCATAGCAAATAAAGACCATCCTATCAATGATTTATTGGCTTTTGAATTTTTGCTACAAATTAGTAGGAGTAATAGGATCAACTTTTTTCTGAAAATACATGCCCTAAACGGCTGACGTTATAATCAGCATTTAGTATTACAATTTAAAACAAATAACCCTTCATGTCATCGAACCATAAGCTCGAATGCATCGAAAGCAAATTGCAAACCTTAATCCTGGGTGGGAGGTTGGTAACGAATGGCTCTAATCGTTCAATCTGATTAGCGTAATGGATTTTCCCTTTCAATCGGGCGAAAATAAATCTTATCTACAACCACGGATCGTGCAATAACCGTTGCCTCCTTCGATGCCACTATATCGCTTCCGTCCTGTTCGCACAACATAAACGTCTAGAGTGGTGGGGAGATCTGTCGAGCATGCGGTCCGATCTAATCATCCTGCGGTAGGCTAATTGCAGAGGGCTTGGCTCGGACAACCCCGTATCTACCTTTTGCAGCCCGGGTAGACCCCATTTATTCATTAGGCCACAATAATAATTACAAAGTGTTTACAGTGCAAATATTACGCAATGGGAATGTGTGTGTGTGCACGTATATTCCCGACCGATAGCGCTTCTTATCGGATGTGTGCCAAGCAAGCCAAGCAAGGATGAGATGATTTGTAACGTGAGCTTATTCCGCCAGTTTGCCCCATCTTGGGTGAGTACCTCAAGATTTGCGCAGAAGAATGCCGTGGTACGTGATGCGTGAATCCATCCATAAACGATCGGCAGCTGGACAGGCGATCGCCTCACGTAGGGTACATCCTGCGTTCCTCCTCTCTGATAGCCAGACGACGGCAGTGCGGAGCCTACCGTGCTGCGCAGCCCATTAATCATAATGCAATTGAGTTGCAATGCGTGCCCGAGAAAGGGCCGGAGACATAAATCCCCCTTCCACGGTGAGCGAACCACCGCCGTTAATGGAGCGGATGGCCTTAAGGCGCTTGCAGGAATTGGCGGTACTGGGTATACAATCAGTGTACGGGGTGGTAGGTTTGGTGAGAAGAAAAATCGAGCCCACAATCAATTAGCAAACGCCATCTACGCAAAAGTTGATGGGAGGGATTTGGGCCCATAAAGTGTTGAAAAATGATTGTAATTTAATCTGAATGGTAATTGAGTGATGATAAAAACTGGTCTCCTCGGTGTCTGTTTGCAATTCGACCACGACAAACGCACACGTATTTAGCTTTATTTTTTCTCTCTCTCTCTCTCTCTCTCTCTCTCTCTGTTGTCCTTAAACGCCAATTTCGTTGAACGCCGGTATGGATAAGTTGGGTCTGCAAATTGATCGACGATCAATCACCAATGCCTTTGATCACGCACCAAGTCTGTCTCTCGCACACCGTGTTAGCGTATAACGGTATGGTTTGATAAGCATGTTCCGGTGCGAGCATTGTTGAACGATTGCAAGCTTGCGCGACATTAGAAGCCAGTTCATCGCTTGAGTTGTCGCGCAGCTTTTCCGTTTGGAGCTGCAATCGGAAAAAGGGATTAGTGCCAGTGTGTGGGAATTGAGTGGTGTATGCTTTCAAACGACCATAATTGGCACCCGCTGGTTGTTGTTGTTGAAATTATTCCATTTGTACGAGAACTTCTTCATCTGGATGGGAGAAATATTGGAAATCATTCCGCAGCAGGTATGGTCCCCGGTTCGTGATTAGGGTTGTTTAGCCTCAGATTGGTGCGCCACCCGTTGCGTGATGGAAGCTAATTGGTTGACGGTCGCGGTCGCATTGTTTGATTTGCTGCCTTAAATGAAAATCTTCGGCGTAGAGCCGACGCCATTTGGTGCGGTCAATAAATTGTTGCTGCTAATCGACGAAACGTTAGCAAGGGTTGCCGTGTGGGGCTTAGATTTATTCAAAGAATCCGCCTCTCTTGGGGGTAGCGTGTGTTTGTTTGTATACGTATTTGACAAAGCTATTTAAAAATTTCGAAGTTCACATTAAAGAGGACTCCTGTAGCTAGTTGATCTATGTTCCATGAATTGACTATCGGATAGGTAAAAATAGGTAAATGATTGAATAAATAAGTCTGAAGTAGTTTAAAGCATATTTGGAGTTTCATATTTAGAAGATTGCTAATATTAAGATAAAATGATATGATTTTCTATTTATTAGAAGAACGTTTGCGATGACACGATTGAAATGAGATAGATAATGAATTTATTTTTGATAGTGAAAAGAATATACCATCATTTTAATATTACAAACGAAATTTTCTGCGAAAAGACCTAAAAATGATATAAATTTGTACTGCAATTATTTTCGTTTTATTCATGATTTAATACATGGAGTACAGATTGTCTAAGACTTTTTATTTACGTTATTTTCTTTAATATTTATTAGCAGTTTACTATCAGAGTAGTTTTATGCGACTTTCGCTGCTGGAGAAACCATAAAAAGAAAATTGAACCTAAATATATATGTTAGTTTAGAACCTTCAATACAGTAATTTTCATCAGAATGCAAATACATACGTAGCATAAATGCTGGTAATTTGACTCTAATGTTTTTATACAAACTTGCAAAGTTATCTTATAAATACCTTATAATCATATGATGACATTTTGCATAGAGTAAATCAGAAATAAATTAGAGTAGCAGATAAAACCCTAGACAGCAGTTATTTACTAAACGAGAAGTTGAAAAAAAATTGTATGCAATTACGTTCAGAAACTAAAAACGTAAAATATTTTTAGCAGTTGATAGGGGTACATAGTTTCCAGCTCACCATTCCAAATACGATCAATCGTTACAATCCTAAGTGTAAGCAATCAAGTGTACAAAGCCCTTAGGGGAAGAAAATAGTTTCATCCTCCGTCACGGTCTATTGTCGCATTCGCGGTTGCTAGTCTAGACGCATTGCCGAGGCCGTTGATGATCGGGGTCGGTTCTATTATCGAACCTGTCATAGAGTTTAATAAGAACTGACAGTAAATACGCACTGACGCATGGAAACGAAATCATCTGGCGTGATGAATGAAGCCAGAAATTAGGATACCGGCAGAAACCTGTCAACCGTCGAATTAGTTATGAGAGCAAACCTCATCGGTAAGCGGATTTTACGCTCATATTAGGACGGGCGACGGTCTTGCGTCGATCGAAAAGTAAAAAGGTCCCAATCAGTCGGACGACATCGATGAGTGACTAAATCTGCTATGATAGTGTTCGTTAACGTAGGTGCTTTAGGTCTGGTAAATGAGTAATAGTATTTATGTACATTCTTTCAACCCACAGTTAGAGGCAGGTGTTTCACTTTCTTGATGAACAAAAACAATCAGGAAAATTTGATAGAGTAGAGTACAAACCGTGCTTCTCTCTCTTACACACAGACATTCACTCGCATAGATTCCAAGTAAAACAATTCGACAACGAAAGTCGACAACTATTTCCAGAGTCAACATACACAGTGTCCAGCGGATAAAATTCTCAGAATACCAACTCCAAATCGGACTGGTTTCGAATTACCTTCTTCGCCAGTCTACCAGTCTCTACCCGGTCCAATCAATCAGTGACATGTAGCCGACTGTCCATGCGACCACGTGCACCACGCTCCAGTAAATCTTAAACCACGGACAGATATCGGATAGTTTCGGCAATTCTTGCAAAGGCAACTCGCTCTCCTACGATCGGATCATTTTCGGGAGGCCAGTTTGGGTTTGTTTTACGGATCCCTAGCGCAAGGTGTCACACGAACGAATGTAGCAAGATGAATGGGCATGCTGACGCCGACGAGATGGAGAAGACGACGGGCCGGAGACAATACATCAAAACAGTTGACAGTTTTTTTTGTCGTCTGCCTCCGGAGTCTACCGGGTGGATGTTGGACGTCGGTTTAGGATAGAGTGCAATGTCTGCGAATGGCATATCGCGGGCTAGCAAGATATCTCCAAATCGGACAAGCAAGGTACAAGATTAAAGTGGATGATTCCGAGTCTGAGCGGGGTTAAAAATAGAACATGTGGTTTAGAAAATGTTACAGATCTGAATCGTTTGTTTTTGGAAATCACACGAGGCGATCATTAAAGTTTAAGAATGTAGAGGAAACTCAACTACTTGATGAGTGTTACTTCCTCCTTCTCCTTTACGACAAAGTTAGGTTATTTCTTTTCGAGAAAGATTGGTGCAACTTATCATGATACCTTAAGTACAATTTTATGAGCTGACTTGCAAAAAAAACCGCATAACATGACGCTCAGGATCAAAGATCACGTGCGATCATGTTAGAATCTTGTTGTGAATTGGCATGAATAACGCCCATGAAGAATACGTGCAATATCCTTCAAAGTGCCGTGTGTAGTGCGGGCCACGGAATCGAAGTGTTTGTGGTGAAGATACAGCAGAAGTTGTCCCAATCTTCCCGGTACGAACCGGTCGGTTATGATCACTAGCAAATTTCCCAGCTGCAGCTTACCGTACGTTTCCAGCTTGTCGTTGCGTTTGCGTCTCTAACAAATGATGTTATTAGTGTGAATAATGTGCGCACCTTTCCCGTGAGTTCTTGTTCCTCAAAGAGGCGTATGAAACGCCCTTACGTGCGAAGAAGAATGTGTGTGTTTGCGTGTATCTTCCTTCCTGGAAGATCGCGAATTAAATCTAAATCTATTTTTGTTTCGTTTTTCATTCTTGTAAAAGGCCGATGGAAAGGGAAGAATATAAAACCATTCTTTCGTTACGTGTGGTGCGGTGGTTCTAAAGGTGAATGTAAGTGTGGCAAGCTGTGTATTCGCGTTCGTTAGGTGATGAAAAATAGTTGCGCGAGCGTATTAAGTAATTGAAATCCAGGGTGCAGTGGAAAGCGTGAGCACGCAATGGTGACGATCGATCGCAAACAGGAAGCAGGATAAATCACACTAATGAGGGTAAGTGATGCAAATGATGCGCGCTAAATGCGTTACGCTGTAAATAGTTAATCAATTTTTCATCTGCTTTACAATATGCTCTTATGCATGTGATGGTGAAGAAGTTTCAATTTTAAATTAAACAAGGAAACATTATTGCACTTCAAATCAAGTTTAATAAATCAAATTTAATTTAAATTTAAGAATTTTATCATGATATACATAGAGGTGTTGTGTGAGCTTTCCAAATTAATTGTTTTCCTTTTCTTCAAGTATCGAGTTTCGTGTTGTTGTTTGAGTTTGATTTTGTTCCATGTGATTTTGTGCTTTTTTCATGTGATGGTAATGTTATTATCGAATCTTTTATGTTATCATCATAACAAAAGACTTTTGCTCTGGGAAACTTGTTTTAACCAGTTTAATTTAAAATTATATTAAACATTTCAAAATTTGTCACGATACAAATGACACGATATATCACGATCATGTGGTACGATATTTTTGTTATGCTTTTAAATTCGAAGATAGCTGAAATAAATAGTCTACTGATCATGTTTTAACATATTACGATACGATTTTCACTTTGAAGCTTTTTATGTGACTGTTTAATTTAATATATATTTTTATTACTCGTAAAATTATCTAAACTTCTTTCTTGTGATGAATAGTACAACTAATCTAATTTACTTAAGAGAAGCGAAAGTGTGAGTTTAGGTTGATAATTTACAAATTAGGTATTAATCTTTTCTGATGTTTCTTTTACATCAGCTACTATGTACTGAGCACCTCTAGCTATGACATGAAGCTATCATTGGTAAGACCTCACATTTATCAATTTGATCGAAACTAACAGTTACTGCACGTGGCAACTTCGTTGTAAATACCAGCCACAAGTTCATGCCCGCACAAAATGCAGAGAGATAGAAAAATAACACAACTACACTACACAACTTGATACCTTCACGGTGCTCGGTCACGCTCGCTCGCAATATTCGCCAAATCGCGGTGGAGCCACGTCCACGACCACGGCTAATCGATCGACGAAATGTGATCTTGGCCTTGAGTGACCGTTCGGGGCGCCATGTCTTGCCATAAAAGAAACGCATCACGATCGTATCCACCGGGTTTGGGTGTATCGACCACCACCTCCGCCATCCACTACGACTAGCATCACAACAAAGCCCATAATCTTGTACCGGGCCAATGCTTTGATATGGCGTGCCGGGCGTTCCATCGCTTTGAGCACAATATTGTTATTATTTTCACCCTCGCAGGCGCATTTTCAGCTGCTTTTTCCGTTCCCTTCTTTCCTATAGTGGCAGTGGGGAAGTTTTCAGGATGGTTTGAATGATTGCGACGTGATGGGAAACGATCATCTTGAACACCGTCCAGCCGAAAGGGATTTCCTTTCGATGGAATTTCGATCAATCGTGCGATCGAGCGAGGAAAAGAATGCAATTTTCAATAGCATAAAACGAGCGAACAAGAAACGCCAACCCAAACCAAAGGGTTCGGCGAAAAGGGCAAGACATTTTAACCGATCATTCTTGGCTCTCGGCAAATCCAGCCTCACATCCTCGGAATATCGCGTTCGCCAATCAATCCCGTTCGGAACCCTTTTCTTTCGGAAAGGGGTTTATGCTGCTGTAAACTGTGCATTCGTGATACAACAAGCAGTTGTAAGTGAGCTGAATCGCGCTGGGGATAAAATACACCGCTTTAGGGCTCTTGTGTGGAGTTTGTTAGTGTATCTGTGCTAGCGATGTTTCTATTTATTCACGGCCCGATTTTTTTTCTACCTTGCTTCCAACAAATCCAACCGGGGTTAAGTAGTTTTTGTAATTTGGTATCGGAATTCCACACGCGCACACACGGCTGGGGGAAGATAAAACCATTAACCATGCCAGCAGAACGGTGGGAGCGTGCGAATACTTAAAATTGTTCCGATAATACTATAATGGAGCATACCGAGTTGGAGCATGGTTTGACCTCTTTGGTTGGAAATCGACACGGCTACGGTTGCTAAAAGATAGATATAATATGATTATTACCTTTCAGAACCCGATGCCCAGTCGAGTAACAATCAAACCCTTAGGGTAGCGGGTTGTCGTCGTTGCGCATCGGTTTCCAGTCTGTTCGCCAGCAGACGGAGAAGGTGTTGTCGCCTTTGTGCGTAGCGTTCGTGCGGGCACCCATACTTTAACCTTAAATTATATTCCAATAAACATTTAGCGCCTTTGTTTTATGTGATTTTCCTGTAGGCGAATCAGAGGGCAGCGGGCGAACGAACAATCCCATAGTGACGATCGTCTTACGTTTGTGACAGATTTTTTTCTGTCAGGGTTGTAAAACACACAACCCTATATGCAGTGCGAATGATTATCAAATATGCCATTAATATGCTTTGATTACAGATTTAAAATGTTATTCAATTAGATGTATAAGATGCACTCAGTATAGAATAGATAATATTAATTTGTATTAAAAGTTTTCATAACAGCTCTCACTATTGCTGTTTAACAGTATTCATCAGAAACATGCAAATTTACGATTTTGCATACTTTCTCTATGATAGAAATGATGCACTATTGAGACGCAAAGCAATGTGATAAATCGATACTTCAACAGCTCTAAACCATATTTTGTTGTAATTTTAATGATTATATTAGATGTTTTCATAACAAATAGCTTATGTTGGCTATATTAGTAACTAATTAAAATATATTGAATTATTAATTATTTTAATTTTTAACTGTAGTACAAATCATTTTCTAATAAAGAAATGGATGGTAATATTTTTGTTTTGTTTAATCAAAAATAAAAAATGGCTGTTATTGGTAAAAGATTGTTTAATTTAATAAAGTTTGTTTTAATGATTGGTTATAAAATTGTATTCTCAAACTACAGATATTTTGTACAAAACATGTTTGCAATGCAATTTTTTGCATTGTTAAATTACAATAGTTCGTTTAAATTCAAATATAATGTCTTTAATAACTTTCCAACAAAGCATTGCTCCAACATTATCATCTCTTTTTTTATTCAAAAGTTTAATCGTTCTCTTTCTATGTTTTTCAAACCAAGCTCAATCCACACAAACGAAATAAATTTGACACGCCTGATATAAAATGATAAGAATCATATAACAAGCTCGTAAAAGGCTAAACGTGTGTTGTATGTGCGTGTATGTTGCGCATAAAACACAGCCCGCAACGCGTGTTGCGTCGATGACTTTAATTGCACAGTTCATTACGCGCCGACCGCGGAGGTGTCTGCAGTTTGTTTTTTTTTCCATTTGCGGTATGTAATTTGATATAATTTCGTGTGCTGCGGTTTTGGCTGTTGAAAAACTGGACGGGTTCAAGGTAAAAATGGAGCAATCGTTCAAATCGGCCCGATTATTTTGTGTCGTGAAGTAATAGCTGGACAAGAGTTGGAACAAAGTTAAGAATTCATTTTGTATTATTTTTGAAAATTGTAAAAATGTGAAAGCGAAAGGAAATTCTACAAGCATCTTTTCATGCAATTAGGAGTGGCATCTACGTTTGCTACTAGTATCTACAATCATTTCTACAATCCAAACACGCCCTTAGTGGTCAATATTTAGCAGCTGGATCTGCAGTTGGTAGAAAATAAAAGCATTTTTATTTCCCTTGATTTTTTTTCATCCTCACTATCTAATGCAATCGACACACATGGTACGAATAGATGCCGAACTCCTTTCGATGTAGAGATGTAATTACGGCACTGCGATGGTGTTCGCGTTTCCGCCTGAGCTTCATGTTGTACTCTGGCCACTTAGTTTTGAAACGTTTTGTGGAGTTTTCTATAACTCAGATGCGGCATGCTTATGTGCAATCACATAAGGTTGCATAGAATTAAGCCAGCTCAATCAGTTTTTGATCGCCCGAAATCGATTAAATTTTCAAAGACTAGACGAAACTCACTCACCTCACCTCATTGCGTTGAGATGAAAAAAGGGTATTTTTCGGGGCAGTTTTTCACCATTCCCAACCGGAAAGAATCGGAATTGGAAATGGGTAATTGATTTCATTGTATGAACTCATCTGCTCTTACTGCATGCGGAGCATTTCCCTCCGGCAGGAGGTTTTAGATTAAAAGCTAAGAACCGGTAGTTGAATGATGAAGAGATCTCCTGCACACGATTGGTACAAGGTAGATCATGAAGATGATGATGAAGCTGAAGATAGAGGCCGATGATAGGTGGCCGTAGGGTACGGGAAACGTTTCAATCCTCCAGTTTTCTGCAATTGGTTCAATGTCTCCCTCACCGATGTGAGCTAAGATCGCAGGAATTGATCGAAATTCTAACCATTTGTATGTGAAATCGAAAACCGAGTCTCGATCCCTGGCATAACGATAATGGACCCCGCGTCGGTTTCGATGGAAAGAGGGGAAGGCAAACGCAACACGCGGAAATAGATCGCACTGCTACAGCGCTGGACGATGGATGGAAGTTTTCAATTTCATTGACCACAGTTAGAACCGGTTCGGTAGCTAATCATCACTCAACTAGCGTACCCTCTGCGCCACTGGGAGATCTAACCGCATTACGCCGGTGCGTCGTCTTGGTGCTGATGGTTGGCGCAGGCCGTTCTGCCACCATGCAGGGAAGGTACTTTAGTTATGCTCGTCCTACCGAGTAGGAGCTTCGCTTCTCGCCGCTTCACACTCCCGATGGCCAAACCGACAACCGGATAAGAAAAGTATGCCGCCTGCTTGCTGTCCGGCTTCCCGATTGCAATAGGCTTGGGATACATTTGTAACGTAGACGTGGGGTGGAATCCGCCTGCAACCGTCCCCACACACGTCACTAGACCCCACGATTGGCGATCGGATCGCGAAACAGTGTCATCGTGGTCCGTTTCGGTGGGAAAAATTTGTTGCAAGGAAATGATTCCCAAGACGTTTGCTTCTGCCGGTGTCGTCGTCGCCATGGCGCAGATAAGGAGTGAAAAGGAAACTGTCAGGGTGACAGGCGAGTTTTTACTTTTATCGGACGCCCGTGTTGTCGCGTGTGGTTTGAGAACGCTGTTTAGGTGATATGTCACAGATGCAGCCGTGCGTGCGTCTCGGAATGGGCTCGCTGAGGACGACCTCGATACAACGGGTGGGAAGGCAACAGGCGAGACAGGTGAGACAGGGCAACACACTCGCACACACGCCTCTCGCCGCGTTTGATAAGCTGTCCGTGCGAGACGTTCCAGGGTGGGTTTCGCTAATGAGGCTGGTTAAAGCATAAAAAGCATGATAGGATTAGGGGATATCGTGGCAGCCGGCACACGGATTGCATCGCATTATCAAATGTGACAGCTATCGGTGGATTTGAGATTATAGAGAAATGAAATCGAGCGCTGGAGGCTAATGATTTATGCACGCAATGTGCTCGGTGCGCATAGGACAGCAATCGCCTAGGAGAAAATGGTTTTAATAACGTTTATCAATTGGATTAAGATTTATTCATTCCAATATCAAGCGAACGTAATTCGTTCATATTTCAATGGGAGAAATTTTGGTCATTAGCAAAAATGAGAAGGACATCCATCTAATGCAATGTCGACATATAACGATGCAATAATTTCTATGTATTGCTGTTCAGTTTTTTTATTAATTCATTATAACAAATAGCTTAATCAATACCACTTGGTTTAATTTCAATTATACAAATAGCACTGAGCAATAAATAAACGACAATGTTTGCAGAGGAAAGAAAATGACAATATAATAATAAACGCGTAAGGGCCGTACTATGGCAAGGTTATTCACGGGGATCATGACTATTCGCATTTTTACATTAACGTACTGTATCACATTACTATTTGTGGCATAACGCGCTGAGTTAAGCTTTGAATTTCGTGCCAATCTCATTGCCATCGCATGTTACCGTGCGCGATTGCGGCTCACCCGACATAAACACCAATGCGACAGCAAACATCATGCTCACCGCTAAATCCAATCACTTTTCTCCGAGTGATAAATTTTATTGCGGTGTGCGCGAAAGTATACTGTCCTGATCTGTGTAAGGCTGCACTAGAGCTGCACACCGTTGGTAAACGTGGCGCTTGATTGGAGCTGCTGCTTAACTCTCCCGCAAATTTTGACCCGGCGTTTGCGATGTGAATGTCACTGGCCTTGGTCGGTCATTAGGTGTTAGGTGGTGAAGGGTAATGGGGCGAGGAAAGGATGGAACCAGATTGGTAGTTGCACCACGCTGCACCACACCGGTTTGTTACCGTTTGCCATTTGCATCAAACGTCACTTCACTTTCGATGTGCAAACAAAAGACTTCAATCAAGCGTAAAGCGAGGAACCTTTTTTTTGGCATCGCTCCCTTTGACAGATCGAATACAAGTGGGTTGAAAATGAGTAAAGATTGAACAATGGGAGTTATTTTTGTTGGAAGGAATGGAAGTAGCCCCCGGATGCGTGTGTACATGTGGCCTCAAAATTTAGCGCCCCTGGTAGCGAGACGAATCGAAGAGCCGTTTGATCGGAAATTGGATCGTTCGTCAATGGATTTTTTTGTTGCTGCAGGCAGAGTGAAGCAAGTGCCAGCCGGGTGGAAAGACAAAAACGGTCCGTTTGAGATTACGGTTTGTTTTTACGCCCCGAGTAAAGAAGGCAGCCCACGTAAGGGCGCATTGCACCATAAACGGGTTATCCTATTTCATCGCACCGTGCGAGAAATAGCGTGCGAAACGTTTGTACCTGTTAATCACCTGGTATGTAACCTTCTAACCTGGAACAATTGTGTGATGGTCTTTCATCGAATATATTTTTAATGCTCGTACCAGGAGTAGCGGCTTCGGCTTGCGAATGAATCAGCTCCAATTGTTTCGTTGGTCAGATCTCGGCCAGTTCAGAAGCTAACACTTTCATCCACCTCATCCATCAGTATACAACAGACTGAGTAGAAGGGTCTGGTTGTGAGAGCAGGACCGGGAAAGGAATTGGAATCAATTAACCATAATTTTCTGTTTATTTTCCTTCATACCCGTTTGCTTTCGCGGGTCGGCACTTTTGGCTCTTTCATTCCAGGTCGCAACGAACCTGACAACGGACGTCCCAGCTCCGAGTAGAGACGGTGGCTTCCGTGGTTATGGCTGCTTGTCGGGAAGATGTGTGTAAGCTTTTTTATTCTGCTTGTTCCGTTGGCTTTGTATTGTTCTGCGTCGTATTGTGTTTTTGTGTGTGTGATTTTTTTAAGGTGAAAACTTGAAGAACGAACACCTTTCAGCGAAAACAGCGAGGGTTATGTCTATGCTATTTTATTACTTTAACCGGTGGCACGGGGGCTTCCGAAGTCCTCCCCATGGACGGTGTTTTCCGGACACTGGCACCGGGTACAGTTTATGACAATAATCTAAATTTATAATTATGTTATTCTGCTAATTATCGACTTTTAAGCGTCTAACAGTGGTGCGGAAGAGGCACCACTGGACCATAAAGTGTGCGGTTCAGTTGCGGTTGTGCGGCTGTTCGTGGCCGGTATTTTAGTTGGATTCTTTCCGGGATTCTACGATAATTGATGTTTTCCTTGCTGGGTAGAAGTTGCTAAATGGGCTACCATTAAGCGGTCAGAAAAGCAATTCGGGAATGCTAGTGTTAAGCTATTGAGCCATAAGATTCTTAGGGCCCTTCAAGCAATGAGCAGAGCTTCACTTCATATAAAGAAATTGGTTGCGCTAAACACGATTTATGGACAAAACGATGCCTTAAATCGAACAATAATTAATTGGCAATTTAAAAAGAAAATGTTTTTTTTTTAATTTATAATTTGAAGATAACATGCTATGATTTTGCTAAATTTGGAAATAAGAAGTTAAATTACAACTACTCATGTTTTAAATAAGCTATGTATAAACATGTTTTATAAAATGCAGATGATGTAATCTAACAATAATATAATTCAGTTTTCATGCAATAACTGACTAGTTTTTTGAAAAATATGACTCGGAGCAATCGTAAGGAACAAAACGACGAACGGTTAGTAAGTATCTAAACATTGTGTTGATTGATTGGAAGATTAGAAGTTCATCTATCATAGTCGTGCAAAAACTCGAATATTAGAGGATGAAGAAGAAACATGAAAATCGTACTTGAAAAGAATGTCCAAACAATTTAATATCTTTACCAACCCTGAACATAGAAAACTACTTTTCGTCTTTCCTTACTTGACTGTTTTTTTTTCTATATCAGTCACTTTATGATTGATGCTTCCTGCCAATTCTCTCGCAGCAATTCGTTTTGTACATCCTCCGGGTTCTAACAAATCGAGCCCTTTGTGGTATTAACAAATTGGTCCCTGGATGAAAGATAAGCCAATACTGTGCCGTACTGCACCAACATCGGGCACTCATTCTGAACACGGTATTTTCAATGATTAATGATGCATAATCCCAATATTTACTCCAACAAATCTAATTACACCGTCAGGATAATCAACACCGGCCACAGATAAAGCGATGCAAGAGTGAGGGTGCGAACAAGAGGCAAAAAATAGCATGAACGATGAACGATGCGAAAAACACGGTGCAGCGGGTGTGCACAAACTCGATAATAACAGTTCCAACCGATCAAGCGGTCCAGACACTGCATAGATCACCGCCGAGGTCCAGCATAGGCATCACCCTTGCCCTGACTTCGGTCGCGTAGCTGCGTTCGCTTGAAGGATGTGTGTGTTATTTGGTTTTTCTGGCTTTTTCTGCGCCTGCTTTGCACTGATGCTGAAAGGCTGCTTGGTTTGTATGAGGAGGAGGGAGATTGCGCAGATATTGACACGATTAACTTTAAAACGGGGGCAACTGAATTGGCGCACTGGAAAATGGGGACCTTCGGCGAAGGCAATGGAAGGTTGCTATTTTACGGGGTAGCATTTCGATTGCTAAAGTCTTCGTGTAAATGGTAGAATGTGCGGACCTTATCACGTGGTATGTATTTTACACTTACTTTGTCTCTCTACTGCGATTGGGCTAGGTGGTGGTAGTTTAATCGAAGGTTAGACATAAGTCAAATAGGTCGATAGTGAAAAGTAATAATCATCGTGTCAAGCCTCGGTAAGAGACACAATTTTGTTCTAGGGTTAGGCATTGTTTTTCGAGTCGATTTGAAGACGGGGGTTTCACGTACAATTAAGACAATAAGTGTTCTCAGCATCAATCCAATCGTAAATCATGGTCAATTCTTCTTTCCTCGGCTATTCCTTCATTTAAATAAATTTAGACGCACCGAATGTGTTACCGTCAGCAAACAACACAGATAAACGGATTCAGTTTCCAGGAAATGATTTAACCGAAAAGTAAACAAATTGTTTCGATAATTTCCAACCTGAAACTCACAGAGCGAGGGCCTGTTCGCCAGATTCTTAAGCAGGTCATTAAGCTCTTGATGGTGCCGTCCGTACTGGGTGCAGACGGACACGGTGGAGTGGAAGGAAGCGAGTACCTTGTTTGAAATCGTTTCTCGATCAACGCTTCATGGTACCGAAGGCGAAGGTGGGGATATTACTTCTTCCTTGAGTTCGAACGCAGCTGGCGGAAGCGTTCCGTCCCGGCGAGGCATCGCTAAAAGAGGAAAATAATTGATGTACAATAATTCCATCACGAACCATAGTGGGCGAAGTCGACTCATACCGCAACCGTCCCATAAGTGACTGATTTTAAGGTGGATTGCAGCCTTTAAGGAGTACCCTTGTACGCTGCGATTATCTTTCTTCGATCTTCCCGGTGGGCTGGTGGGACGAACCATCTTTAGTGCGAACGAGGAAGCGGGAAAAAGGGAACGCAATGACGATCCCTTTTAACGCCTTCTTCTAGCCTGGTCGGTGGTCAATCCGGTGGGGAAATAAACGTATTGATGGTTTTATTAATAGATAAAGACGACAATCGAATCGATCGGTTGAGAGGCTTCCGAAGGTGGCAACCGTCTCCGGCACTTTGGCGTCGTACGACGATGGTCAACGGCTTACCTTTTTTGAACGTCGCTGCTCTCGACGTGCCTTTCGAGGATCGAAGTGCGTGACGTTAGAAAGCGCATCTAGCTGCCGCTGTGGTGTACGGCTGTAAGTTGATGCGCTAAACGTTGGCTCGCAGGAGGGTTAAAATTGTCAATCCGCTTCTTAATTTCTTCAATAATGTTTAGGTCGTCTGTGGTGGTAGAACGCAGTAAGCTTCGAACGGAAAACCATTATAGAAATTAAATACACATTTTAGTGCGCCACGAACCGCAACGCAGTGGTCGTCGTCGACGTCGTCGCCACCCGGTGGGATTTGATGGCGAATTAAAGGTATTCATAAGATTTTAATTTATATATCGGCCCGCGCGCGCACCTTTCGTGCCAGATCAAGTGCGATAGGGATACCAAGCCCAGCGTCGGAACTGAAATTAATCGAACAGCGAGGGGGGTGGGAGGAAGGAGAGAGACATTATCGAAACAATCCCACCACACAAACCATTGCATTTGATGGGGTGCCCACCCAGGTAGCTCGTTGGTAAATTGATTCTTTTTATCGCACTGCGTCGCTGGGTTGCGTGTGGTTTTTGTCCATTTTTCCTTAAGTTTCTGTGCCGCCGGGAGTTGGTAAGGTTTAAAACAGGTTGACGGACAACACATGTCACGGTAATGGTGGTATGGTATGGTGCGTTAATCGTTAAATTGCGTTGGTGTACCGGGTGCTTTCGTTATCTTAAGCATCGACTGCTTTTTACGGTAAGAATCGTTTAGATTATTTCAATGTAGCAAGTGTTTGTGGCAGCTTTTGCAGTCGCTTGTGCTGGAAAAGGCCAGGAATGGTTTGTGAGATGGTGTTCAAACCAAGTGTCACTAAAACAAAGAATATATCATAGATATATGCAGTAGACTTGTTTATTAATTAATTAATTATTAATTTTAAACTACGATTTATTGAAAGGTAGTTAAACTACGTTGAAGATCGCATCACCAACAAATTTCAGTCATTGCAAAAACTTGCCAACTTATGCCAACAATGTTTTGCCATCTTATGTTAAGATCTATCGATGTCTTTGTTTATTTGAATAGTTTTACGTATATATATATAT
>KI915042.1:6272857-6319318 GCA_000473445.2 Anopheles farauti | reverse complement strand
ATTTTCTCATATATATATATATATATATATAGAAAACTTCGTAACTAAGAAGCATCTGTTGAGGGATGTGCAACAAATTCTCAACCAGCATGGAAAAAATATGTTTGTGGTTAAAAAATGTACCTTAGCTGAAATAATAAAAACTGATTTTCTTTTGATTCACAAACTCTAGTAAATGATTAATACTAATATAAAATAATATTGTCTACAAAATTATTAACTAATGTTAAGAATAATAAATACATAATTTCACTAAGCCATGTTGACAATCTTTTTCAAAATCAAAAACATATTCGTTTCTCGCTGTTCACGTCTGTTTACCTTCTACTTTGAAAGTAGTTGAGATAAAAGATGAAAAAGAACTTAACATTTAGGTCATAATTATATCTTAATTGAAAATCCCAACACTACGAAAAAGATTCACCTCTGTTGCCGTCCATAGTCACACAAGAAACCAGTAATAAACTGTTTTTATATATAGCCTGCTTCATATGGTATAGCTTGCTTCGTGTGGAAACATTTTAAGTAAAGTGAAATGGTGAAGGTAACATATTATATTTCTACATTTTCATGTCTGGTTACACTTTGAATATTATTATTATAATAGTGAGAATAAAATAAAATGAAAATGAGTGCGATAAATAAAAAGCACACGTCTAAAATTTTACAAAACATCAATAAGAACACATTTAAAAAAATCCTCAAAATGTTTCTTTTCAAATCTTTTCAAATGTTTCAAATTTTATGTCAAATCTGATAAATTAATTCAATTATTTTCAAACGTGACAAGAACATGTGGCCGAAGTGGGAAACATTTCAATCAGTAATGCACGCTCACCCTCATGCTGACCTACAATCATTCGGTACATCGTTCCGGGTTGCATCGTTCGCCATATTAGTTTCCAATTAGCTACGAAAGAATCTTACCCGGCCCATCTGCGGCTGAAAGATCATTCGGTAATTTATTTGTCACACCAGCCCGCACCATAGCTGTATTCCTCGGCCACGCTCCTCCAGAAACCGGTCGATTCATCTTCGTTCTCGTCTCGAATTCTAAGCGTGTTCAAATTAATGAGTCACGATGAGGTGATTGTGAGATCCGCTCTGGAGCAAAGATATTCGCTTCGGCTATCAGTGTTCCACACGCCCGGTTGAGCGTTGGAGTGGCCCCGCTTATCTGGTCATAATTTCGCTACAAATTTCCAGCCCCGTGTGATCCCGACTAATGGCTATCGCATCTAAGCCAGGTTCCGGTCCCTTTCTTCTCGGTTGTGTTGGTTCTTTTTCCCTTCCCGAGTCGTATCGCGTGGCCGGGCGGGCAAAATCAATAAAATGTTTTTATTCGTGTAGAACATTGCCAAATGAGCCCCACGTGTACGCTTTCCTCAGCCTTTCGTTCGACTTTCCTGAGGAGTAATGGTCGTGGCTCATGTTCATGCTCGCCATACCGAGAGACATATGCAGCTTTAGCGCTACGGTGGCACACTTTTGCCCTGGTGATGGCAGTCGAATCATCCACCGGAGCCGTTAGAATTCCATCGGTGCTACCACCAACCGCCAGATCGAGTGTCGGCGTGGTGCGATCGCGCTTCTGCTTTCAAGCGATTCAGGAAGCTGCGGACCAGAATGGTGCGCTAATGACGGGTAATGAATATTATTAAAAGTCTCGAAACGGACGATCGTCGGTCGGGGATTGTGTGCTCAATTATCTGAGTGCGTGTTTGAGAGTTGTGCATTTACTATTTCAGAGTAAACTTTCCTCGCACAGTCGGAATGGTTCGATGATAGGTCCCGGTATTACGATTGGTTGCGTGGTTGGCTCGATCTGTATTCCCGGCGCGTTTGTTCGCAATTGTCCGCGAGGGTGCTGCAACTGTCAGCCGTTTACGAAGCCGTTTGCGTGCGAACGTATATCAGCACGTTTGTTTCTCGGAGTATTACGCATTTTAGTGTCAGTATCCGGGTTTTTTTTAAGGGGAGGCAATGGTTAAAGCAATTTATTGCCGGTTGCTGATAGTGTGTTATGCCAGTATATCTAAGTTTATCATTAGATTATGCTCTTATATTTCGATTATCAATCTATTTATTGAAACAATAACAAAATCTTAAAAGGTTACATGAGAAAATACTCATCTTGGATGATAAAACTCATGATTTAGTAACATTCTTTTTAGTTTTTTACTATAAATTATAAAAAGTATCATTGAAAGGTTGATAAGCAATCTTACAGTAATATTTTATATTTATATTATGTTTTTAGATCAAGTTATTTAGATTTTAAATCAATGACTAACAAACGGGAATACAATTTTCAATTCAAATATGACAAATTATAAATTGAAAAACTATTAGAAATATTGACACTAGAACCATATAATTTTACTGGCATTTTTGCATTCACTTGAAAGTAGCAAAGTTAACAGTTTTTTTAAATCTACGTTTCTCTTTTTGAAAATTCTTTTTTTTTATTGTTATTTGCGTAAAAATATGCTAATTTATGAAAAAATGATGTAGAGTTTCTACAAGAGAAAAAAAATAAACTCCTTCTTCGAACTCATTTATTATGGATTTTCATCGTCACATTAATGGATAAATCAACACATTCTTCGTCACTTCAACCGACGCCTTGGGCATGACATGGTTGTTTTGGGGTATTTTTTACCAAGCGGATCGTATGGTTTGAAATAAAAAAAACCAACAATTGACAACACATGCTGCGGATAATATCACATAAAGTCATCGCCAACATCGCCATCGCGATCAGTTCGGTTTGATAAATGTGTCAATGCTGGTAGTGCCAGCTCGCGGCGGCTTCAGATACTCGTTCGTGTGTAATTTAATTGCGTGATTACTTGTGACAGTGATTATGTGCATCGATGTGCCTCCGATCGTCAGAAAGGTGGAATAAAACGGAACGAAAGAGCGAGAGAGGAATATAATGGTGTTTCTCGTATATTATGTATAATTATTGTTTTGTCGTAGTTAAGCCTGTGAGACATATTCCTTGCGACAATTTGTAGCCCTTATTGTAATCGTTTAAATGGTGCAAAATATGAATGTCTAAATCTAGAAAATACAACCTAAACTAAGTACATTTTTACACATAAAAAACAAACATTCGAGTGGAAGTGAACGTAGAATTCTAGTTTTCAAATTATAATGTCATATCACATATCAAGGTATGGAACTTTATGTATCAAGAATGTATCAAAATTTTATCTTAATCTGTACAAAATGTCAGTAATCAAAATGAATAATGAATAATGATATTTTAGGAATGAAGTTTAATGGTATACTTAAAATGACCACAAAAAAAGTTGAAGTAAATATGTCTTTACAGTTTATATTGAAGTTTTTGTTGAGTTAATGAATTCTTTCCAGTAAATCAGTTTTGAAAACGTAGTTTCATGTTCATTTTTGTTAGGATACCAAGGGGATGACTAAAAGCGCACACGATACATAAATTTCTCAACAAGCATTATGCTAACAATAGTTTCGAAATTAAACCCATCTACGTGTACCTTAAAGGTGAAAATCTAATTATCATCGCATGAAGCGACCGAAAAACGCACGCATCCTCCATTCCGTGAAGCAATTAGAAGCTTTAGAAAAAATTCTCTGCTCAGAGCCGGAGCAGGAACTTCGTCTTGGGCTTCTGAATTTTCGGTTCAAACAGCAAGGTACCTCCGCGTAAGGTTGTAGAACGCCGCCGTAACATGGGCGTCAGCCGGGTCAGATCGCGCCAGGGTAGTTTGGTGAAGGTGTGATGCAAGAACCCCGTCAATTAAATTCCACCCTGTGCAAAGGGTAAGACGACGACGACGACGGTGGCGGTGGCATCTGGGGCAGAGGAAGCAAAACTAGCCGTTCCGTTAATAGAACTTTCCAACGGGGCTCCCAACCGACCGGTTTCGGTGGTAGCGTAGCAACGGCTAACAGCAACGCCCAGCGATTAATCGATTTGGTGTCGGATCGCTATAACCAGCTATAATTTACACCGTGGTCGCGCGTCTGTTTGCGTCCGAACCATTTCTCCACGTCGGTAGGTTTGAGGTGGTTGGTTGTTCCGGTGGGTTCCGACCTCCAGGGGTGTTTTGTTGACCACCATCGTGAACGTGCGTTGCGTGTGGACCCTTGGGATTCTGGAGGGAACCAGAACGCGACAGAAGCCGCACACCAGCACGTGACGCATTCCACGGAGCACGCTCTTATCAGCAACGCCGCTTATGCAATAGCTGCGGCTATTACATGAGTGATACTGCTGGTCGTTTTCATATGCGCTCGGTTTGTCGTACTATCGAATGGTTCAAGCTACGCTCACACTTCCCGTCCTTATGCAAACGGGGTTTGGTTCCGTCTGAAAAACCTTGCGCAAGTGCACACGCTATCAGACACGAACGACTTAAAGAGGACGTCCTGGCGTGGGGTAGATAAGTTGGTAAAAATGGCGGATTAAAAAAACGGTGCATTTTAGTGTGCCTTTACAGCAACACGATTGCTCGTTTCCGTGGACAAAACAGGAGAAAAAAAACTTCCCAAATGACACTATCTTCCTTGTTTGTTTTGTCGCCCTGGAGGAGGAGAGCAAAATGTGACAGCAATTGACACTTTCAATGGCGATCAATGCTAAGGGCCGCAGTCCATTTCTACCGTGGCGCAGTGGGACAAAAACAAAGCCAAACTACCAATTTCCGTGATAACGCACTCTTAAACGAGCCGGGAGGGAGAGAAAAGAAAAGGCTTATCGAAGGTGTCAATCTGTGCGAACGTTCTGTTTTATTTCCATCGTTCGCTTCGTGCGGAAGAGCTTACATTTTTGCCGTGGAAGCCGAACTCCAAGCGTTATTCACTAATCCCAGCGCTCGATGAGATTTGTTCGCTTTCGCGAGCCGCATTGGTGACGCCAGTGACGTTTATTGAGAGTGATGTTAGTTTTATCTAGTTTTTGCGTGAATGTCGTGTAGATTGTGCCATGTCTGGCTGTATAGAGCAATCGGGAGCGGATTTTTATGTTGGTCATTTGGGGTTGATGGTGATGTGTAACCGGGTCTATTAAATGTCGTACCAGATGGTTTAGATTATAGTACTGCTAAACACCTTCCTACATCCGCCGCATAGTGTGGCTAATTATAAAACGTAGTTAGTTGATTGCGTTTGTTTGGAAAGGAAGTTGAATGTTGGTGGGGGGAATAAACTGCATTGCACTCTTTATGGTCCAGCATTTATGGAGTTTAAAGTGTTTCGTGATGTGTATCGCAGGTCTTCGACTCTAACAGTATTTTAGACGGCACGTAAAAAGTCGATCTTTGCTATCATTAAGCAATCGTTTTGCAATCAGAAGAAATATATTTTATATTCGATGTTGTTGCGCTAAATTCGGCAAAATACAAAAAAAAAATACAAAAGTTCGTTTCAGGACAGGTTAATTTTACATTGTAAGGTAACAATATATTTACAATAGATAACATCTGAGATTGAATCGAGTTATTCAAGTGTTTTGGAATGATTATAGTTAGGTAGCAAAGCTCGGACCAAGTTAAGAAAAACAAAAAATATCTGAGAAACTGTGCACAACCGTGCATATTGAAGGTGTTTTTCTTTTTTCCTGTTTGTGCCTTCACTCAAAACAGAACCCGGCGCAGATATTTTATTCGCTTTATTTTCACGTTGAGCTTTACCGTAAGCAGATAAAGTTTTTATTATTAAAAAATAATCACTTGTCTACTGATAAAATCGTTCCTTTATGGCTAAGGAACCTAAAACATCGATGCTGCTGCTGGGGTGTGCCTCTAGAGGACAGCTATGCCTAGCCGCATCATTCGAATTTCACACTTCATTTCGACTTTAGAGCCCTTTTAAACTCCAACCATAAAGATGCGATTCCGATCCGGCAACCATATATACAACTGTCCCAATCGAGCTGACCAGCGTGATTCGTTATCGAGCTCTGAGTTTTTACGAGTCACTCGAGCCTCTTTTGCCGCTCTTAATCCTAATGGTCTACCGGTTTCGGCAAGATAATTTACGGTGTGAAGAATGAGCGATAAAATAAATAAAAAAGACCTATCGACAGCGTGTATCGGCGTTCGCGTAATAAAGTTTGCTAGAATTCGCATGTTGGGTTTTCTTTTTTTGCGATGAGTTTTGTTTGTATTGGGAGATATAAGGATGTTTCATGGCTGACTGCTTGCGTTGGCTCGTGGGTAATCTAATGACTGGGTGAAGTATTTCGAGTTGGTTCCAATAGCTCTACCAACCATCTCATAAATGACATCCTCGTACCGGTCCGTTCGGTGTATGTGATGGAAGTTATTTAAGATTAGATACCCTCGCTCACCCTCGACGAAGATTTCATCGCCTGGTGTATCTGGGTATTCAAAAGCAATGCGTAGGATCTTCGTAAGATAACCCCATTTCGAAGAGCCACAAATATTTACACAGAGGTGACAGATAAAATACGACCGTCGTTTATGATGCTGAAGGTAATTTTATCGCTTTTTTATTGGGGCCGGCATTTTTCGATCGTGGGGGCCTGGGCCTGAAGATCGATTACGAAAGCGTGGTGATGAGAGGATGGGCAACCACGGTACTAAAGTGTCTCCCCGGCTCGAGCCGGGCGTTGTTGGCGATGTTTATGTGTCGACTGGTTTCTTTCTCCTGCACGTGAGCAAAATAGAGCGGAATGCGCGGGGAATCTTCTTCATCGGCATGCGATCGAGTCGGAAGCATTGATCGAAATCTTCAAGGCAGTATATTGATTAGATCCCTCGATTGGGTATGCCGCATGATAATCGATTATGGAAATCGGGAGCGATAAATTACTGCCACCAATTTTCAGTGCCAGGGCGCTACGTGGGGTGAAATTGAAAATCGATTCTGGGGCGAATAATTTCTTGCTTAATTTCGTGCCGAAGCGTATTGGAGGAGACGTTAAGTTTGATTTAGAAATCGTAAGCTGCGCTTTATTGTCATATTTTTATATTTTATTTCAAGTTCGCTAATAAAACTTTTTTTTTATGTGACATTGATTTTTCTTAAGAATTCATTCAGAATGCTCTGTCTTCAGGCTAGGTTATTTTTACCGCATTCGTAACTCTCAGCGCCCTTGCTAAGAAATGATAAATGTCATCCTTATCCAAAACGATCCAAGATATGGGACGTTTCTTTACAAGGTGGAGGAAAACAAAGCGTAAGCAAATTATAGCCACCATCTTTATGGCAGGTGGAAGTTCAATTTGTAAGTTGATCTGCAAACAAGTGATAGCGATCGTATGCCAGAGACGGACCTGCCCGGTCATGTGGAATATCCGGTGCAAAACCAGAGCTAGAAATAGTATTCATGGGAATGTCGTCAAGTCTTTTGACAAGCTAGTTTACGATGAAGATCACCGTGCTGCGTTAGGTGATTACATTTGTTGCATCCTCTTCCTGTATGAGATACACTTTCACTCATCCGTGTTTAAGAAACGTCCAACAGGCATGTTTCTACTGGTTGCTAATATGATGAGGTAAGGAGATAACTTTGTGATCCAAGGAATCACACTTTACTTGCACGCCAGTCACGTATCCGTATGGACTAGTGGACATAACTTACCGGCATAGCTCCATTATTCGTTGCCATTGGTTACCTCCAGGTAACTGGTAGGGAATATGTGTAAAATCTTAAGGTAACGATCTCGAGCCGATTATGTCGACGAGCGTACCCACGAGAAACCGACAGTCGTAGATATCTCGGCCTCGTGGGCTATCAAAACGCTATGATCTATGAATTTATTTGCTTCCGCCGCTTCAAAGCCATGTCGTTTGTCATCTCCCTGCTGACCCATAGTTCGAGGCCGGTCGAGTGAGATGAACATATCAACACGTGCTCACGGTTGGAGTGCATCAAGTTCTCATTGCACTAGCACGACTTGTTACGTTTAATTTATACTTCATGTCGCTGGGTGTCCCGGAGCAGAAAGTTATAAAAATTTCTTTCCACTGGTTTTGTTAACGATCCTCACCGTACGTCGTGTTTACGATCGAGCGAGATTGGGGTAGCAAAAACTCACCCTAGGGGTTTTAAAAATTAATTCGATGCTTCCGTGTGCGACGAAACCTTCCTAACGCGGTGATACGGGGTAAAAAAGGATATAAAACAAGCACCGAAGACGCCACACTGAAGCGTCCTGCGCACTGGTGACATTGGTGACAGCATACCGACAGCATTTCCTGCCCGACGGGGAACAAGAGCTAAACCGTATTTGTTCGTTTAATATTGCTGTTGTTGTTGTGGCATGCCAAGCAGCACGAGAACGGAAACGCAGACGTTTCGGTGCGTCGTGTTGAAAAACAAACCCCGCATGGGACCCCTCGGGTGACCATTAGCAATAATAGCCGTATTAATTAGCGATTTCAGCGGCGTTTAATCTTCGCCATCCCTACCTTCATGCGGCGTGCCAGCGTTCTGCGTGTTTGGGTTTGTTTTTTACTTTTGATTTGCTGTTCTGGGGTTTTCGGTGTTCGGTGGCGCTCGTTTTACCGATTGTCATTTGATTGTTTCGTTTTGTTCACTCACTGCGGTTTGTCTTATTATGTTGGGTTATGCTGATTTTGGCTCATATGGCCGAACAGATTGTTACATGTAGCTTTTTTTTCCTTGGAAAAATTAGTATTGAAATCATTTTGAATTTTGACTTTCATTGTATCGCGTGATTATTTATTCAAAATTTGTTTGAGATAAAATGCTAACTAGCTATTTATAATAAGCTTTCCTAAAAAATGGTCAATTTAATAATTATTATTCAAGTAAAAATTTGATGATTTTTGAAAAATCATTGAATTTCCAAGACTAAATTAGATTTATTAATTGTAATTCAAGAATGCAACAAAAAGTTATTCAATTTTGTGCAAAGGTGTTAGAACTAGATGTATACTGGAGCGGAAAGTGAGCGCTATGAACATTTCTACCGTTTCTTCTACACGATTTTTTATATTTATATTCTGATTGGGAATGCCTCTTCATCATACTGGTGTTTTATCGGTTCGTAGAAGATTATAATGTTACCCAAATTAATATTTATTTCCCATGCTATACCTGATATTCATTCCAGCTTTATTTTGGAATACATAGATTTTTGAGGCTAGGTTGAGAATCATAGTATTCGTTCGCCAGAAGGGTCGGGTTTCTCAAATTGGTATTAATTTTGTTTTTATTAATAGAGATCACTTTCCCAACGCCCTCGATTCGAGGCGCGCGCGGAAAACAGAGAGTCATTGGTGTCCGATTGATCACCAGAATTAGAGGGGTCACCAAGCCGCTAGGTCGTACCACCTACAGTATGGGTTTTTTTCGCTCTCTGTTTTACTCCCTTAATCTTTCTACCGTGAATTGAGACACCCGGTTTACCACGGGGTTCCATAGGTCTTAAAACTTCGGGCCACAACTTAATGAGGCCTTTTTGCATAAAATAACCATTAGTCCGGTGAGCAGTGTAGCATACCGCGCATTTTGGAGCGGCAGGAGAGCTTATCATAAAGTTTATTAAATTATGGGGTAATGTATCATTCACCCTGGCCAATGATCGCACTATCCGTGCGGGTGAGCCGGAAGGGATTTGGACCTATACCAGTTGGGACCCTTGGATGTGTCGGATCACGAACAGGGTTCGAAGCGGATTCGGGCTGATTAAGATGTGCAACAAAGAACGCCTGCGGGTACAGATCTAAACAATCGAATCGACCATGCGGCCACGCGATTTAGTTTTGATCTGTTCGGTACGTCGGCTGGAACTGCCCAGAAAAGACTCTTCCAAGTCCACTGCCGAGGTGGCATAGCCGGTTGGAAAACGGCACACTTCCTCCAGCAGCAGCAACTCCTTTTAAAGAGTAGCGTACCGGCTGTTAGGTGGCGCAACATCAGTTGGTCATAATTTTCCTGCCTCTCTCGGCACCAGCTATCTGTCCACGAAACAGGTAATTTCCATTAAAATAATTACACCGGCACGATTCTCGCATGTGCATAAAAACAAGCCATAATAATCCATACATCAATCGGGTGTACGATCGGACAGCGGGCAAAATGTTCGGGGGCGAGATAGTCGAAATGCCAACGGATGGCGTCGAACGCACTGGCGTCCAGTTTTCGCGGCCGTTTTTCCCGCAACGATCACTTAATCACGGCCGCAAAAGATCGCACCGCCGCAACTGCTGCTGCAGGATGCAGCGAAAAGGATCATTATGAGATCGTGCAGAGAAAACCCGCCGGAGCTCCGGAGCTCAAGCTAAGACCATTGGTTCGCACGGGACCTGGGAGTCCTGCGTGAGATGGCGTGCTCGGGAGGTGAACGAAAACGATCAAATTCCAATCGAATGCGGATCGTCTCTTCGCTCGAATTGCCGATCGTTACCTTAGCGCGATAATGCACTTAGCCTTTAGTACGGATTGTAAACGACTTGGTAAAAAGGGCAGCAGTGGGAGATATTCGACGTCGCCGGAGGCCACCGTCGTGAGCGTGAAGCTATCATGTGTGTATGGTCGCTGCGAAAGAAATGGAGAAACTCGCAAAAATCTCAGCGTTCGACAGCGAGATGGGGGAAAAAACATTATCGGTAATGATCTCAATTGGCTGGTATATTGTTTTGTTTCTTTTCGTAGCTTCACGACGTGAGGTGTGTTTTGCTCCAGCTCGTCTTTCAGAGTGCGTGTGTTTTTTTCACCATTCGTTCGTCGTAAAGCGTGACGCGCGTAAAGGCTTACTTTACAAAATATTGGTATTGACGTTCGTCGTCTATTGGTACTGGAAGATAGTTAATTTCGTGGGAAACACTTGCTTGTCTGTTTATTTCGAAGCATTGGAAAGTGGTGCAATTTGTGGATTAAAAAACCAGAAATCGAACGTGCGGAACTGTTTTCAGCATTAAATTAGCGCTTATCGTGATGTGCATTACCGGTTAATTTTCTGTTTTCATTATTACTAACACAATGGTTATTAAAAATTTTAAGTTAATATAAATAAAATGATAAATCTTTAATACTCAATAATAGTCAATGACAATAACATACACAAGATACAATATTTTTTACAATGAAAATGTCTTGAAATCGAATTTCGGAAAAGAATAAAGATGAGATTTTTGTGGAGCTTAGAATTAAGTTGTACAAAACAGTTATTTATGTGATGAACATATTTTTGTGTTATGTCCTTCCTTAACCTTGTAAGATCGATTTTGAATTGAGGAAATTTTTTGGTAGTTACTCTACATTTTTCCAATTTTTTTAAAATAACCATCGAAAATAGATCCCCAAAACAGAGAAACTTAATGAAAATGGACATTTTTTTCAACTTTTGTATAGTTCCCTTCGCTTTGTGCTGGTAACGGCAACAGAAAAATAAATCATCGTCATAAACGAGCAAACTGACGTCGTCACTAAGTGAAACGACGTTTTTTCATTCTGTCCACACTGCAATTGCAAACAACGCGCTCGCGTCGTTATAATTTCGAGGGCGATCATTGCCACGGTCAAGTCGCGGCAAAGACACGAACCGAACCAAACGAACGCTTCCGGGAAAGCAACCGACCAGCCCAATGCCCTTTGCGGACGAAGGTGGTCCAGTGGAAGAAGACTGCAACTTTACGGTCGATTTTTATTACACCAATCGAGGCATACTTTTATGACCGAAACCGTGTTACAGACAGTTGCACCAGAGCTACCAAGGGTTGGGTTGGTGAACATGGCAGAGAAAGAATGATCCGCTCCAGATTTCATTTCCTTCTAGCGACTCTTTGTGTATAACGTTGCGTAATGTAATAAATTTCGCGCTGGATCGCAAGGAAACACAGTGTGTTTGTTACATTTGCACCGCAGAGGTAATCGTGCCATCTTGGCAATTGCAGTTCGCCGTTAGCTAATTGACCGATAACCCGCTGTAAGTGTGAGCATGGTTGTATAGTTTTATAACCTTCAAAGCCATGCCGGGTCATCATCTGATTATGCAATTAAGCAACGCGTTGCTTCTTTTCTCCACGAGCATCTCTCAACACCGAGTGATGAACCGAAGCGACTTGACTGATGAGGATGATAGTTATCCTGGCGGTGAGTAAAGCTCATTCAATCGGCGATACAAATTGAGTAGCTGGTGGGAGAGAAGAGTGGGTTAAAGCAAGTAAACATGAACATATTACTCAAATATTAATGATAATACTCATAGCGTTGAATTGTGTCGAATCACACAAATAGAGCTCAACCATGGGTGAATGTAAAGTAAAGCTGGGTAATCAATGTTCTCTTTCCTTTCGCTGTTGTTTTTGGTGCGATTAATTACACGACATTCATCCCACCTGTCTCTGGTGTGTAGATCCACTTGGACTGTGCGCTGTCTTAAACAAAGAAAATAGCATCTCCTCAGCTCACTCCGGTCAATCCCCGGTGGTAGACACTTTCGGTTCAGAGGAGATGATTTGTGGGCTGCCAAAAGGGTCATAACTTTTTATTCTTTCCGCCACTGGCTGTCGTGCCTGGCGCGTGCTGGTCAAAAGTTAAGAGAAATAAATTTAAGTGTAGAAGCTTTTTTTTGCCACTTCGGGGGGTTTTATCTCTTTTTTTGCTATCGTTCTTATACCGGAGAGAGAAGTACCGTAGACTCGTTTGGGTAGCTGTAAGCTTATGGCATTGATATATAGGGTAAATGAGCCAAAATGTATGCTAAAAGAAGAATATGTTTCTTAAATGTTACTTCTCTCAAAAGATCATGATGAGATGAGATAATATTGTAAAAAAATTGGAGCTTCGAGATTCGTAGTTTCTAGAAAACAATCTAAAAATTTAGAAACGATTGTGTGCCTAGTCGAACGTAATGTTCCAAATGCTTACCATCCTTTTCGTTTTCCGAGATTTGCGATAGAATTGAAAATTTACGCATGATAAGTTGTTATATTAAAGAGAATTTATCATGCATTGCTTTTAACATATATGCCTTTATAAACTATTAAAGCATAACTTTTATTAGCCTAAACCAAACACAGCAAGCAGCATCACAGCATCATCGAACTTCGGTACAATTTGAATATTTATATTACAGTACTCATCATGAAACAGGTGAGGTCTATTGCTCGTGATTAACTTTATCTCATGTGAAACTGAGAACTGAGAGCTGAAAATAAAACTACTAGACATTTAACTTCTCCGTATTGGAAATATAAAGAATTTTCAAGCCAATTAGAAGATCTCACATGTGATCGAATACTTTATAAATACAAGTACGTGAGACTATGTACGAGAGACTACGCGGCTAGGAGCGAGTGCGAATAACCTAAACAAAGGAGGTACAAATGTCAAGGCCATTAGATAGATAACCATTATGAAGATGACGTTAGCAGACTGCAGAGGAAAACGGAATCTCTGATAAATTGCTGAGAGATTATTTGAAGAAAAAGAGCAACGACGGGCCATTATCTTGAGCAAGTTTTTAACACCATGACAACTGGCGCACAAGCGTGACTTATTTTCTCAGATGCAGTATCACATATACGTACACATCACGCATACGTGATATACGTGATAGTGAAAGAATTCAGAGAGAAACTTGATTTTATTGCAAACATATGTGTTTCAAGTTCATTAACACAACGTACGAAGCAAAGTTTTTACTACACAATTTTTTTTGTTTTTAGCAAAATAGCTAAAACTGTAACATATCGTCAATATCCGAAATCGTGCCGTAGCTATATGCAATTTTCTTATCAATTATTTAATGAAAATCAAATCATCTCAAATGCCCACGATCTATCGCTCGACGTAATTCTCGACGCTCGACGTAATCTGCTATAAATTCTATGTATGCCAACTGGATCTCTAGCCGCAATTCTGTGAAAGTGGCGTGTAATATTTATCTAATCGTCGTATGCAGTGCCCTTCGGGCTGTCGAACAGGTTCGGTTGACTTCATCGACCATCGAGAACGAATGGCGAGCGAACGAAGAAGTCTAGGCCAGCATGTTGAGGCACCAACCACATGCGAACGGTTAGCAACCGTCTGTTGTGGTTTGCTTCCATGCATGGGCTTTTGTAGATTGGCGAGCGAGTGTTTTGATTAGAGTGTGGAGCTGAGAAGCGAATCCGAGTCATGGATAAAAAACCCGCACCAAAGCGTGGATAAAGTGGTCCTAATTTGCCTCATCCAGAGAGCTTGAGAGACTTACGACAAGCGACGAACCCGTACGGGAAGCGAAATAATACTCAACTCGTCGAGTCGTCCAGCCTTTTATTATCGACAATTTACATGCAGTTGGGAAAGAGACACCCAGTGTTAGTGCCGAGCAGGTCTGCACCTCACGTAGAATGGATAGATCGTTGCTTCTGTCACAAAACACTGTTTGTTTCCGTTCGTCTTCGGGCGGTTGAATTGATTGTAAGGTTGGTGTTCGTGTGTATATTTCTGCTGCATTCCTCAGGTTTAATGACCGTTTGGAAGTTACACAGAAGTTCTTCAATTAACGAAGGAAGAGAAAATGTACAACTCTTTTTTAAATCTGTCGAACATGGTATTTGCTGGTTTTGCTCATACTATTTGGGTAGACATCTAGAAGAAAAAACACTTTCCGTGAACCGTAAAATGAATCCACCAAACACATTTTCTTGAGCTAGCTGCAAAATGGATTTGTTCGAAATGGAATTCGATACGGAAATACCATAAATTCGCCATTAGCTCGTACTAGGTGTAGCAATGGCGTTGATGACTTTAAGAACATATTTTTTGTTGAAGTTTATTTAATTTTATTTTCCAAAATCTCTAAATTATGTCCTATTCATTCTGCTTTGTAAATGTTGCAAACAATAATGAAAGAAAGGTAAGAAACGTAAACATTCCAAACAAAATTCGTTTCCTCCAATAAGGGACGAGCGTTTCCCGCGCATTCATCTCAGCACCGGGCGAACTACATGGAAGTCGTGACGAGAAAATTGTTCGCTTAGTTTTGTTACAATTATTCCCAGCTGCGCGGGTTGTTGAATTCCCAGGAGAGTGAGAGATCGTCCGGTTTGTCGGGTATTATCTTTGGCGTGTCGGTTTTTACAATTCTTGCGTCTTTTCTTAGCTGTTTGGTCAGTTCCAAGGATTACGCTCGATTGATTGACCGTGAAGGACTGATTAATGATACAGTTGTAGTGAAGGGTGTGCGAAGAGAATAGTATTAATTTGCACGTAATTTTTGTTATTTTTTCAAGTTTTCTGGATATTGGAGTTGAAAATTGATGTTTATCAGAAGAAGGTTAGTAGTGAAACAAATTTCAAATAGATTTTGGTATCAACGATTTCTTTAACTACTCACTTTTATTTATATAATTGGAAAAATGGTAAATTGAAAATATTTTTCTTTGTTAAATAAAAAACATGTAAGAAAACAATTTAAAAAAGCATAAAAAATAATTTTTTAAACACAACCTAGCTCTCTAACCGATGGTCCCATTTCAGAATTCAAGAGCTTCCTTCGCATGTCATCGAGGTTAATAGCTGCATGTCTAGGAAGACGACGAAACGCAAAACGTTGCCATAAAATAGCTCACTTCCTACGACCTTTCCCATTCCTTTCCGGTCGGCATGATGTGTGGCGCATGGCGCAAGCGGCCATCCATAAATCGAAAATGAAAATCAAATCAACATCTTGCGCCCGTTTTCCCATCCCATCCGCTATCGCTCAGCCTTTTGCTCCCGCCAACGCCTGTGTAAATACAACCGGGCTGCTGAAGAGCTACTCCTTTCAGGCTATTTATGTTGTCCCAGGTTATTCAAACATTGCCATTCGAAGCTATTGTTACCCCCTGACAGCGGGAGATTTACCTTTCCCCTCATCACATACACACACGCACACACAGAAGGAGAAGACAGACAAAACGGTTGCTCAATCGTAAGCGACCGAGAGTCCGTCCGTGCAGTTCATCTTTGGCACCGATGGAGCGTTTCGTTCCAAGTGGTGTGTCTTTTTATGGGCTACTTACGACGTTTCTCTGTTTCCTCCTGGTCGGTTTGCGGGAGGCGATCGATGGGGTCTTACCTTCTTTCGTTAGTTTACCGCTTAAGCTGAGGTATGTTTATAAAAGATCGGTGTTGAAAAGCGTTGGAGCTTTTTTCAAAATTCATTTTCAAAAAAGATTTGAAAATGGAATTGAAACATTTTTTAAATTAGATAATTTTTTAAAAAGCTCTCTAATAGAACAAACAAGAAATCAATTCATATTGATCTTAGCTTAATGATATGAAGCTAAAATTTGTTTCGTTTGTAATACAAAAATCAAAATTGTTTCTTATGATCAAAAAAAAAATTACAGAAGAGAATAGCTTCAGTGTACAAATAAAACTAATTGATAACAAGGGAAAATTTGTGGAAGCAAATCTTGGCCGTACCCATGCTTCCACAAGAAGAACGGCTACAAGAACAGAAATCAATGGTCGGTAGTCGAATAAATTAAGTTTGCTTCATGTTCGTGTCGTGCATCGCGACGGCTCTTCATTTTTCTGTGAACGGTGCTTAGTGTCGGCACGACGTCAAAAACAAGACGGAAAATAGAACGACATGATCCGAGGCATCCCTTCACCTCGGGCGACTGGTGTAAAATAACAAACTAGTTACTAGATAAAAAAAACCTCGATAGCGATAGCTGTGGGGAAGATTACATCGGAAAAGATCTGAAACCTCTCGGAGTGCTCGCGAACATGAAGCCGGCAAGTCTTCCAACCGACACGCTTCGGTTGGTTTTTATGCATTTAAGCCGAACTAGTTCTGTTTTGTACCAGAAGGTTCACAATTGAATTAAATTATCCCATCTCCATCTGCGGTCACAGAGCCGCTCAGGTCACAAGACAACTTTGCCTCCAGATGAGCAAGTGGTTGTTTTTTTGTGTTGTTCATTTTCGGACCATTCGTTCGTCGTTGTTGATCCGAAGGAGAGTATCCGAAAACAATGAATCCGCATGCATAAGTTGCATCCACAGCGGTTCGGCTACACCGTAACGAATGTGAAAGCCACCCGGGTTGCCGGCGGAAGCTTTTACGGTCATATTTTCCCAACCGAACTGTTTGTTTTTCTACTGGCAGCGAGCACCGGTCAGACCCGTCCGTTTTCTGACGACCATTCAAGACGACCTCGACTACGATGGTGATGATGTTGTCTACTTAACATCGAAGTGCGCCTGCCTAACGTGGCATCGCAAGACAAGCATCTTTTTCTTCGACCACGCTGTCAGCGAATGATCCGATTATGATGATTCGGCCGGGAAAGCTGGACGGATAAAAAAGAAGCGGCGCGAGAAAACCGCGTTGCGCGTCCGTGTGCATGGTCGCAGTAAATTGATGTAGAATAATTATGACACTTCTCATTCTTGGTGCGTTCTTGCCACACGCTTTCTGGAAGGCGGTCGGGCTATATCTTTATTTTCCCTAGTGGATTACCGACTGCATACCGGCTCGCAAGTAAGTGGCGGTTGGCCTTAAGCGTGGCTTGAGGAGGATTGAATTACTTACGATTCGGTATGAAGCGGTAGCATTCGGATGATGTGTAATGCCATGAGTTATTGCGGTGTGGATAGAACTTGTTTGCTTTGAGCTGCATGTAGACCGGCTAACAAGTGGAAAAATAACTGCAATAACTGAATAATGAAACGAATGGGGATCAAGTTCTGGTTTGATAGACGGTCACAATTTTATAATTGCAGGAAGAGTGCATTAAAATTAATATCACTATTGTAATGATGTTTCCAAATATTCTGTAACAAAGTAGCAATCGAAATTTGAATAACTCAACTGAAAAATAATTGTAAAATTATAACCTGTTATAAAAATAACATTAATGTTCGTAGAAGAAATTTAAAATTTAATGCTCAAAGTTCTAATGAAACCAATATCTTTTCTACAAATTAGTTTATCATATATGTCACATTTATCTTGAAAAAAAATCTTCAAAATTGAAAATTATACTGCACAGCACAGCAACCAAGCCAAGCATGTTTGGTACAAACCGATGATAATTTATACATATCAAACATTATTTTCCGAAAAGTACAATATAGTTTTTACAATTTAATATAATGATATTAAAAAAAATTATTTCAAAAAGAAAACAATATTCTCACGGGGCCCGGTACCACGAGCAGAAGTTATACGTGTACCACTAAATGCCATGATTTAATGTTAACGAAAACACAAAAAACAAAACAAATTTACGGTCATAACAAATTTACGGTTATCCTTTGCATCCGTTCCTTTTATCTGAATCACCATGTAGACATTTTAAATAGTAAGATACAGCTACATTTAAAGTAAATCTTTTTCCTGGAACCCATCCCCATCCTAAACAGTCCGGAAGAACAGACCTAGAATCGTCATCATGTCAAACAAATCATCAATTTCTTTCGCTCTTTGCCTCCGGAAAGCATCCAGTCGTCCAGCTTAGCAAACCGAAAAAAGCTAACAGTTTGATCTCGTTTTACCTCCGCATCGTTTGCAGGGTTGACAATCCGTCACATCAGCAGGCGGCGACGACGAGTTGGACGACGAGCACGCGAAAACCTGTTCTGTTCACGGCAACAAATCGGACGTGCGCGGTGAAGTTTGGGGTGAAGCCCAAAGGAGCCTTTTGGGGACACATGCGCGAAGAAAAAGCAGCCAAACAAAACAACGAGATCGAGGGAAAAAAGCGATTCGGAATGAAAATTCGACAGAGCAACACCAAATCGTCCACGGTTCACGCCGCCAACTGATGCCGCTGGTGGTGACGTGCACAAAGTGCAGCCTGATGTCTACCATGTGCAAGTGAAATTTACAATTTCTCAAGAAGGGCAAGTTTTTTGTGCTTTTCTGTTCGCTACAACACAAACTGTTTAGGGCGCGGTGGCAACAAGGTACGGAGCGACGTAGAGTACGAAATATTTGAGGCGACATTTTCGTCTGATTGCGCTTCGGTCTGGCGGGGAAAGGCGTGCTACACCTTGAATATTTCAACCATCCCTCGCTTCCCGGCAGGATCGCACCAGCCTACCGGACAGCCTCGGATCGGGCAGTGAAAACCAAGAAAGCTTGGCCCGATTGGCCCTCGCGCACACATCGATCAACTACATCCGAAACACACAAACGACTGTCAAACCAGTTCCGTCCAAACCCAGGGGTTTGACATGGTGACATGTTGCTGCCGGACCAAACGTACGAGCAGGCGAACCTTCGTCAGGAGCTGCGTCTGCGGCGCTCTGCGTCGGCCGCGTACGATGATGGTGGAGGGTTTCCACCGCATGGCCTGTTCACGCTCCGGCAGCTGGACGTGAAGCGTTTGCAGCGAGGATTGCGCGGTGACACTGCTGCCGATGGCCACCTCTACGTCGACGGCGGTGGCGTGGGTGAGGAGTTGACGAGCGTACTTGCGAATAATGAGTTGAAATTTGGCATCCGTGCGTCGGACGAGACCGGGGAGGGTAGCGCGGGCAGCAGCAGTGGCGTGGGCAGCTCGGGTGAGGTGGGCTCGCGGGATGAAGCAAAGCACCCGCAACCGGAGCTTGATGTGCGACTGAACCCGTTGACAAATGGTGGCAGCAAGCGGCACCCGTTGGTGCGTGAGGAATCCGCCACGGAAAGCCAGTGGAGTGCGGCAACGAAAACGACGACGAAGGCAATGGGACCCATGCGAGGTCCGAGCGAGCGTGAAAGGAGTAAAACGATTGACGGTAGATGTCGCTCGAGTAACAATCAGAGGGCGCCACCGCTTAAGCTGAAAGATGAACCGAGTCATTCGGAACAAACAGATCGAGGCATCGGGTTGGACTCGGTCAGCTCATCGGGCAGCAGTTTAAGTTATTCCAGCGATGACTCCAGTGACGAGGGTGAAGAGTTCACGGTTCGACCTCAGCGTACGTGTCAGTCGCGAATGAATGGTGCTGACGCAGCTAAAGAAAAATCACCTGCGACGCTCGCCGATGGCCACGATCCAAGCGAACGTGACGATTACGACAAGACGTCGGACTTTTTCAACAACATTCCAGAATTCCAAGGTGAAGCGCTCGGTCCGTTCAGCATCGAGAGCAAAGCCAACGAACCGGACTGGGGCAACATCCGCACGAACGTGGACATCCTGCGCGCCTGCGAGCTGTTCCTGATGCGGCACCGGATGCGTCCGGACTTTTTCTGCAAGTACAAAATGGCAATGAAGTAAGTTTTGGTATGATGGGTTCATATCCTTCCTATACTCTAGCGATGTATCTCGATATCATCCCACCGCAGCCCGTCGGCATCGGCACCTGCCTCATTCCCACTGTCCCGTGCCTCCCGAACGCCCGTCGATGTGCGAAAGCCAAAAAGCGTGTCACCACCGATGCAGCGGCCAGCGTCACGAGCTCAAGATGTGAGCTTTTCGCGTGCGTCCGCCGGTGTGCCGATCTACAGTGTGCCGAACCGGGCCGGCAAAAAACGACGTCCGAATGCGGGTAAGTGTCATGTGTTCTCTCAAATTGAAATTAATGACCAAATTAATCCGATCGCTGACACCGGCGAGTAGAGTTGCTGCAAGCGCCAACGCGCCAGTAAAACCCGAAATGTGAAACGACGTAATTAATTACCACCGGAATGATGGTGGTGCCTTGACGGGTGTGATCTTCGTTAGCTATCGCTACGAGCTTATTCTACATTGAACGCTCCGAGAAGCGTTTTGGAGCTTAGCTCCCAAGGTAGCGACGCAAGAATTAGCGATCTATAACGAGCACCGAAGCGCAATGATTTATAGCGTAGCTCATCCATAACTGACAGCTTCGTTGCGGTATTTCGGAGCTTTGCGAAGAATTCTTAAATTTGCTGCCACGAGTTTGCTCGTGGCCGAACCGTTGCTTGTTTTGCATCTTCTGCATGGAGGAATTTCTACTCCATCTCAGTACCGTGTATCTTTCGGCTGTCATCGAAACGTCAATCAGTGACGCGTCGAAGCGCTTAAACAACACACGACGCATCACGGTGATTCCACCGCTCGCTGAAGAAATAATTCATCACACAAGCTGCTGGCAGGTGTCAGGTAGGGAACGAAATTTTTGCAAACTTTATCTTCATTTTTTGGGTTTCTCACATTATCGCATCCAAATCAATCACGGGACCGATGATGACTGACTTGTGAGCAGGTGATGAAACGTGCCGACAGGAATTGGTGCACACATTGGTGCCGACAGGAATTGGTGCAGAACAGAATTGTTTATTAAAATAACAGTTTCTTTTCAATTATATTTTAAATCATAAGATACTTGTTTAGAATGTATTTAAATCTAGTAAATGTGTTGGCATTTGTTACCACTAGCATTAAAGTATTTTACCAATATTTATCATATCAAACATATCAAAAAAGCATCACAATATTTTTTTACAAGCATTAAGATATTAGTTGCCTTGTCAGTGTATAGTTTACAATTATGATAAACTTTCTGCAACACACTCAAAAATTCATTCCTTTGTTTGTATTTTTTATTTGAGCTTATTAGCTGTAATGCTGCTTGAAATACTAATTTGAAAAAGTAGTGAAGGATCATATAAATAATTTGGTGTGATCTCGTGTAGCAATTGTGCATTGATAAACGATTAGCTTTTCATACACTAAAATGTTGCAAATTAAAAATAACTAACTTATGCGTTCCAAGTGTGAAACTGATAAATTGAATAACTTCCTCTTTAGCGCTCAAATTAAGCAAACGCTCGTCGTAATAGCGCCGACACATTACGCGCCGCCAGGAAAAATGGTAAACGGATGAATTATGCTGCCCAAACAATTCATTCACCTGCTATTACCATCGGCATTGTGCAGATGACAAGTTATCATTATGTTTGACAACGTCTCAGAAAGAAAAAACTCACACCCATCCCATCGCTGCATTGAAAATGGATCTTTCTTCGATTTTGGACGTGAAGACTCCATCCATCCATCAGCCGCTGATGAGATGGTCGAATGACACGGCAGAGGTGCTTCCCGTCGAAACGCGTTCGACTTTGACATGACCAACGCGGCACGGGTTCTTGAAGCGAGTAAAGGGAAGCAGACGCGCTGAAAAAAATGATAATTTAAGTTGTATTAACAGTTCCGTGGCAGGTAATTTTTCCTTCATCGTCCAGATTTTTCGTGCAGTGAGTTTACGCTTTCGATTGTTACCTCAAGGTCCATACCCGTTGCTACCTTCTTGCTTGACTGATGGCTCGGTGGGTTTCGTTCATGATGTGGTGGTTTTATTTTGTGATCTCGCCCATTTCCTGTGTGTTTTTCAGTTTACATTCTCGATTTTTTTTTGCTACGCCTGTTTTACGGACGGGGTGATTTTTTTAAACAATTTATTTCATTTCATCTGTGCACCGGGCCTTCAGATCGCGATCGAGATCCTCGATCGTCAGCTAAGGAACAGCGGGAGAAGGGCTACCCTTTTTCCCCACACCGTAGGGACGAAAGGGAAAAATAAATAAAACAGAAAAACGCAGTCCCTCCGTTTACTACACGAAACGTGTGGAGCTACGCGTCCAAGACAACTACCGTCCGGCTCATGCTGGAACCATGCGAAACGCCAAAGGTTTCATTCAATTATACGTTGTGCCGGGTGAGCGATGTTATCAGTTTAAATTCAATTTTGATTAACATAAGTATGCCCGGTGCGATTAAAATTTATGATTCGTGAAATACCAGAAAATGGAGCCCTTCGCCGGGCGGATAATGTTGGGGCGAGCAAAAATAAACACAACCGGTGTGATAATAGGATCGTTGTTTTTCGTGCAGTAAGAGAGTAGTACAGAGAGCAGGAGAGAGAGAGAGGGACAAAGAACACAGTCGCCATAAACTGGATATAGCGTGCAAGGCAAGTGCCAAGACGGCAAAGCTGAAGGTTGGCTGGTAACTTACTTCTTCGCGTCTTCAGTTAGCCTGCGCGTCAGGAACTACGGGACGGGTATGTAGAATGGGGAGTTTTTTTTTAATGAGATAAACATGATAACGAATGCATGTAGGCGGATGAGAATTCCGACGATAAGCGTGTTGGAAAGAATGCATCGTGGAATGGTTGAGATTGCATGTGACGATAAAACGTCGTGCGTTCTTTTCTACAATGTTGGGAAACGATTACAGCTGACCATTACTCTCAAATTTGACTCGGTGATACGAATTTAAAGTATTGTTGTGCGAGTTTTTGCAAAATCGACGAATTTTTGTGTAATAATAAATGTTCTTGCCATACACTATGGTGCTAGTCCACACCCCAAATGGGAAAATATATTGCATCGTGAGTTTAAATCATCGTCCGAATTTTGAAAGCATGATCATACCTTAAAAAAGAAATACAACTACAAGTTTTGATAACTTTAAAAAAGCGATAAGCAAACTGCTGTCAATGTCCCTCAGCACTGCTTGTACTAAAATTGTTCTAAACCTAACTGTCCCTGAAGCTCATGTTCGAAAATAAGCTTAAAAGCTTTATCCCAGTATCGAAAAGCTTTTTGCCACCCCTTCAACATGGCCCAAGTATGGGAGAATTGTAAAGTTTTGTTCCCACAGTTGGAAGCTTCGAAGCTTTTAATTTTTCAAAATTAACGTCTTTCGAGGGTTTATAGTAGTATTTTATCATCAATATATTTTATTACTTTTTTATTTTAAGTCATGTAAGTAAGCATCGCGAACCCATTTGCGAATGACAGGAGGAATAAAAAAAATGAAACGCGCCGGTAAATTTGGAGTTTTTCTTAAATTTTAAATCAGTTTTCAATGGTGCTCGGTACTGTTTTATTAAAAACTAAACGTAAGGAAAATGTTTCGTTGTACTTTGAAACGAATCAAATTATCATCATAAATCCTTCGATATTATATGAATATATACATTTTTTTGTATGTTTTGTGTTGAAATCGAAAAAAAAATTTGCAAAATGATTTCTTCACATGCAATCCCTATCCAAAACAATCAATGCCATTGAGGCCCATTGAGGAGCATTGCCTCAAGCTTTATCGATAGATATGCAGCAAAATCACTCACTTACAATGCTCCATTACTTGGTTCCATAGCCTACAGCGAATACTATCGTACCAATCCCAAAACTGATTGTCCGATCATCGCAGTCCCGCCCGAGCCCGAGCTTTCCCTTCCACTTTCACGCACACGCCTAATGGACAGATTAACGCGAAACATTATGAATTAGCATAATAAATTTGAGATACGATTCCCGGGTATATTCGGCGAAGGGTGGTGGCGGGTGATACAAACAAAAGCATTCCATCGTGCCTCGGGAGGTGTCTGAGTTCTGAGCTGTTTCGGCGCACGGTATTTGCTGATAGTTCATCGTCGGTCGCAAACAGCCAACCGACGGTTCGATGATTACCAGCCGACGATAATAAGTGTTCGCAAATTGCAAGAACGAATAAAACTGTGGGAGGAGCATGTGGAAGGAAGATCATCATCAACAATAACAGTGTACACTCATTGTTTTCATACCCTCCCGGAAGGGAAGGAAGAGAGTGTAGAAGGGTTGAACTTTGTGGCGCTGAGCGCACGAGCCTCGAGCATGCGCAAAATGAAAATGTTACAAAAAAAATTGCAAAGAACTTACTACAATGTTGCAAAAGACCATTTTTCGTGTAATGAGAAGCAGCCGTTGGCAAGTGATATTTCTTTATTTTTTTGCCCTCCACTAACGAATCATTGCTAAAAAGTTGTGGAAATAAGAGAAGAAGACGGAGGAGTTGGATTTGCAAGTTCGGGTTCGATGGCGATGCACGTCCATGCGTTTCGCGCGTCGAGCTGACTCCCAAATAGTGTCCATCATTCATGTGACGGAGAGTGCTATTGATAATGCAGAAAGGGTGCGGTCTTGCTGAAAGGGAGCATCGAGGTGGGGTCAGAGTGATGCAATCAGGTTAAATTTGCCCATTAAAGGAACACAGCCCAACAACATGGGTCGTGTTTTGTGGCTAACCGGCCTACCACGCTCTTCTCCAAGCGTGCGGTGCAAAACAAAATAATAATCGATCGACGCGAGCCCACCGATCTGACCCTCGCAGAAAGGGATCCGGTTTTCTCCTAATTAAATATCGGCGAAAGGTCTTAGAAACGATTAGAAACGGCCGTCGGAATTTGTCGGGCCGTCCGTGCGCCTGAGAGTAGAAACAGGTTCCAGCTCCCAAAAGCTTCAGAGGAGCCGCGCCTTTTTTCTGGAGGATGCTGGCGCGCTCTGTGATGCTTTTTGGTGTGTCTTTCGTCGTTTCTTCCTTCACGACGACGTTCTTTGACCGAAGTTGTTGTTGAGTCTTCGTACGGTGGCAGAGGGGATCAAACTACGAGCGAGAAACAGGACGGTGAGAGTGAAAAAGGAATGGCAGCACAACGAAAACCTGTTCACTTGACCGGACCTTTGTGCCCGTTCGTCGATGAATCTGTATAGGAGCGGAACTTTCCGAATGAGCCTCACGGAAACGGACTTCGGCTCTGTAAACACATACACATTTACGCATGCTATACACGACTGTGGTTGGTGGTTGTTTTTAGTTCATTCTCTTTGGTTCATTTAATTTCCTGGTGTGGTTTTCCTGTGTTCATTCCGAAAATGAGCTTTTCGATTGTGAGCTTTTGGAATGAATTTATCGAAATGAATCCAATCGGATGAAGAATTTAAGTTTTTAAACGTATGAAATCGTAAGATCATGAAATTTGCTGTAGAAGTTATTAATTAAAAGTTGTAATAGTAAGCAAGAATAAGTTTAATAATTTTACTGTAAAGATCTTGTGTAAAGATTGCGTTTTTAGCACATTTCTTTCAATTATCTCAGCGTCGTTCGGTAAGGTACCACGAATCACTAAAGATTACACGCAAGAAAAGTTAGAGCCGAAAAGCTGCTAATAAAAACATTTTGATTTGGCATTTGGTAGAGGTGCACGCGGTCTTGATAAATGGAAAATCGTTCAGTAATTTTAATTTCCTCTCCGCTCCACTCTGACTGCAAGCCGATCGCCGCGTGGTGGCTGTGCATTTGCATCCAATGCAGCCACGTTTGAATCGTGCCAGGTGAGTTGTTTTCCTGTTTTCGCTCAACGTTGAGCGGCATACGTCTCTCACTCCTGTCCACCGCGCAGCACATTTTGTCCTGTTCCCTTGCAAACTTGCGCATGTTTTGCTTGCGTTCGAAAGATGAAATACCAAGAAGAACGTTACGCAAACCTCCGACACGACAACGGTGCGGTCTCGTGCGGATAACATCTCGCTCGTGAGCGTATGCACTGTGCAGGGAGAAGCCATGCATCCAAGAAGCGGTAGAGCATGTGCAGGGAGACCTGCATCGGAGCAGGAGCACGGCTAAGGTCGCAGGCAAAGAGCAAAAGCTCGAAACAGCCAAATACACAACCAAACAGAGAGCATGAATCTTTAAGCTCTTTCTCTTCCGCCGGCAAGCAAGCTTTCAGACACAACACCATGAACATCGACGGTGCGCTGGTTACAATCGTCCGTTACCGCGGGGTTCGTCGCTTATTCGCTTCAAGTGAAGTCTTTAGATTTGGCACCGCACGCTCACATACACAGGTCTGGTGCTAGCTTTTATTCTCATTTACACTGTAAGGAGTGTTGGTTACTGTTAACATTTCTTCTTGCAACCGTGTTGGTCTTTTGATCCTACCTTCAGGATTGTCAAACACCGAATACTGTGCGAATTATTCTATTGATTTTTAATTGTTTTTCTGTCTTACTATAATTTCTAATTTATAAATTAATTCTGAAATACTGACGATACATTGACGATACATTTTTTCAAAAACATTATGTTTTACGTATATTTAAATATTTAATCCATGTAAACATGAAATTCAAACTTCTTATTTAAAAATATTTGAAATCATTCTCAACTGTGCAGAGCTTTTCAATAATCTTACTATTATGATTCATTATGCAATTAAGCTTTCCTTCGCCATCTCTGAACGCACTTCTTTCGCATTTCGTTCGCCTTAGTATGTGTGTATGCGTTGCTTCTATCGCTTTGAAATGAAAGACGAAGAAAATAATCGATTTGCTGGTGTATGTGTGAGAGAGAAGAAGAGACGAAAACCGTCAGTCTAGTGGTCCAGACTGCGATCGCTTCTCTGCGTAGAGTCAGATTCGAGAAAGTTTCCGCTGACGATGGCAGCGCGGTGTGCTTTTTGTGCGTCGATAAAATGAAGGTTTTTGTGATTCTTGTTGTACACGCTAAGCTTGAATGAATTTCAGTGTAAAAGAAAATATATACATGATAAAAGAAGCAAGTGAATGATAGAGAATTTGAAGTTTAAACCACTACGAATTTGCGTTAATTTGTCTACAAGGATGTGAAACGCAAGTTGCTTCGAAAATTGGATAGCAATAGCAATCCGGTGCGGTGTGATTAAAGAGTGTACAGGCTTAGGGAACGAATTTCCTAAGCACAGCAATGATCTTTTTGCATTTTAAATGCATGGTTTGGTAGAATCATTTATAGTGTGTTGCTTTCGAAGAGGGAAAAAGTGGATGTGAAGTGATGAGAAGCCTTTTTGACCCCTATTTTAACACTCGCTAGTTGAGCCATTAGTCAGTACCACCAACACCACCAGCAGCAGAAGCAGCAACACCATCAACAACAAACCCGAACAAAACGCAATAGAAAGGAAAGGGACCGTTCACAATAGGAACAACGTCAAAATTATCCCTTGAGTCGGTGTGTTTGAAAAAAAAACATCAAGCTGAAGAAAGAGCTGAAAGCATACAAGCAGGTTACCGTGGACTTATATCGAAAATACAGGATCGACGGCATACACGAGAGAAAAAAGCAACAACAACAGCGTTGTCCGAAAAAAGAGAGACAAAGATCAAGCGACGCAGGGCAAACGGGATAGGCAGCAAAAGCGCACGAAGAAACCAATGCTGGGGCGTCCAAATGAAGCATTATAAATCATAGGCTCTCTGTAGGGCCGTTCGAGCCGAGCCTGTGTTGCTTATTGTGGCTGACGGACGGACGACGCCGCGTTTGATGGTGGGATTACGGGTGGCGGCGGTGGATGTACGAGCTCTCCCGCTCCCGCTTGCGCAGTGACGAACAACAGCCACTGCTAGGAGAGAAAGAAAAACCATATAAACCTCGGTGGATCGGTGGTATGGTTGCGGCGGAGGTCGAAGTGCTATTAGAGGGAAGTAAGCGAGAAAACCGGGAAGCGAGCGGAACCGAAACGACGACGCGCTGGACGGCTGGCTGCTCCAGACTCCGGTAATAGCAGAAAGAAATCTAGGGAAACCTGTGGCACACAATCATCCACCACGGATGTGTCGGGATACGCAGCGCGAAAGGGGGTGATTTTTTTTTCGTTGTTGTTGTTTTCGTGTCCGAAGAAACCAGAAGTGTTCGGTGATCATTGGTATCGCTGTGTGAATGTGTGTATGTGTATATTTGAGCGTGTTTGTGTCTTTGTGCGGCATTGTGTGTGTCCCGTGGTGAAGGGCAGCAGAAAAGGTAGTGGGCAGTGATGGTGGTTTGGGCCACACGTGCAGCAAAAGTGTGAAAACGGGATAGAAAAAGGGTGAAGTAAAAACCGTTCTCATAGGCGGAATCCCACAAATACTTTACCGTGCTGGGAAGAAAGCGGGAAAAGATAGCCAAACACTCACACTCATACAACTAGTAACAAAAAAAGAACGATTTCTCAACCCGATAATTACAGCAAAACATAATCGTCCATCTTAGCGCCAGGGCGGTTTTTTTATGCACTCTACTTACAAGAGAAAAAAAAGCTCCAAACGAAGTGAGATTATTTTGAAAAGAGGGTATCGAAGGGGAGCGCAAAACGAAACCATCGCTGTACCGTGCGTGAAGGCCGCAAGTGGTCGTGAGATTTTGTTCGACTGGATGCTGGAGGTCACCCTCCGGCAGGGTATAATTTCCAAGCGCAGGATCTGCCAGGTCTCGGGTGATAAGAGGCAAGTCCAGCAAGCTCAGATTGTTGGTGATTCCCCGGGAAGTGGTACCAATGAGCGCGCATCGTTCGTGAACACCCCGCATGGTGTTGGTGGATGTGAGGGAGTGTGTGAGCGTGCTTCAAGGAGCCAGTGCCCCACCGAGCAAGATGGCCACCCTTGGCCTATCGAAGGTGTTCATCCTGGACAAGTACTTTACCGAGCTGCAGAAGTTCTGGGAGACGGAAAAGAAGCTGCAAGGTAAGGCGTTGTTGTAAGGTCGTTACAGACCCAGTGGGTAACACCTAAATAAGAAACTCAAATAACACAGACGCAACGTTGCTGCTGCGGTAGGTGAACTTTATGTGGAGAAAATGCAACTGCCGTAAAATGCTGGGCACAGGGATTGTTTCGATAGCTAAAAAACAAAAGCCATACACTCTAATTAGAAAACTCTCCCTGTTCTTCTTTGTGTACCATTGGTTCAACCTCCGGCGCACTTCAATTTTTTTCAGTCAAGATGGCCGTTCATCTGCAGACAGCGGTTGTATGGGGTAGGCCACAAAATTGGTTTCGCCTGAAACCGATCGCTCGCTCGTGCTCGCTGCCCACCAGTGGCAGCAGCAGCAGCACCAGCAGCTAAAGGTTCGAAGCGTCGTGCGAACCCGCACCGGGCCGTCTAATGACGCGCGTCATTAATTTTGAAACGAAATTATGCTATTTATATCGTTACTCATGAAATGACTACGGCAGTGATCCTCGTTTGACAGCGGCAGTTGCTGGCAGAACCAGCACCAATCTTTCAATAAAAAGCGACTCCTCGAAGACGGGCTCAAGAAAAAAGGAGGATTTTGGTGCAATGCATACGGTTATTTAATGGAATGAACCCACTGGTCTGGTCGGCTGTGGCGACAAAATGAAGTCAAAAAATGGCCCGGATCGTGACTAAGGAATTGTCAACTAAACTTTCAAGCGGGAGGCAAATCAGTTAATGAGCTTGTGCGACGAGTACGGCTAATTATTCAAATCTGTGCCTACCTGACATTAAATTTTATTGCTTTGGGAGTATCCTTTATAATGTTAGGGGTTTCCTGTGTTTAGTGTGTTCTTTATTGCGCAGATGTTTGGAAGCCGAAGTTTATCGTGTTATTTTAATTAGTTGATTTTTTTTGCACAACTAACGCAAAATTCATTGCCTTGGTTATGTTTATAGCTTAATGTCAAATAATGTCAGATTTAATGATTTTATATGAACCAACAAACATTTAACAAGAAACATTGAAAATAAAATATAAAATTGTATTACCTTAATGTATTACTGATGCTGACAATGTTAAACATAGTCATCAAAACATGTTTCGAAGTATTTTTTTGAATATTCCTCCAAAGGATTGATTAACATTATACATATTTTTAGTAAATAATACTCAACTCAATCTCAAGAAAATTTTACCTAGAACGGTTATTTATTAAGCCCATCGTCTTTGCAATTATTCGGAATTTAGATCAATGTTTGAAGCATATACATTGTTGCTAAATTATCCAAACATATTATGATTGAGGATGGTTCATGGATTGGTTTTATGGCGCCATTACGATTGCCTTCTGAAGATTGGTTTATGAACACATACTTTTCATTTTTATTCACATTGTTGGTATTTAAATTTTGGTAACGTATTGCTTGGTAATAATTTTAATACTCCTCACGTGTTTTTACACCACAATTTTTCTGACACCGAGAAAAGATGTCTTATGGACCCACCCAGCATTTTGGTAACCTTTTACGTGGCTTCTCCGGCTTCTAAGCGACTGCAGCTGCACATCCAGTTTGCAAGATACAAAGCACGCTAAAACCACCTTGTGCCGTGCATCGTGTCTATCATTCAATCGGAGCCAACCTTTATGCAAAAGCATTGCCTAAAGTACCAACGCCATCAGGAGACTGTGTTCCTCCCGTTGATTGGAAAAGTGCATTTATCAAATTCGACTCCTGCAGCTACACATTAATTTTTTTTTGGAGCCAACGAATGTGCTTGACGGGGGAACTGAATGAGATGAAGTGATGTTCAAGCATTCAAATCATCGTTCGAACGAATCGCCTCGGAAATAGCATCTCGCGAGCCAACCCGCAGCGAGGTTCCCATTCTGCGATGGATTTCTAATTATTGCTTCGTTCGCTCGCTCGTTTCGGTTCAAAAGCATCACGGGAGTTGTGTTCGTTTTGTTGTGAAGAACCCCGGGTTTGCTTTTATCAAACGATCTTTGTGCACGGGTGTTTCTGTGTGTATGTGTGTGTGGAATTTGCAGCTTGGCGTTCTGGCGTCAGAGCATTTCGGAAGCGGAAGATGCTCACGGGTAGCGAGGAGAAGTAGAGCTGCATTGAATTTGAGGTTTTATTTGTCCCAGACCGTCGCCGATGCTGGGCAGATACCCAACCCTGGGTGGATACGGAATAAAAAGGAAAACATCGTGCCGAAAATTATAACTTACGTACATATGTATGTATTCTGTTCTGTATTTTCGGATCTTTCGTTCTGCGCACAGTTCGCGTTCCGTTCCTGTTTGGATTCTCACTGTTATTTAACTCGTTTTTACACACAACGTGCAACTCAACACTCGACGGCCGCCGAAACCTTGAACCCTGCGTTCGGTTGCAGCTCCACTATCTTCTGCCTTGACGGTGAAGGTTGACGTTTTCGGCGCAAAACGTTGACGGTCTTCTTCGAAAAGTTCTTTTTGCGAGTGCAAAAATGGCCGGTTTTGCTGGTGTTGTTATTGTTGTTGTTTTGAATCGCTTTTCGTTGTGGGTAGTCTTACTTTCCGTCCCGTTCGTTCACTGCACCCGAGGTTTGGTGTTATTGTTATTTGCAGAGATCTTTCAGGAGGGTTTCGCAATGCCCGCCAGGTAATGCGGGGGAATTAAAAGACGCTCGTTTCGAAATTGTTTTCAATGTCAGCAGAATGTTGAACGGGTTTGATGACGAGGAATATATGGAGGTAGTAGATTTTTATAGCGGAAGGTGCATGGTAGGTCAATGATGATTTCAAAAGGAACACATCTAAGGAATTTTATCTAAAAAATTATACATACAAGTTATGTTTTAAAACACATATGCAAATTAGAGTGAAAACTGGAATGTAAATAAAACAATAAAAACAGTCCCATAAAATCATGTGTCCTGGTGAAGCATGATTTCAAGTGTTAAAAATTTTCATGCAAAACTTTCTTTGTGAATGAAAAGTGTTTACAATTTAAGTGAAATTGAATCTAAAATGTCACTACTTTAAACGATTCAAATCAAATATAAATAATTATATCTGTTATATTCTATTCAAGTAAATATATATTCAAGTAAAATATTTTTTTGATAAACTGTTTTGCGATTTTAAGTTCAATTTTTTACTTTCAAGAACAATCCGAAGAAAATGCAATTTTAGTTTTCAAACTCGTTGAAACTAACAAAAATAATGAAATACATATTAGTATGACCAATTTAAAATTGGGATATTTTTATTTAATATTGATTATTTTACAAAAATATTTTTTACTGTTTATTTTTATTTTGGCTCTACAGCTCAACACCACATCCAACGATTCACATTGGTTGCACACATTTCACTGTAAAAATCAGTTTATATATCTCGCACAAAACTCGCCAAGCACATGCTTGAGCTTAACGGACGTACAAGCGACGAACCCTTGCGTCCAAAAACCGTGGCCGTGCCGGACGCTAAACGGGCCGACGGTCCAGACGGTGCATCGTAGGGGTAGATGTTCCGATTTCATGTTCGAAACTTGATTTCACCCTTGCTACGAATTCCTTCCTTCCGCTCGCAGGGCCCGCAGTGGCGGAACAGAATTTATCGGCACATTCATTGGCTTTTTCCTTTGCGATGGCCTCTGATGATCGCCATTTGGCGCGGATTTGACGCGCGTCTTCCCGACGCGGTTCGCTGGGTGTGTGTGTGTGTCCTTCTTGTGCGTCATGGCTGTGGCTGGTCCCTCAGCCGGGTCCTGTACCGACAAACGAATGAAAAACGACCCCCGTGCTTCGGATGGGGGAGCGGATGCAAAAGGGATACGGGGTTTTCTACCGCTGCAGTGATGTTTATGCAATGATTTGTGGTGGCCATTTTTGTAGCGGCGCACATTTCAGTGTTTTCATCGTCTTGCCTCTTTACTGCACCATCTCAGCCACTACCACCATCAGCGAGAGGGCATTGTGTCGCATGGTGGCCACCATCGTCTTTGTATGTGCCGTGAAGCTGCAGTTTGCAATGTTTGTTGGCCCCTGTGCATGGGCGACACAGCCTCGAAACACAGTCGAAAGGTTCAGTTTTCGTTTGTTTTGTTTAGCTTCATGTGTTTGTGCGCTCACGCGCGCGCGCGCGTAAACGAACGAAACGGGCTACGAATTTGGTTTTAAATGCATTGGACGATGGTCGAGCTGACCGCTATCCCATCCATTGCATTCCGGCGAATGTTTTGTTTGTTCCCGCAACGGGCCCCAGGAATGCAAACCCCACTCCACGAAAGTTCAAAACCGAAAAGAATTCACACACAGGCAGAACAAATTATATTCATACATAATTTATGTTAGTTTGCCGTGGTGCTGGGCCTCGTTTCGTGCTCCGTACAGTGATTTCATTCGTGTATGGTCGCACTGGCGTATCAAATTTCAATTTTTTTAAATTTAATTCGACGTGTGGCGGTGTGGGATCGATTGCGTTGCGGTTTTCGGAAGCTTATTGTTCAAAAGGTTCTATTTGTTTCGGTACGGAATTGAAAAGAAGCCGGTTTATAATAAGCCTTTTTCGACAGAGAAATATAGGATCGTCCTTTCAGTGAATAGAACGATACGATGTTCTTTAGCTGTTTTTCACAATAAAACTATTCACATATGAAGAAAACATATGATATACTTCTATAGGTGCTTTGTGAAAATAAAATTCCCATTTTAGCACTAACCACAACAGTTAACCCGAAATTGGGCCACAAGGTACACCTTAAATCCACAATCCACACCAAAATAAACGTTAAATAATTCCCAGCGTGATTGTGGGAAAGCAAACCATTGCCGTACTGAAACCGGAGTTACCTATTCGTTGTGCATTAACACACTACACTTCTTTCTGTGGCCATATGTATGGCTTCCATTCGTGGTCGATTTTGCGCTAAAGAGAAAAAAAACCATTGACTACCAGTGTGAAAACCAGAAACTTTGTGTGACATGCGCCAGCCTCGAGCTCCAAAACGGGCTCAGAAAGCCTCAGTCCACATGACCCAGGCCAAGTGGTTCGATCGAGCCCTGTTTAGTGAGCGGGTTAGCATTTGCTCGGCTCCGTCAGCCAAATACACTCACGTGGGGAGCAGCTATTGCTGCTGGAAGGCTGCTTTTGAAAGGTAGCGTATATTTTGTTTCGGGAATAAAAGCGAAAAGATAGTTTGTCACGATTTCCCATTTCATGGCGTAAGGTGATTGTTCGTTGGTGAGTTCTGCAGGCACCGGGCAGGCATCGCATGCTAGCCAGATGGAATCAGACTGGGTATTGTGGTTCTTTTATGCTATTTTTGCTTGCTGGATTGTTGGCTCTTAAAATGCTATGGGCATAGTAGAGATTGTGAGTAAAAATGTTATTATTCACAAATATACTTCAAATTTATACGATAAATTGTTTGCAACTTTTAGAAACATTTACATCCGTTTTTAAAACGTTTAAAATCAATATTTTCCTCCCAAAAGTAAACAAAATAAAAAATGCCAGTGATTTCTTTCCTTCACAAGATCTTGACCATCGAAAATAATAGTCCTTAACAACGAAACAAATGAGTTACTATTATTATTTTTACAAATTATTCATTATGTTTCATCGATATAATAATTACTCTCGTTTGCATCTTTATGATGTATATGTTTTCTTCTTTGTTATATCGCAATTTAGATTAGAATAGATTTCAGACATAATATAAAGCAATTTTAAGGTACCTAACTTTTTATAAATAAAATACTTTAGACATGTGGTACAGCCGCAGTGCAAACACTAACTAAAAGTTCAACACACTGGTCTCCCACCAACCCCTCAAGGTACCCATCTTCTCTAAGTACCCCTTCTTATGCGCACACTACCCAAAGAAGATCCTTTCGAGAGACCAACCCAATCCCGACCAACATCATGCGGCAATATAAACGAAGCTGCAACTGGTTCTCCCTGGCTGTTTCGCCCGGGAGCATAATAAAATGCAATAAAATGCAGCCGAGTGCCAACCGTTCCCTCGTGCTCTCGTAAACACACCGTACAAGCTGAAGTTAGAAACAAAAATTTATTTTTATTGCAAATTTCCTTACGGGTAATCGGTGCGACGGTCGACCCGTAAGGCCCGGCGGCCCGTTGCGATCTTCAAATGTGTCCGATTGGGCTCGAGGTGGGCTGATGTTGTGCAAAATCCAAACGAACGAGGCTGACTTGGAGTCGGGTTTAAGTGTTGTGGAATGTCTGGCGGAGTGAAGCGGTCAGATGGAGACGGGAAAAATTATACCCCACCCAGGTGAAAGAGGGAGCGTAGAGGAAGCATTCTCTTTTATTGGCTCACTGCCAATTTATGTATTTATGAGATGGGTACAGCCCAAGGAGTATGCTTTTTTTACGTTTGCTCATGATTAGTTCGCAGCTACTGAAGTGTGAACGGTTGAAGCGCCACTAGAAGAGAAGGAAACAAACAGACGCAACACTAAAGCTCATCTAAAGGTAATCGAAGTGAAGAAAACGAGCTCTTCCTCCAGCGCAACGACAGGCTCATGTTTTCTATTCAAACGAGCATTCAAGAGCCAAACATGTAATCATCGTGAAACTGCATCTCGAATGACGAAGATGCTCGAAAAACATGCCTGTGCTTCTTCACCGTATAAGACGAGAAGGTTACCATGCCACACCAACGTTTCATCCACGTCATGCACGGGCTCTGGTATGGATGGTCGAGTGGATCGAGCGACCAGGAAAGAATTTTAATTACACCTTTTAGAAGCTTCACCAACTCCGAAGAAGTCTTGCGTGAAAGGAGCCTTTGTGGGTCGTAAATATTTGGCCCCAAGAATGCGTCTCTCTTTACAGGTGAACGTTTATCTGACACTTCTCACAAACGAGATGCAGAGATGAAAGCCTACTTTCATCCTAAACACTGGACGCACGCGTGGAGTGTTTCATCCCCCATCCCTCGATGGGAGGCTGCGCACGCGAATGACCACTTCCGGTCTCCCGTTTCATCGATCGATGTCAACGGCGTGAAGGGGAGTGCGAAAGCATGCTAGCATTACTTTTTAGTTTAATTGCCGGTACGCCTTGAATGGGGTTTTAAACCAGGGCCTAACGCTAGCTACTCACATCTAATGCTTTCGAGCAGGGGCTATATTCAAAGCAGAAGCATGTGTTTGCGTGCGCTCCTTTCTTTTTGTGTTGGTGTGTGGCTTAATTCGCTCGGGTCGTTCAAATTAAATTAAGCTGAAGAATGATAATATGAGCTTAATTGCCTGCGAAGAAGCAAACAAAAGCAAAAGCGGGCAGCGAAAGATAAGCGTTCCGTTGGTATGAAGGAATCCGTTTTCCAGGAAACCTTCCATCACCTGTCAGTGATCACCGTGTGGCACACAGTTGCGCGGTGCGCGCAATGATGCGAAAAACCCGATTTGCTTGCTGCCTCGGGCGAGGAAATGATGGAGGAACGCACACGCGAAACCCTCATTGCCGCGTGCGGTTGTTGGATTTCGTCCGACGGCTTAAGAATCGGTTCGTAATGTACGTTTGGTGCGTATCGCCAGAATGCGCGATCCAAACGATCGACATACAGTCGACAAAAAGTGGCCAAAGCGGATCATTTGCCGATGACAGATGACTGACAGCTGGTTATCAGGGCTTGCGGGTAACAGCGACCTCAACGCGTGGCTCAGCGACGAACCGGACAACGAACTCGGTGTAGCATCGCATAACGACGACAGTGTCGACTTTTCTACCGAGTTGGATCCTGTTGTTTTTGAAGAGAAACGAAACAACCCAAGACAACCCTTGTCGATTGGATTTCTGTTAACAGCGATAATGGAAAACATCCAAAACATCGCTGACACTGTTTGCGATGACTTTGAAGTTCATTGTTCAGAACGACCTGTGAACGACGCTCATCTATTCACGAACACTGTGGAACCGAAATGGGACGAAAATTACAATCAAGCTAACAGGCAGTGTTCATAATAAGGATTATCTTCCTTAACGGAAACTTTGCACTCGTTCGAGCGGGTGAGCGAGTTTCGAATTTCCTTCCATCAGACAGTCGACCGCTTAAATGATGGAAGATAAAGATCGAATCGAATCGGGCACGGGAATGGAGAAACGAAAATAGCAACTAAGCATCAAATCAACAAACGAGCTTTCCGCGTGCGGTGTTAAACAAACGATCGATTTGAATAGCTTCTTCGTTGTGGTTGTGATGGAAGCAGAAGAAGGCAATAGAGAAGGCAAGCTCGGGGTGTATAAAATTATAATATTTCCTCCCACAAATCTCTCACCGTGAAACATTGAAAGTCTTTTGATTCTGATAAAATTTTAAAATCAGTTCCAGTTAACCTTCGTCGCGTGGCAATGCACCGAACTTTCCCATGTTTACAATTAATCAAAATTCTTGCATTATTTATCACACTGGGCCCATTCTACTACCGTATTAGTGTAGAACCGTCTCTACAGATGGTTTAGAATGAGGTAAGCCGTAGTGGGTCGTATTTCGAAATACAAAAGGATTTTAAAGAAGATAAATTACCACATTTTTTCTATGCCCATTAAAACACGACTATCGAATGCGTTCCTCCTGTTCACGATAAAATCAGATCTACCGGCAAACACTTGCGTGCGATGACACTAAACTCTCGCCGATCATAACGATCGAACGCGGCAGAAACCAGTTCCGCGGAATTTTATCACCCGTTGGAAGCCTACGGACCAGTACCTGTCTCGATCCAGCGTGAACCTGTCAAATGTTTTGATCGAATCGTTTATTTTGTTTCGATCTTCGTCACCCTCGAGTACCAAAAAGCATTGACTGAAAGCGTGCTGGTGGTGGGAGCTGTTTTTTCTGCCCACTGTCACCAAACCCAACGATACGGTAGTATTAGTGACAGCTGTAAACTTTCTTCCAGGACGAACGAAACCCACTTTAGAATTTGATGCTGCTTGAGCACGCAGCCAGCTGGAGTATATCGATGTGCTGTTATTTGCATAAATTTTATATCGAAAATTAATTGTATCGAATATTTCATCCTTCACGGAGGATTTTTGCGTTCTCGCGAGAAAAAAACTTTAGGGAGGGTGTCTTATGGTAGCCGATGGTTTTTTATTTGGTAGTGATGGTCGAAAAAACGCAAAGGTTTATTCATTCACATCGACCGTTATTTTTTTAATTTTTTTGTCTTACGATGACTAATACGCGTTTAAAATCATGTTTCATTCAGATATAGTGATTGAAATATTTATTTAAAGCTCAAACTTACAGAAAAAATAATGTGCTGAAAACTTATTTTCGGAGATTTTTCTTACTTTATTTTATGAAAGGTAAGGCACAACGAATGCTTAAAAATTCAACACTTCGTTTTATTGGAGAATCTCTTCTACTCGAAACTGCTCTTGCTTGCACGAATCAGCTTTCTGTTCGAATTCAGTTGCCATTAGTTCATTATTTCTCGGAAAGAAGTATAGTACAACATTCGTACTTTTATATTGGTTAAAGATTTTTCTTGACTTCAAGCGATTGTGGTCAAAGATGCACTTCTGATGTATTCATAACAGACTTGGGAATGATTGACTGAATGAGGAATTTTTGTCACCTCAACTTAAGGTATGTCAAGCAAAACAGCAACAAATGGCAAAGGAGATAACCATTATGTTCCTTCTACTCTCTACTTCTCTACTACTTATCTCTTTTATTTAAGATAAACAATGGAGGAAGTAGTTTATACATAGAACAGAACACTCCAGCAAAAGTTGATTATTGATTTTTCAAAGGTAACTTCAACACTGAAGAAAACAAAATCTTAAATAATATCTTATTAACAGTCTAACTGATTTTTAAAATAATTAAACTAAATATCAGCTTGGTGATCAAACACCATTCCCAATCTCGCAACCGCAATAACACACGAAGCAAATCGGAACAACCAAGCACTCCATCAGGGCGGAAAGTAACGTCCCAAAATAAAACCGTTCCTTCCCGTCCGCCAACAGGCAACTCCAACCACGCCACTGCTGGTCACGTTATTTCACGCGCCAATTTATTGCGCCAGAATTGCGCTCCCTTCCGTAGATGGGTGATTAATTGATGACACTGGAGGACACCGCACGTCCCGTGTGCGGTTGCTGTATTTTTGTCTTTTCTTCTTCCCTTCTCTGACTCTTTCTTCACTTGCGTTTCGGAGCTGTTGTTTGTACTCCGGTCGATCGATTTCTGTTTTTTTTTCGTCTCTTTCCCGATTGACCCGACACTTGTACACTTTACGATGGGGTTTGTATTTTTGTTATTTTTCGATCCGCCGCAGCGATGGTGACGAAGAGGCATCCAATTTCGGCAGGTGCCGAAATCGTTAATTTGTTCCCCGTTGAAGTTTTGGACTGGTGCTGATGGGGGCCAACCAGCGGCTGGAATTGTGATCGGTAGCATCGTTTGCCATTTTTATTCGCAACGAATGGGTATTATTCATTACATCTTGTTTGTGTGCTTTTTTTAAGGAGCTCAATTGGTTTCAGTACTTTATAATAACACAAACCTTGCGAAGCGTAGATGACGCATCGAGATCGATTCGAATCAGACTGGAAGTACTGTATTTTTTCGTGAAACGAGTCGTGCAAGCGTGACGAAGCGGTACAGTTTCTAATTGGACGTCGGAACGAATTCGATTAGATAGTGAACTCCGGAAAAGTTGACGTTGTCACCGTCGTCGATCAAACCCGATATTTTACCAATCAGATCACATCCAATCCGATCCTATAGACGTCCATACGGGTTGGTCTACTTTCTTTTGCGACTCTCCGGTTCAGCTGGTGATGATATCGTCCCAAACGCGAAGCGATTTAGTTCCTTTTTAGGAGCTTCAAATTGGAATGTTAAATTTGATCCTTTCTCGTACTTCCTCAGCGACTCACCCCACAGGTGGGTCCAGCATAGGTGGTGTTGATACGTTTTGTTTTGCTATTCGCAAGTCGTCGTCCAATTTGACGACCGGTCAGGTCAGCCGTCATAGCCTGGGGACGAATTTCGCAGACCCACCCGACGATGATCGCCGGCTGAAAAGGGATAAGCTGACACGCGAAAACAACCCCCTTCCAGCGAAGGAAAAGAAAGCGTACGTTAAAGGCCTTGGTAGGGCATTGCGTGCGGCCTGCAGATAACATGCGGTTTGCCCTCGGGCTGCATTGTTCGGAGACTTTCGATCCACTTGTCGTCGGCAGAACGATGATTCTGGTCGGTCGCAAACGCAACCGCGCGGGATCTTATTTTCATCCCAATTAACCTTATCCACTGCGATGCGGGGCGTACCCATGCTGAGCTCGAACTGAATTCTTCGGAATCGTTCCCCACGAAGACGCCTTTTGTGCCTTTTTTTTTGGAACCTCGGATATGGATGGACGCTTTAAGTTGATGGACGGACGGACGCGACTAGCGGTACGCTTAATCTTCCCGAGCCGATCGAAGGCAGCAGGTTTCGAGGCATCGAGAGGAACCCAGAAAAACCTGTTCCAATACCTGCGTTCCGAACCAACATCGAAGTTCAAGTTTTCTCTGCAACCGCGCTCTCCAAACTCACCCTCACGTGCACAGCGCGATCCATATCTCATTCACAAATGTGGCCGCGGTGCCCCGAAACTACCGGGCCGGGAGGAAAGCTACTAGGCGTGGAGATGAACGCTAGACACACTGGTTTCCTAGACACTAGAGATCACCCCGCTCTTCCCTCCCCACAAGCTCCCATCACCCGCCTAGATTCATTGCTCTGATCCAGCAGCACAACTCCAGGCAGCTCCTCAAAGGCTAAAGAAGCCGTGTTCTACACCATGTCTCCCGCGGGTGCCACTCGGAGCCCGAAACTGGATTCGAAATGGGGTTTCCGACTATTACGGCTGGCCCTTTCGGTCGGGCCAAAAGCCAAACGGCACTCGGCGTGCCTGCTTTCTTCGCGGCGACTGTGTGTACACGCAGCGTCTGAGCCACTGCGGGGCTTAAATTATCGACGCACGCTCCGACCACGATTGTGGTCTAATAATGGAACCTTTTCGGCCAGCAGCAGCTATTAGCGCTCTAATGATTACCATTAATGAAAGAACTTTTTTCTCTCCCCCTTCCTCCCTTCACCGAAAGCCAAATGGCTTTCGGACATTTTTCTTTTAATGTTCGAGTAAAAGTTCCATGCAATAACGGTTTCATTTAAGTGATTAAGTTATAGCACGAAGTCTGTTGTTCCTTCTGGCTGAAATAATATTTTTTTAGTTTCGGGCATTTTAATTTCTAAATACCCCCTAGCGTTCGACCATTGTTTTTTCTTCATCTTCTGTGAAATGTTCCGATTTTCACGTAACAAAAACCCACACCAAAACTGTGACTATTGCTACGTGTTTATGTACTCGTTAACTCCAAACAAACAACCAACCGAATCATTCCCGGGGACAGTGCTTTAGAGTGGTCTAGATAAATGGAGATAGATGGAATGGTAAAGCAGCAGCAAACCTTTACGGACTGTACAAAGTGCAATCAGCAACTAAATATTATTACCGCAACGGTGTAGCGCTCGATGCTACCGGGCACTTTCCAGCAAACGGCTATCTTGAAGGCAGCTTCGGGAGTCAGTTAGTTTGGCGGGGGAAATACGCTACTTAGTTTATAGCAATGTTGGCCACTTGAACTGGAAGCGTTTTACGTTGGCTTTTGGTTTCATAGTAATCTATTCGGTTGGGCTGTCTTTTGCCACGTTTGCTTAGAAAGACTATTTTAAAATGAAAAAATAGGAACTGGTGTTATTTTGACTTTATTTTGGTAAAGTAAAAATAAAGGACTTTTACATTGCATTTTGAATTTTCGTTGATGTAAAAGATTTTTTCAAAGATTGGATAAATAATTAAACATGAATGAATCAATATCATACAATCTCGAATTGTGTGTTAAAAGATGCTTTAGAAAACTGTATGTGAATATTTTTAATACTTTTTGGAAAATATAGAAAGTTTATCAATCAACGACGTATTAGAATTTTTTAAAGGTTTAATTGGTTTGTAAGCGCCAGTATATGATACCTTCCAATGAAATGTGAAATTCACACAAAAATATGCTAAACGACACTGCTGCTCCCTTGACACACAAACACTGTTCCATCCACAAACCAGTGAAAGATAAAGAAATGCTTCACAAATCATAGTCCTCGCGCAACCCCGGCCACCCTCTCGATACGAAATGGTAAAAAAAAAACTGTGCCACCACACGATGAGCATCGCCAGTTGCAGCATTAATATTATCGCCATCGCTACGGCTCAACACAGGCAATCGGCATTTCCTGTACCGCGACGCTTTTGCGTGTGTCGGCATCTCGCCGGGACTCGGGATGATTTTACACTGCCGCACGACAAAGACGATGCTCGTCGTGGCTTCATTCGGTATCGGATGTCGGAATCTCCTCTCTGCACGCGTGTATTCATCCTTCTGAATGACCCTGCTGGCCACACACGGCCGGATCACGGTCGGAAGGATGAAGGAATGCGCGCATATGGTGCCGAGCTAAATTGAAGCGATTATTTCTGGACGTACGCATCAGATAGCTGGCAACGGCAATGGACTGCCGGCTACAGGTCCAGGAGGCCGTGATGACCTTTGGTAGTGCTGGGCACCAGCAACCACGGCACATATACACTCACACACACACACATGTGTACGCGCGCACATTTCCAATCCATTAGCGCACCTCGTTCAAAGATTCGTTACGCGACGCCACCCTGAGGCAAGAAGGGTTCGTTCGTTTTTTTCAACGCATATTTCAGAGCTCCATATCGCGTGGAGGATCGTTGCGAGAGTGGGAGAAGTATGGATTACTTTTTTGGTTATTTTACTTAAACACTTAGTGAGGGAATTCGCCAACATTTGAAGAGGGCGCATAACACTTGTTACGCAAAAAATACAAATTAAAAATTGTGTGCCCTTCTGTTGTCATATTAGTGTGAAATCGTAGTTTTTACTCCAAGATGTGATAATGTTTCAGTCGTTTTAATGATGTAACAACATGATCACGATACATTGAAATTAACATGAAATTGCGTAATTTTTTACCTGTTTTTGTTTCCCCATTGCTGCCCGTAGCATTAGAATTAACCATCTCTCTGCTACGATTATATCTAATCAGCTAAATTTGATCCACCTCATCGAAACCTTCTGCTCCGCTTGATCGTGATCATTACACGTACACTGATCTCATCGCAAGGCAACCAACGGAACGGCTTTACAAGATGGCCGCCGGCCGAGCAGCAGCAGCAGCAGCAGCAGCAGCAGAAATACGTAAACCCCGTTCCTCCTCTGGAGGAGGCTTCTGAAAAAGCCACTCTTCGCAAGATATGTTGCCGTGTTACCTTCTTTTCTTACTGTTTTGTTCATTCAACTGCCCAATCGTGCAACCCACCTTCCACCGCGCAGCACCGTTTCAAGTGTGAGGCGTGAAGATCCGCTCCGACGTTCAGCAACAGCTGTGTGTGCGATGGTGTGTGGCGTTGATGCCCGGCTGAATGAAGCCCACCCCAACCAAAGCAACAACCGCGGCAGCAGTATCTCCCGTATCGGGAGGGCCTCTGCCGCTGGTCGTTGAACTTGGCTGAGCCTTGCGCTGCCGGGGCGAGTTTTCTACCGGACGGATGTCCCACTTCTAAGCCCCGAGGCCCTTTCATGGCGCTGTGACCTACGTACAATATGCCCGTAACAGCACCGTGCCGTGGCAAGGGATGAGATCGGGATAGAAAGTGTCTACAAGACACGGCCGGTGGAGCCGCGGTGTGGTTTTTGTTGTCTTTCCATCAGCCCGTACCCGTTCGCTGTGGCTTGCAGATGCTGGAATCCGTGATGACTGTCACGAGCCACGAGTGGCTGCATTTGGTGTGAGGAGGGAAAAAAGCCTGCCAGGATGGGGATATGGTATCTCCGGTTATCATTAGCCGTGTTAGCCTACGTGCGATGATGGAGATGTAAATTTAATTAATTGCCATTACAACGAACAGTTTTCTCTTCTTGCCCATTAGAGCTATTCATACAGTTGGAGGCTTCGGTATGGCGTGAACTGAACGAGCATTGGAATGTTTCCTGTAAAACAGATGCATTTTACTGGTTAGAATATTTTCTTATTTTAAAAGTTAACCAGTTTTCCCCAAACAAGATTCAAAGTATTTTATAAAATACAATTATGTTCATAACTCGTAAATCATGTAAGAGCTGTTCTCCAATGCTTCAATTGTGTTTTTATTTTTCTAAATAACTGTCTAACTTAAATCACTGCTATTCATAATTAACACTCCATTTCATTATGAATTGATTTTTCTAAATCTTTATGTACAAAACATAAACGACTTTCAACGGTTGTGTAAATCGAAACTTTTACTATGACATGACAATTGTTGAAAATATTCTTTGATCTTTGGTCTTACTAGTGACATAGCATTATCAAATATCTAGAAGCTAATTATAGATTTATAATCATCATTCGCCAATAGAAGAACTGTGGCTTCAAGAATGGAAGCTTCAACATGATCTAAAATGTTGGAAATTCATTGAAATCGTGGAATGAGGTATTCGATACTTAAAATATGATTCAAGTTCAAAAAATCAAACTTGTCAAAAAAGGTTGCATAAAGGATAATAACTCTAAATCTTCACTTATTGAATTAATACTTTAATGCACAACGCAAACATTAATCTAGGAAAATTTAGACAATTTTAACACGATATTAATGAAGCAAAAATTTAAATAAATGTCTCTAAAAGGTTAAATTAAGAGTATCATGGTATGTAAAGTAGGTCAATTTTAACTCTTATTTTAATATTTATTGGATTGATTTTTTATGAAAATAACTTAGATTTTATATGAATATCATTGTTATATTAAAATAAAGGTAGCTAGACATGTTTATAAATAACAACTTTTTTCTATTCATTCCAAAGAAATCCATCTCAAACTCCTGCCAGATAAAGAAAACAGCTGAAATCTTCCTCTGTGAATAGATGTTCCCGATTTTGAAGTTTAATTCTTCACGATGAACAAAAAAACACGATTCGACCGTAGTAGAATGAAATTGAGGTCAGTAAAGGTTAGGCGCGGACGCACCGCCATAAGACCTCTGGCACCAGCAGCCACGCTCTACTCTGCCCACCTGCAGCGATCCACACCCGAGATGCCTTATGACCCATCACGCCTCACTGACCACTAGTGTGCCCAGTTAGCAGCTCGTTTTATGCGCACAATCTCATACATTACCGTTCCCGCATAGGCGCTGGTGCGCACTACCTCCTTCGGCGGCATATCCCATGCGTGCGGTATCGTCGCGGCACTTGGCGTTTGCTCGCGACGATGTCCGCTAAATGAGCCAGCGTAAAACATATCATTACGCTTTATGTTTATAATAAAGCCTGTTAATGAAAAACTATCACGAAAGGCGACGTGAACGCGACCGGCGACATGAGGAAGCGCAATAAACCAAAACATATGAAATTCGCAACGCTACGAAATGCCTACCCGAGATCGGGAAGGGCGAGGGATGGAGCGAATGAGAAGTTTGTTATCTGCGCAACCCGTTGGGTGTGCGAAACTGGGACACATCGTACGCACTCCCGCCGGCACGGGGAAAGATTTGACGCAAAACGCGCCTCCGGTCTCGCAATAAAAGAACAACCGAAACCAACGCCACCCCAAAAACGTTGCAGAATCGGACAAAAATGGCAGCATCAGATTGTGCGTTGCGAGCCGGTAAGCAGCAATCCGAAGTCAATTATTTCGTAATGCTTATTTACGAAATGATGGCCTTCGGGGCCGTCGATTTGTAGCGTAGCAGTTGTTGGTGTTTTGTTTTTTGTTCTTTTTTTTTGTTGCTTTTTTATCGGGAAGAACGTCCACCACCCTTAAGGAACGACCGAAACTCCCAGCGCTTCCAGTGACTGTGATTATCATAACGGGAAACGTCCAGTAGGGTAAGAGGCGGCGAGGCCACGGTCACGATTCGGCGATTTCCGCAAATTGGCCACCGCCTGCGAGACGTGAAGCGAAAGCTCGCGGCAGGCTTTTTAAAAATATGTCACACCACATCACCGGTGGGGTACGTTCGCAGGATGGCCGGGATGGATGTCTAAATTGGTGTAAACATGTACACCATTCAATTGGCTCTGGTGGCTCCATTTCGCATGACCGTGATCCGCACGCAGATGCGATCCCTCTTGCGCGGTCGCTTATTCGCACCTGGACGTGCGCTCCAGTTGGTGTTGTTCGAGAATTTTAATGATATAATAAGATTAAGA